>JACEFZ010019159.1:117500-247500 GCA_014155875.1 Cepaea nemoralis
CCACAGGTCAAACATGTGGGAGGGCACAGATCGGGCACGGGTCGATACGTGTCTGCTCACGGCACACGGCACAAGTATTGACCCCAAGTTTCATCATCCTCACCAAAAGAATCATCTAAATCACTAAATTAAACATGATAATAACTAATGTTATAATCAACATCATCATCATCATCATCACTACCATCATCCCCTTTGATCTTCACCACCTGCATGGTCTCTATAGTGGTTTTTTTTTTTTGGTTGCTTCAATATAAAATTCAATACCTCAGTAACCAATTGAGGGGAAATGATGAGATTTAGCATATAACCTTATAATTATGTCCACCCAACAAAAAAACTTTTGTTCTGGAGATTGTACAGCAGATTTCAATGTTTGGTTATATGCGGTATATATTTTTTTGCCCCCGCACTCATTCCATCATTTTAAGAGTATTGCCGTTTCAACAAGGTGAAACAAACCCCCAAATTTTTGAAATTTGTCTGCGCGGTTTTGCTACAACATTACAGTGGGACAATATGGAGCTAAAATATAACAGTGGGACAATATGTCGCTACAACATTACAGTGGGACAATATGTCGCTACAACATTACAGTGGGACAATATGTCGCTACAACATTACAGTGGGGCAATATGTCGCTATAATATAACAGTGGGACAATATGGAGCTATAATATAATAGTGGGACAATATGAAGCTATAATATAACAGAGGGACAATATGGAGCTATAATATAACAGTGGGACAATATGTCGCTATAATATAACAGTGGGACAATATGTCGCTACAACATAACAGTGGGACAATGTGACGCTATAATATAATAGTGGGACAATATGTCGCTACAACATTACAGTGGGACAATATGTCGCTACAACATAACAGTGGGACAATGTGACGCTATAATATAATAGTGGGACAATATGTCACTACAACATTACAGTGGGACAATATGTCGCTACAACATTACAGTGGGACAATATGTCGCTATAATATAACAGTGGGACAATATGGAACTATAATATAACAGTGGGACAATATGTCGCTACAACATTACAGTGGGACAATATGTCGCTACAACATAACAGTGGGACAATATGTAGCTACAACATTACAGTAGGACAATATGTCGCTACAACATTACAGTGGGGCAATATGTCGCTATAATATAACAGTGGGACAATATGGAGCTATAATATAACAGTGGGACAATATGAAGCTATAATATAACAGAGGACCAATATGGAGCTATAATATAACAGTGGGACAATATGTCGCTATAATATAACAGTGGACAATATGTCGCTACAACATAACAGTGGGACAATGTGACGCTATAATATAATAGTGGGACAATATGTCGCTACAACATTACAGTGGGACAATATGTCGCTACAACATAACAGTGGGACAATGTGACGCTATAATATAATAGTGGGACAATATGTCACTACAACATTACAGTGGGACAATATGTCGCTACAACATTACAGTGGGACGATATGTCGCTACAACATTACAGTGGGACAATATGTCGCTACAACATTACAGTGGGACAATATGTAGCTACAACATAACAGTGGGACAATATGTCGCTACAACATTACAGTGGGACGATATGTCGCTACAACATTACAGTGGGACAATATGTCGCTACAACATTACAGTGGGACAATATGTAGCTACAACATAACAGTGGGACAATATGTCGATACATCATTACAGTGGGACAATATGTCGCTACAACATTACAGTGGGACAATATGTCGCTACAACATTACAGTGGGACAATATGACGCTACAACATAACAGTGGGACAAAATGTCGCTACAACATTACAATGGGACAATATGTCGCTACAACATTACAGTGGGACAATATGTCGCTACAACATAACAGTGGGACAATATGTAGCTACAACATTACAGTGTGACAATATGTAGCTACAACATAACAGTGGGACAATATGTCGCTACAACATTACAGTGGGACAATATGTCGCTATAATATAACAGTGGGACAATATGAATTATAATATAACAGTGGGACAATATGTCGCTACAACATTACAGTGGGACAATATGTCGCTACAACATAACAGTGGGACAATATGTCGCTACAACATTACAGTGGGGCAATATGTCGCTATAATATAACAGTGGGACAATATGGAGCTATAATATAACAGTGGGACAATATGGAGCTATAATATAACAGTGGGACAATATGACGCTATAATATAACAGTGGGACAATATGACGCTATAATATAACAGTGGGACAATATAACCTTATAATATAACATTGGGACAATTCGTCGCTATAATATAACATTGGGACAATATGACGCTATAATATAACAGTGGGACAATATGACGCTATAATATAACAGTGGGACAATATAACCTTATAATATAACATTTTGACAATTCGTCGCTACAACATTACAGTGGGACAATATGTCGCTATAATATAATAGTGGGACAATATGATGCTATAATATATCAGTGGGACAATATGACGCTACAATATACAGTGGGACAATATATCACTACAACATTACAGTGGGACAATATGAAGCTATAACATAACAGTGGTACAATATGACACTAAAACATAAATGTGTACAATATGATGCTACAACTTAACAGTGGGACAATATGACGCTACAGCATTACAGTGGGACAATATGTCGCTACAAGATTACAGTGGGACAATATGTCGCTACAACATTACAGTGGGACAATATGTGGCTATAACATAACATTGGGACAATATGTCGTTATAACATTACAGTGGGGCAAAATGGCACTACAATATTACAGTGGGACAATATGTCGCTACAACATTACAGTGGGACAATATGTCGCTGTAACATAACAGTGGAACAATATGTCGCTACAACATTACAGTGGGACAATATGACGCTACAACATTACAGTGGGACAATATGAAGCTTAACATAACAGTGGGACAATATGTCGCTACAACATAAATGTGGGACAATATGACGCTACAACATTACAGTGGGATAATATGACGCTACAACATTACAGTGGGACAATATGTTGCTACAACATTACAGTGGGACAATATGACGCTACAACATTACATTGGGTCAATATGACGCTACAAAATTACAGTGGGACAATATGTCGCTACAACATTACAGTGTGACAATATGATGTTACAACATTACAGTGGGACAATATGTCGCTACAACATAATAGTGAGACAATATATCGCTATAACTTAACAGTGGGACAATATATCACTACAACATTACAGTGGGACAATATGTCGCTACAACATAACAATGGGACAATATGTAGCTACAACATTACAGTAGGACAATATGTCGCTACAACATTACAGTGGGACAATATGACGCTACAACATTACAGTGGGACAATATGTCGCTACAACATTACAGTGGGAAAATATGACGCTATAACATTACAGTGGGAGAATATGTCGCTATAATATAACAGTGGGACAATATGGAACTATAATATAACAGTGGGACAATATGTCGCTATAATATAACAGTGGGACAATATGTCGCTACAATATAATAGTGGGACAATATGTCGCTACAACATTACAGTGGGACAATATGTCGCTACAACATAACAGTGGGACAATATGTAGCTACAACATTACAGTGGGACAATATGTAGCTACAACATAACAGTGGGACAATATGTCGCTACAACATTACAGTGGGACGATATGTCGCTACAACATTACAGTGGGACAATATGTCGCTACAACATTACAGTGGGACAATATGTAGCTACAACATAACAGTGGGACAATATGTCGCTACAACATTACAGTGGGACAATATGTCGCTACAACATTACAGTGGGACAATATGTCGCTACAACATTACAGTGGGACAATATGTCGCTACAACATTACAGTGGGACAATATGACGCTACAACATAACAGTGGGACAAAATGTCGATACAACATTACAATGGGACATTATGTCGCTACAACATTACAGTGGGACAATATGTCGCTACAACATAACAGTGGGACAATATGTAGCTACAACATTACAGTGTGACAATATGTAGCTACAACATAACAGTGGGACAATATGTCGCTACAACATTACAGTGGGACAATATGTCGCTATAATATAACAGTGGGACAATATGGAATTATAATATAACAGTGGGACAATATGTCGCTACAACATTACAGTGGGACAATATGTCGCTACAACATAACAGTGGGACAATATGTCGCTACAACATTACAGTGGGGCAATATGTCGCTATAATATAACAGTGGGACAATATGGAGCTATAATATAACAGTGGGACAATATGGAGGTATAATATAACAGTGGGACAATATGACGCTATAATATAACAGTGGGACAATATGACGCTATAATATAACAGTGGGACAATATAACCTTATAATATAACATTGGGACAATTCGTCGCTATAATATAACATTGGGACAATATGACGCTATAATATAACAGTGGGACAATATGACGCTATAATATAACAGTGGGACAATATAACCTTATAATATAACATTTTGACAATTCGTCGCTACAACATTATAGTGGGACAATATGTCGCTATAATATAATAGTGGGACAATATGATGCTATAATATATCAGTGGGACAATATGACGCTACAATATACAGTGGGACAATATATCACTACAACATTACAGTGGGACAATATGAAGCTATAACATAACAGTGGTACAATATGACACTACAACATAAATGTGTACAATATGATGCTACAACTTAACAGTGGGACAATATGACGCTACAGCATTACAGTGGGACAATATGTCGCTACAAGATTACAGTGGGACAATATGTCGCTACAACATTACAGTGGGACAATATGTGGCTATAACATAACATTGGGACAATATGTCGTTATAACATTACAGTGGGGCAAAATGGCACTACAATATTACAGTGGGACAATATGTCGCTACAACATTACAGTGGGACAATATGTCGCTGTAACATAACAGTGGAACAATATGTCGCTACAACATTACAGTGGGACAATATGACGCTACAACATTACAGTGGGACAATATGAAGCTTAACATAACAGTGGGACAATATGTCGCTACAACATAAATGTGGGACAATATGACGCTACAACATTACAGTGGGATAATATGACGCTACAACATTACAGTGGGACAATATGTTGCTACAACATTACAGTGGGACAATATGACGCTACAACTTAACAGTGGAACCATATAGCGCTACAACATAACAGTGGGACAATATGACACTACAGCATAACAGTGGGACAATATGACGCTATAATATAACAGTGGAACAATATGACGCTATAATATAACAGTGGGACAATATGACGCTATAATATAGCAGTGGGACAATATGACACTACAACATAACAGTGGGACAATATGACGCTATAATATAACACTGGGACAATATGACGTTATAATATAACAGTGGGACAATATGACGCTATAATATAACAGTGAGACAATATGAAGCTATAATATAACAGTGGGACAATATGAAGCTATAATATAACAGTGGGACAATATGACGCTTTAATATAACAGTGGGACAATATGACGCTATAATATAACAGTGGGACAATATGACGCTATAATATAACAGTGGGACAATATGACGCTATAATATAACAGTTGGACAATATGACGCTATAATATAACAGTGGGACAATTTAACCTTATAATATAACATTGGGACAATTCGTCGCTATAATATAACATTGGGATAATATGACACTATAATATAACAGTGGGACAATATGACGCTATAATATAACAGTGGGACAATATAACCTTATAATATAACATTTTGACAATGCGTCGCTATAATATAACAGTGGGACAATATAACGCTATAATATAACAGTGGGACAATATGACGCTATAATATAACAGTGGGACAATATGACGCTATAATATAACAGTGGGACAAAATGACGCCATAATATAACAGTGGGACAATATGACCTTACAATATAACAGTGGGACAATATAACCGTATAATATAACAGTGGGACAATATGACGCTATAATATAACAGTGGGACAATATGACGCTACAACATTACAGTAGGACAATATGAAGCTATAATATAACAGTGGGACAATATGAAGCTATAATATAACAGTGGGACAATATGAAGCTATAATATAACAGTGGGACAATATGACGCTATAATATTACAGTGGGACAATATGTCGCTACAACATAACAGTGAGACAATATATCGCTATAACTTAACAGTGGGACAATATGTCGCTTTAACATAACAGTGGGACAATATGACGCTACAACATTACAGTGGGACAATATGATGTTACAACATTACAGTGGGACAATATGTCGCTACAACATTACAGTGGGACAATATGACGCTACAGCATTACAGTGGGACAATATGACGCAACAACATTACATGGGACAATATGACGCTACAACATTACAGTGGGACAATATGAAGCTACAACATTACAGTGGGACAATATGTCGCTATAATATAATAGTGGGACAATATGACGCTATAATATATCAGTGGGACAATATGTCGCTACAACATTACAGTGGGACAATATATCACTACAACATTACAGTGGGACAATATGAAGCTACAACATAACAGTGGTACAATATGACACTACAACATAAATGTGGGACAATATGATGCTACAACCTAACAGTGGGACCATATGGCGCTACAACATAACAGTGGGACAATATGACACTACAGCATAACAGTGGGACAATATGACGCTATAATATAACAGTGGAACAATATGACGCTATAATATAACAGTGGACAATATGACGCTATAATATAGCAGTGGGACAATATGACACTACAACATAACAGTGGGACAATATGACGCTATAATATAACACTGGGACAATATGACGTTATAATATAACAGTGGGACAATATGACGCTATAATATAACAGTGAGACAATATGAAGCTATAATATAACAGTGGGACAATATGAAGCTATAATATAACAGTGGGACAATATGACGCTTTAATATAACAGTGGGACAATATGACGCTATAATATAACAGTGGGACAATATGACGCTATAATATAACAGTGGGACAATATGACGCTATAATATAACAGTGGGACAATATGTCGCTACAACATTACAGTGGGGCAATATGTCGCTATAATATAACAGTGGGACAATATGGAGCTATAATATAACAGTGGGACAATATGACGCTATAATATAACAGTGGGACAATATAACCTTATAATATAACATTTTGACAATTCGTCGCTATAATATAACAGTGGGACAATATGACGCTATAATATAACAGTGGGACAATATGACGCTATAATATAACAGTGGGACAATATGACGCTATAATATAACAGTGGGACAAAATGACGCTATAATATAACAGTGGACAATATGACCTTACAATATAGCAGTGGGACAATATAACCGTATAATATAACAGTGGGACAATATGACGCTATAATATAACAGTGGGACAATATGACGCTACAACATTACAGTAGGACAATATGAAGCTATAATATAACAGTGGGACAATATGAAGCTATAATATAACAGTGGGACAATATGAAGCTATAATATAACAGTGGGACAATATGACGCTATAATATTACAGTGGGACAGTATGACGCTATAATATGACAGTTTGAAAATATGACGCTATAATATAACAGTGGGACAATATGACGCTACAACATTACAGTAGAACAATATAATCTTATAATATAACAGTGGGACAATATGACGCTATAATATAACAGTGGGACAATATGAAGCTATAATATAACAGTGGGACAATATGACGCTATAATCTAACAGTGGGACAATATGAAGCTATAATATAACAGTGGGACAATATGAAGCTATAATATAACAGTGGGACAATATGAAGCTATAATATAACAGTGGGACAATATGAAGCTATAATATAACAGTGGGACAATATGAAGCTATAATATAACAGTGGGACAATATGAAGCTATAATATAACAGTGGGACAATATGAAGCTATAATATAACAGTGGGACAATATGAAGCTATAATATAGCAGTGGGACAATATGAAGCTATAATATAACTGTGGGACAATATGAAGCTATAATATAACAGTGGGACAATATGACGCTATAATATAACAGTGGGACAATATGACCTTATAATATAACAGTGAGACAATATGACGCTATAATATAAAAGTGGAACAATATGAAGCTATAATATAACAGTGGACAATATGACGCTATAATATAACAGTGGGACAACATGACGCTATAATATAACAGTGGACAATATGACGCTATAATATAACAGTGGGACAATATGACACTACAACATAACAGTGGGACAATATGACACTACAACATAACAGTGGGACAATATGACACTACATCATAACAGTTGGACAATATGTCGCTACAACATAACAGGTGGACAATATAACGCTATAATATAACAGTGGGACAATATGACGCTATAATATAACAGTGAGACAATATGACGCTATATTTACAGTGAGACAATATGACGCTATAATATAACAGTGGGACAATATGACGCTACAATATAACTATATTTGTAGCAAAAGAACACACTTATGTGGAGAAATACACCCTCCCAGGCAGACGGATCAGAGCGGGAAACGGCACGTGCGACAGTAGCATCAAAAACAGTCTGCCAGCAGGCGGCGACACGCAGACACCGACACGAACCATCCCGGGTGTTGTCTTTCGCAGATGTGATATTATTGTAAGTTGATGTCCGTGTTTGCGTGTTTGTTCACGTCTGTTGATACTTAAGGCAGTATTTTGTGCGTCACGTGAGGGAGATGTGAGCTGGAAATGAAAGTAGGAACTCTGGTGATTGATTATCGTCTGCACATCTGAGGGAGGCCCGAGTCTAGAGCAGTTGATAATGTCATCTAGTGGAGGATGAGACAGAGGAGTTGGAGGGGAGGGGTCCAGGAAATGCCTGAAGACAAATACTGAAATGTAATTTACAAAGACCGGGCCAGGTGTGGATGTGTTTGTCAGCGCCAGTGATACATGGGGAGATGTCACTCTCAGGTGAGGGGAAACCACACCACCCACAGAGCTGATCTCACCTCACAGGCCACACACATACACACACACGCAGACACACACACACACGCACGTACACGCACACGCATACACACACACCTGGTACCTGTGCGACCTGGGATATGTATTCCAACACTGGATATTATCGCAGGGTCGTGATGTGCTCAATACATACATAAACACACACACACACACACACACACACACACACACACACACACCTGGGATAGGTGTTCCAACACCGGATACTATCGCAGGGCTGTGATGTGCTCAATACACACACACAAACATACACACATTCACATATAGGTTCCACCTCTCAACCTACACACACACCTACATACCAGCTTTGCTAACATTCCTACCTGCCCAACTAATAATTACCTACCTATATACTTACATATGTACTTATGTACAGACAGACAGACAGACAGACAGACAGACAGACAGACAGACAGACAGACAGACAGACAGACAGACAGACAGACAGACAGACAGACAGACAGACAGACAGACAGACAGACAGACAGACAGACAGACAGACAGACAGACAGACAGACAGACAGACAGACAGACAGACAGACAGACAGACAGACAGACAGACAGACAGACAGACAGACAGACAGACAGACAGACAGACAGACAGACAGACAGACAGACAGACAGACAGACAGACAGACAGACAGACAGACAGACAGACAGACAGACAGACAGACAGACAGACAGACAGACAGACAGACAGACAGACAGACAGACAGACAGACAGACAGACAGACAGACAGACAGACAGACAGACAGACAGACAGACAGACAGACAGACAGACAGACAGACAGACAGACAGACAGTTGTATGGGCGGATGGATGGACAGAGAGAAGGGAGAGAGAGAGAGAAATCAAAAATCAAATCAAATCAAATCAACTTTATTTTAAAAGGGTAACAAGAGAGAGAAAAGAGAGAGAGAGAGAGAGAGAGAGAGAGAGAGAGAGAGAGAGAGAGAGAGAGATAACGCTTGTACACACTACATCTAGTACTCACCAGACTGGTAATCCTTGACCTCAGTAACCAGAGCGACTTCTGGATGAACTGGTCAGTCCCTGGCCTCTCAGTGACCACCGGGTGTCCCAGGAACGTCGAGTGCCTGGGCTCAGAGTCCACCTGAGACAGGGCGATAGTGCTGGCATCCTGTGTGTCTTCTGACCTGAAACAACCAAAGGGAGATATCAACAGCAGACCAACAGCAGCCGGCCTGTGTCCGGAGATATCAACAGCAGACAACAGAAGCCAGCTTGTGTCCGGAGATATCAACAGCAGACAACAGAAGCCAGCCTGTGTCCGGAGATATCAACAGCAGACAACAGAAGCCAGCTTGTGTCCGGAGATATCAACAGCAGACAACAGAAGCCAGCTTGTGTCCGGAGATATCAACAGCAGACAACAGAAGCCGGCCTGTGTCCGGAGATATCAACAGCAGACAACAGAAGCCAGCTTGTGTCCGGAGATATCAACAGCAGACAACAGAAGCCAGCTTGTGTCCGGAGATATCAACAGCAGACAACAGAAGCCAGCTTGTGTCCGGAGATATCAACAGCAGACAACAGAAGCCAGCTTGTGTCCGGAGATATCAACAGCAGACAACAGAAGCCGGCCTGTGTCCGGAGATATCAACAGCAGACAACAGAAGCCAGCTTGTGTCCGGAGATATCAACAGCAGACAACAGAAGCCAGCTTGTGTCCGGAGATATCAACAGCAGACAACAGAAGCCAGCTCGTGTCCGGAGATATCAACAGCAGACAACAGAAGCCAGCTTGTGTCCGGAGATATCAACAGCAGACAACAGCAGCCAGCTTGTGTCCGGAGATATCAACAGCAGACAACAGAAGCCAGCCTGTGTCCGGAGATATCAACAGCAGACAACAGAAGCCAGCTTGTGTCCGGAGATATCAACAGCAGACAACAGAAGCCAGCTTGTGTCCGGAGATATCAACAGCAGACAACAGAAGCCAGCTTGTGTCCGGAGATATCAACAGCAGACAACAGAAGCCAGCTTGTGTCCGGAGATATCAACAGCAGACAACAGCAGCCAGCTTGTGTCCGGAGATATCAACAGCAGACAACAGAAGCCAGCCTGTGTCCGGAGATATCAACAGCAGACAACAGAAGCCAGCTTGTGTCCGGAGATATCAACAGCGACAACAGAAGCCACCCGTGTCGGAATATCAACAGAAACAACAGAAGCCCTTTGTCCGGAGATATCAACAGCAGAAAACAGCAGCCGCTTGTGTCCGCAAACCAAAATTTTCCCCAAAAACATCAAACACACGGGGACAGAAAACATAAATTCCCTGTCAGATTCCGTAAATGCTAGTTACGTGGTTCTCTCCTTTTTTGGCCCATTCCCCCTTCACCATATTTTCAGAACTCCTTTCCCCCCCCCCCCCTTCCTATCAAAAATTTGGCCCGTTCCCCCCTTCACCGTATTTTCAGAACGTCTTCCCCCCCCTTTCGTATTTCCTATCTAAAAACCCCCTCACCCCACACAGTATACGTGAAAGTGGAAGTCAAATGTTACATTACTAAAACAAGTCTAGACATCCACAAAAAAACATGATTTTGGGTCTACTTACTTTATAAATGATTTTAGAAGGACGAGACATACATAACTGAAAAGTATGAAGGGAAAAACTATGTCAAGAAATGGGTTCTTGTATAAACGATCTTAAATGGTCTTCTTTCCCCCCCCCCCCCCCCCCCGGGAAACCCGAATTCCCCCCGGGGGGGGGGGGGATTCCCCCCCGGTTAGAACCACGGTGCTAGTACATATGGCTTTCCCTTGTTTTGCGCCAATGCGATTTACCCCCTTCGCAGTAGCGATAGTGACTAATACTAAAGCCCTGCAAAAGTACTTTTGTAATGTTAAACTGACATGTTCCCACTAAATCTCTGAGTTGTCTGATATCCTTACAAAATGGTATTGTTAGTAACCTGATGCTGTAGTTTTGCGACTAGGGGTGCTAATTCTGGTTGGTTGACCAGCCCCCCCCATTCTCCGAACGTGCCATACAAACATAATGTCACATTTGTCACACAATCACACATTCACCTGCCACACAAACTACACTTACATCTGTCACAAAAACATACAATCATACATCCACTTCTGTCACCATCATAAAAACATAAGCAAAACGCCAAACCCCTCAACAATTAAATGTCTCATATATAAAAATCATGCAATCTACTTCTCACACCTGTCACACAATCATACAAACATGTTATATATGTCACACAAACTTACAGTCATACCTGTCACATCTACCACACAATCTTACAATCATACATGTCACATCTGTCACACAATCATACATGTCACATCCGCCATACAATATTACAACATACATCTCTCACACCTGTCACACAATCATACATATCACATCTGCCGCAATCATACATGTCACATCTGTCACACAATCATACAATCATGCATGTCACATCTGCCACACAATTATACATGCGATACCTGTCACACAATCTTACAATCAGACACTGTTACATCTGCCATACAATTTATAGTCTACATGTCACATCTGTCACACAATCATACATGTCACATCTGCCACGCAATATTACAATCATATATGTCACATCTGCCACACATCATACAATCATTCATGTTACATTTGTTACACAATCTTACAATCATACATGTCACATCTGACACACAATCATACATGTCACATCTGTCACGCAATATTACAATCATATATGTCACATCTGCCACACAATCATACAATTATACATGTCACATATGCAACACATCTTACAGTCATACATGTACATCTGCCACAAGCATACATGTCAAATCTGCCACATAATCTTACAGTCATACATATCACACCTGTCATACAATCTTACATCATACTTGTCAATCTCCCACAATCTTACAATCATTCATGTCACTTATGGCACAAATCTTACAATCATATATGTCACATCTGCCACTCAATGATACAATCATTCATATCACGTCTGTCACACAATCATACAATCACATCTGTCATAACCAATCATTAATGTCACATCTGTCACATAATCATAATGTAACATCAGCATACAATCATGCATGTCACATCTGTCCACAATCATGCACGTCGCATATGTCACACAATCAAGCATCAAATGTTACATCGGTCACACAATCATACATGTCACATAATCATACAATAATTCATGTCACATCTGCCACACATCATATATGTCACATCTGCCATACAATCATAAATCATGCATGTAACATCTGTCACACAATCATACAATCATTCATGTAACTGCTTTCACAGGTCTTATTCGCGAAGAATGCTCAACACATGTACAGTAACTGAAATGCGGACAGCTACTGATACAGGGATAACTATTATTGGCACACGGATAAATGTCCAGATATGGACATTACTGACACGGGATAACTATTATTGACACACACGGATAAATGTCCAGATACGGACAATTACTGATACAGGGATAACTATTATTGACACACGGATAAATGTCCAGATATGGACAATTACTGACATATGTATAATTAATGACACACAGATGATTACTGACGTACATACAATTACTGACATTCGGACCAAATACTCTTAAAAGAGAGGAAATGATTGGCTTCTGTCCTCTCTGTTAGCCTACTCAAGGCTAGGTCATGCACTCAGTGGCCGTCGGTGTGCTGAAGTGAACCCGCTGAACGTGTGGTTGCACCAGGAATGATGGCCGACTAGGTAGTTTCTTCACCAAGATTCTAACACTTCCTTCGTTGACGTGCAGATTGATAACCTGTCAGGCAACATGGCTGACCTTGCACGTGAATTATTGATGTCCCTGTGTCCAGGCCGCTGGCTGACACGTCCTGACACTCGCACCCAACCGCCGCCCGGTCCCTCGCCACACTCTCGCCAAGTGATTAGCAGATGGAGAGGCAAATCTGTGGACGCGAGGTCGATAACTCGTGGATCAGCGGGTGCAACCTTTATTTCGTGTTTGCAGAAATGCGATAATATCCGAGCATGCTAATGAGAGAGAAAATGAGAGAGAGAGAGAGAGAGAGAGAGAGAGAGAGAGAGAGAGAGAGAGAGAGAGAGAGAGAGAGAGAGAATATGAACGACAGAATAAGAGAGGAAGATAGAGAGAACGAGAGAGATAATGAGAGAGAAAATGAGAGAGATAGAGAGAAGGAGAAAAAGAAAAGAGAGATAGAGACAGAATGAGACATATAGAGAGCGAAAGAGCGAGGCAGATAGAGAGCGAGAGAGTGTGTGTGAGAGAGAGAGAGAATGAGAGAGATTGAGAGAGAGAAAAAGAATGAGAGAGTGAGAATGAGAGAGAGAGACAGAGAGAGAGAGACAGAGAGAGAGAGAGAATGAAAGGGAAGGGCAAAATCAGAGAGATAATGATAGAGAATGAGAGAGAGATGAGAGTGAAAAGTAGGGTGGGAGAGAGAGAATGAGAGAGAGAGAGAGGGAGAGAGAGAGATAGAGAGAGAGAGAGAGAGAGAGAGAGAGAGAGAGAGAGAGAGAGAGAGAGCGAGAGAGATTGTTGTTACTTTATCTCCTAACATCTTAAGCTATTGTTACTTATCTTCTAACATCTTAAAGTATTGTACTTTATAACTTGTGATCCGAGCTTTGTTTGGAGAGAACATAATGGAGAAGCTATATGCCTAGGGTCGGCTTCGTGGCTTAGAGGTTAGCGACTTTTCTCCGTAATCTCGTATACTATCGCAGGTAACGTGATGACGGTGAGAATCAGCAGTGGTTCGGATCGCATAGGTAACTTACGGGGTATGTGTTCCGGCCGCTCAGAAATCAATGGCAAACTACTGAGCGTAATCTTGCCAAGAAATAAACATACAGCTGAAAGATGCTGGTGTTGACAGCGATGTCCTGTAAAGGATATGGGGAAACAAAATGCCTTGGAAAAGAGGAGAGAGGAAGGCCAAAGAGAAGATGGGTGCAGGGTGTGGCGGATGTTCTCACAGATGGGTGTATAGGGATGCGGGACATCTTGCTTGTGATCGAGAGGTTTTTACGGAAGGTTGTTATGGAAGGGACATGAGTGAATGAATGAAATGAATGAATGAATGAATGAATGAATGAATGAATGATCCCGAGCTGTTGTTATTTGGTCTCCTACTATCCCAAATTATTGTTAGGCTAACTCTAGTTATCCCAAATTGTTGTTAATTTATCTCTTAAACATTCCAAAACTATTGTTCTTTACAACCTATTTTCTCTATCTGTGTTTATTTGATATCCTAGTATCCCCTAGTATCTCCTAGTAATCCCACACTGTTGTTACTGTACTTTCTACTATACCAGACTGTTTTCTGTCCTCTCTACTTTCCCAAACAATTGGGTTCTGTTCTTCCTACTTTCCCAACTGTTGTTCTTTCTTTCTACTTTCCCAGACTGTTGTTACTGTACTATCTACTGTCCCACACTATTGTTACTGTACTATCATACTATCCCACACTGTTGTTACTGTACTATTTACTATCCCAAACTGTTTTTTACTGTACCATCTACTATCCTAAACAGTTTTTACTGTACTATCTACTATCCCACACTGTTGTTACTGTACTATCTACTATTCCAAACTGTTTTTTACTGTAACTATCTACTATCCCAAACTGTTGTTACTGTAACTATCTACTATCACAAACTGTTGTTACTGTACTATCTACTCTCACGAGCTGTGTTACTGTACGATCTACTATTCCAAACTGTTGTTACTGTACTATCTACTCTCACGATGCTGTTGTTACTGTACTATCTACTATTCCAAACTGTTTTATACTGTACTATCTACTATCCCAAACTGTTGTTACTCGTACTATCTACTATCACAAACTGTTGTTACTGTACTATCTACTATCCCACACTGTTGTTACTGTACTATCTACATTCCAAACTTTTTTTACTGTACTATCTACTATCCCAAAACTGTTTTTACTGTACTATCTACTATCCCACATTGTTGTTACTGTACTATCTACTACCCCCCACTGTTGTTACTGTACTATCTACTATTCCAAACTGTTTTTTTACTGTACTATCTACTATCCCAAACTGTTGTTACTGTACTATCTACTATCAAAAACTGTTGTTACTGTACTATCTACTATCACAAACTGTTGTTACTGTACTATCTACTATCACGAACTGTTGTTACTGTACTATCTACTATCACGAACTGTTGTTACTGTACTATCTACTATCACAAACTGTTGTTACTGTACTATCTACTATCACAAACTGTTGTTACTGTACTATCTACTATCACAAACTGTTGTTACTGTACTATCTACTATTCCAAACTGTTTTTACTGTACTATCTACTATTCCAAACTGTTTTTACTGTACTATCAACTATCCCAAACTGTTGTTACTGTACTATCTACTATCCCAAACTGTTGTTACTGTACTATCTACTATCACAAACTGTTGTTACTGTACTATCTACTATCACAAACTGTTGTTACTGTACTATATACTATCACAAACTGTTGTTACTGTACTATCTACTATCACAAACTGTTGTTACTGTACTATATACTATCACAACTGTTGTTACTGTCTATCTACTATCACAAACTGTTGTTACTGTACTATCTACTATTCCAAACTGTTTTTACTGTACTATCTACTATACAAACTGTTGTTACTGTACTATCTACTATCCCAAACTGTTGTTACTGTACTATGTACTATCACAAACTGTTGTTACTGTACTATCTACTATCACGAACTGTTGTTACTGTACTATCTACTAATCACAACTGTTGTTACTGTACTTTACTATCACACTTTTTTACTTCTTCTACTATCACAAACGTTGTTACTGTACTATCTACTATCACAAACTGTTGTTACTGTACTATCTACTATCACAAACTGTTGTTACTGTACTATCTACTAGCACAAACTGTTGTTACTGTACTATCTACTGTCCCATACTGTTGTTACTGTACTATCTACTGTCCCACACTGTTGTTACTGTACTATCTACTGTCCCAAACTGTTTTTACTGTACTATCTACTATCACAAACTGTTGTTACTGTACTATCTACTGTCCCACACTGCTGTTACTGTACTATCTACTGTCCCAAACTGTTTTTACCGTACTATCTACTATCACAAACTGCTGTTACTGTACTATCTACTGTCCCACACTGTTGTTACTGTACTATCTACTGTCCCACACTGTTGTTTCTGTACTATCTACTATCCCACACTATTGTTACTGACTATCTACTATCCCACACTGTTGTTACTGTACTATCTACTGTCCCAAACTGTTTTTTACGGTACTATCTAATATCTCAAACTGCTGTTACTGTACTATCTACTGTCCCCACACTGTTTGTTGCTGAAGATTCTACTACAGACTCAAGAAGTGGAATGTCTGTGTGAGCCAAGACAAATCAAAATCAAATCAAATCAACTTTATTAGGGTCACAAATTGGGCGCGCAGGCCCGTCTTACATTCGGCCCTTCCAATCACTCGTCTTTCGTTCATCAAGAGCATTATACATTTGCATAGGAAGAAAAAATAAACATTGTGAATGAATGTTGTAAACATAAACAAGGCTAATTACCATGGTATGAAGCCCATCTCCCACCTATCCATACATCACCCCACCCACACAACACCCCCACCTACCCACACACATGCGCACCAAGGGACACATACACACCCCCACCTAACGACTCACACGCACACCAAGGGACACATACATACCCCACCAACCGACCCATCCCCCTCCCGCACATCCCCACCCACACACACTGCCCTCACCTGATCCCTACCCCAACCAAAAACACACTCGCCACCCACAAACATTCCCCCACCAACCCACACATCCCACGCCCATCCACATCTACCCCACACATCCTCTCCCCACCCACACCTCAAACCACCCTTCCCCCAGCCACATCTCCATCGACAACATATTCCCCACCCACACACACAATCCCCCACCAACCCACACATCGCACATCCACTCACACATCCCCAAACCATACACACACACATCCCACCAACTGACATGTCCCTACCCCCCCCCCCCACAACACACACACATCTCCCTAACCACCCATACATCCCCAATCCACTCACACACCACCACCACCCACACATACAACTTCCACCCACCCACACATGCCTTAACCTAATCCCCCACCACACAATCCCCCACCCGCACATCACATACACCTCCTACCACGCACTATTCCCAACCCACGCACCACACACACACATATCCCTCACCAACACATCCCACTTACACACCACACACATATCCCCCACCCAGATACCACACAATAATCCCACCCACACCCACACAGATACCCTTACCCATCCACACCCACATACCCCACCCCCACTCACACACCACAAAAATCCCCCACCCACACACACATACCTCACCCACACAATATCACCAACCAACACACCAACCACCTCTCCCCCCCCACACTACGCATTCCCTGACCCGTCCACCAACACACACTCACTCACACATCCTCCACTACGCACCCACACACCCCCACCAACCCACTCCCAACCAAACATCTCTCGATCACAATACCCCTACCCCCACACACATCCTCCACCCATCACACATCCCACCCCGACACATACACTCCCTCACCCACCTACACATCCCTAAGCCACTCACACACCCCCACCCACACATTCCCCATCCACATACACACATCTCCCACACACACTCCCCCACATACTTCCCCCACCACCACAATCCCCTGCTCACCCACACATATACCCCACCCATACGCACATTCCCCACACCATCACACACATCCCCTACACCACACACTATCCTCCACCCATACCACCACAAACATACCCTCCACCCACACATCATTCACACATCCCCCACCACACACCGCACACATATCTCAAACCCACACACCATACACTTCTCCCCATCCGCCCTTCCATCCCAATCCACCCAACACAATCCCCTACCCACACAACCCCGCCTCCCACACATACTTCCTCAAACCATCCACACATCTCCACCCACATAACACACATCCCCTGCATCCGTCCCATATACATATCCTCCACCCATACACACATCCCCCACCCATTCCAAACCCCGTACTTTCACCCCCACACATCCATCCACACATCCCACCAACACCCACAATACCACTACCCACCAAAACCCACACACCCCAACCCATCCAAATGCATACCCCCACCCACACACCCCCACCCACACATATCCCCACACTCACACACATCCTCCACATACACTCACACTTCCTCACATCTAGACACATACAAATGTCTCACGTTAGTATTGAAACTAGTATGATGTGATACATTAAACTCACAAACTCCCACACTTTACTCACACACATACACTGACACTTGTCATGAGCAGTCTCATAAAAATATTAAACATGGAGAAAAATGTGTACATAAAATGTGAGACATTTAAAGATACAATATCACCAAGAGATATCTTGTAGAGACGTCCTTCTCCTATACTAACTACCATAAAAAGACAGTAAAGACAAGTAGAATGTATGTATCAGACAGGACAGTAAAGACAAATAGAATGTCTGTATCAGTCGGGACAGTAAAGACAAGTAGAATGTCTGTATCAGACAGGACAGTAAAGACAAATAGAATGTCTGTATGAGCATGAGCCAAGACATCACAGAAGTGAACAAGACATCACAGAAGTGAACAAGACATCACAGAAGTGAAGAAAGAAAGATGCTAGCGCGTGGCACTAAAATCATTAGAAAAAATATTGCTCAGCCTGTCCCATCCTACACTGACTACCAAATACTTTGATATCTTGTTGAGACGTCCTTCTCCTATACTAACTACCAAGTACTGTGATATCTTGTTGAGGCGTCCCTATCCTATACTAACTACCAAGTACTGTGATATCTTGTAGAGACGTCCTTCTCCTATACTAACTACTAAGTACTGTGATATCTTGTAGAGACGTCCCTCTCCTATACTAACTACCAAGTACTGTGATATCTTGTAGAGACGTCCTTCTCCTATACTAACTACCAAGTACTGTGATATCTTGTCGAGACGTCCTTCTCCTATACTAACTACCAAGTACTGTGATATCTTGTAGAGACGTCCTTCTCCTATACTAACTACCAAGTACTGTGATATCTTGTAGAGACGTCCTTCTCCTATACTAACTACCAAGTACTGTGATATCTTGTAGAGACGTGCCTCTCCTATACTAACTACTAAGTACTGTGATATCTTGTAGAGACGTCCTTCTCCTATACTAACTACCAAGTACTGTGATATCTTGTAGAGACGTCCTTCTCCTATACTAACTACTAAGTACTGTGATATCTTGTGAGACGTCCCTCTCCTATACTAACTACCAAGTACTGTGATATCTTGTTGAGGCGTCCCTATCCTACACTAACTACCAAGTACTGTGATATCTTGTTGAGGCGTCCCTATCCTATACTAACTACCAAGTACTGTGATATCTTGTTGAGGCGTCCCTATCCTATACTAACTACCAAGTACTGTGATATCTTGTTGAGGCGTCCCTATCCTGCACTAACTACTAAGTACTGTGATATCTTGTTGAGGCGTCCCTATCCTATACTAACTACCAAGTACTGTGATATCTTGTTGAGGCGTGTATGGGTGGGTTAAGTGTGTATGGGTGGGGGATGTGTGTGTGTGTGTGTGTGTGTGTGTGTGTAAGATGTGTAGGTGTGTCGTGGATGTATGTTTGGGTGTGGAGTGTGTGTGTGGATGGGGGATGTGTGGGTGGATGGGGAGATGTGTGTGTGGGTGGGGATGTGTGGGTGGGTCATGTGTGTGGTGGGGTGTGTGCGTGGGTGGGATGTGTGTATGGGTGGGGATGTCTGTGTGGGTGGGGGATGTGTGGTTAAGGGATGTGTCGTTGGGGGTTGGGAGATTGGGGGGGGGGTGTGGGTGGGTGGAGGCTGTGTGGTTGAGTGAATGTGTGTAGGTTAGGGGATGGGTGGGGAGTGTGTATGTGGATGGGTGCGGGATGTGTGGGAGAGTGGGGGATGTGTGTAAGTAGTGGATGCGTGGGTGGATGAGGGATGTGTGTGTGGGTAGGTGCGGGATGTGTGGGTTGGCGGGGGGATGTGTGTGTGTGAGTGGGTGATGTGTGGTTGGGCATGTCTGTTTGGCCGGGTGGTTGGGTGTGTATGGGTGGGTTATATGATGGGTGGGGCATGTGTGTAGTTGGGGATATGTGTTGGTGGGGATGTGTGGGTGGTGGCATGTATGTGTGCCTGGGGGGGTGTGGGTGGGGTATGTGTGGGTGGGTCGTGGATGTCTGTCAGGGGGATGTATGGGTTGGTAGTGTATGTGTCTCATAACATGGTTTTTCTATTGTTTATGTTGACAACATTCATTTGACAATGTTGTTTTTGTCCTATGTGAATGTATCATGCACTATTGATGAACAAACGATGAGTGATTGGAAGGGCCAAATGTAAGAGGGGCCTGCGTGCGCAGTTTGTTACCCTTTGAAAATAAAATTCTTTCGTTCGTTCGTTCCCTCTATTACACTAACCACCTTGTTGATATCTTGTTGAGGCGTCCCTGTCCTACCCCGGCAAGCTTGTGTCTCAGTTTTTCCCCACATACCGACACATCCACAAACGACACACCGACACACCCACACACCGGTAAACTCACATACCCACACACCCACACACCGACACAACCACACACCGACACACCGACACAACCACACACCGACACACCCACACAACGATACACTCACAAACCCACACACCCAACACCCACATACCGACACACACACACCTATACATCCACACACGCACACACCGACACATCCACACAGCCATATCAAGATGACCCACACACCCACACAGCCATGTCAATTTGACCCACACAAATCATGTAGACATCTGAACAACAGGAAGCAATAACAACTTCCGGTGGCTGCCAGCCGTAAGTAGGTGAAGGTCACCACCAAATGTACCGTGCCTGGGATATACAACCCCAGGTGTTCCCACAGGTTGTGGAATATTGACAAGAGTTCAGCCAATTAATAAATAAAGCAATGAATCGATCATACAAGTTGTATGATACAACCTACCTACATATCAACATATATATAGTTATACATAACAACCAACCAACCAACTAACCTACCTACCTACCTACCTACCTAACTACCTACCTACTTACATACCTACTTCTACCTTCCTACAACCAATCAACCAACCAACCAACCAACCAGCCTACCTACCTATCTACCTAAGTTAGTTAGTTAGTTAGTTAGTCGACAGATCATCCTCATTGCACATCGAACCATTCAGTCCATAAGTGCTCGAATCCCCTCCTCAGCAAATCCCGCAACGTGTAGCGGCTAACGACGCCAGTTCTGTGTTGGTTTATCAATCTTCTTTGGCTTCCTGCGTAGTGTTCTTGTTTGGCCACCCCTCTTTTAATTTGCTGCTCTCGCAGTCTGGCCATTGTTGTAGATTCACAGTCATCATTTGGTTCTCGCAAAAGTCTTACTTCTCGTAGAGCATTCAGAATGTCGGCCTGGTCCATGGCGCGTCCGCCCTCCACAGTAGCCTCACCTGCGAGCTTGTCAGCCCGCTCATTTCCTTGTACTCCCGCATGCCCTGGCACGAAGATGAAACTAATCTTTGCCAGTCGAGACCGCTCCAGAGGCAGCAACCATTCTCTTCGGATCGACCCCTCCTCTATCCTCTTGATCATGTTCATTGAGTCGCTAAGGAAACAAGCCCTAGTGAATGTCTGTGTCTCGAGCCATGTTATTGCTTTACTTACTGCCATGACTTCCATGGTCAGGCTACTTGTGGTTTCAGTGAAAGCACCAGAGTCCTCCTTCACAATTCTCCCTCCGGCCCGAGCTGTAAAGGCCCATGAGCTTCTCACATGTCGGACGACCGACCCATCTGTGTAGATGACCGCGTCACCGTCTAGCGAATTCTCGAAAATCAACGCTTGTACTTCAGCCTCAACAGCAGCCGGATTTTCTTGTCTGCATTTTCTATCTAGTTGGATGCAAACTGAAAAGGATGTGCAGAAGTCTGTTGGCACTTGCACCCACTCCTCGCCAGGTTCTAAGTCCTCAAGTGAACACACCTGTTGAAGAATGTCTTCGGCTTGACCCATCCACGACCGTCCTCTTTTTAACCTGCTGCCCTTCACCTTCCTAATTTCACTATGCAGTGGATGTTGTGTGTTTGCGTTAATTCTGAGGTAGGCGCGTGCCCTGCAACCTTGTATTCTCTCTTCAATGGTTGGAAAATCAAGAAGGTAGCGCATCGCCCTGCATGCTGTATCTCTTGTACATCCAAGAATAATGCGCATAGCTTCATTCTGTATCCTTTCCATCCTTTCTATCTGCTTATGGCTGAGAGTCAGGATTGCCATTGCATACTCCAAAACAGACATGACCAGCCCCTCGTACAGAAGACATAGATGGCGCTGCTCACAGTTTGCTGCCGCCATCACCCGCATCGCTGCCAAACCCCGCTTGGCCTTTGTTATCACCTGGTCTATGTGCACATTATAAGCAAGGCTTCGATCAAACCGTATCCCCAGGTAATTCATTGCCTGCGTTCTTTCCACCGTCTCTGAACACAGCATTACAGTTGGTGTTGGAGTGTTGACAATATGATTATTCAACGAGAACCAAGTCACTGTTGCCTTTGTTGGGTTGACCATTGCCCCAGCTTCATCACACCAAGTACTTATGCGATTGAGTTCGGTTTGTAGTTCCACAGCAACCTCCTCTCTATCCTTACCCTGACGATACACTAAAACATCATCGGCATATGACAATGTCCTGCCAGGTCCAGTGATCTGCTCACTGGTGATTCTCACTGTGTAGGCGTTGAACAGTACCGGAGATAATGGTGATCCCTGTGGTAGGCCAGGATATATTGTTGTTGGTTCCGAAGTCCAACTGCCACATCTAAAAACTACTTTCCGTTGGAAGAGGGCTGCAGCGATCCAACTAAGGAGGAATGGACTTACGTTTAGTTCGAGAAGCTGAAACATTAAAAAATCCAGTGGTACTCTGTTGTATGCGTCCTCAAGATCAATCGCTGCAGCAACGGTTTCAGTGCCTGAGTGGAAACCTTCATAGACATCCTGGGCAAAGACTGCTGCATTGGTCCAGGTTTCTCTTTTTGGACGGTACCCACCCAGGGTAGGTGGGAAAACACCTTGCCTCTCTAGTTGGCTTGATATTTTCCTGGCAATTACCTTCTCCAGCAGCTTGCCTATTGTATTCTGCATGGTTATAATTCGATATCCCTGAATTTTTTTGTGGTCTTTGTCAGGCTTCGGCAAGGGAATCAGATAGCTGTGTAACCATTCCTCCTTGATGCTAGCACTCCCTATACTGTTGTTGTACATGTCTGCTAGTTTCTCTAGCTCATTGTCGGTACACCTATTTATGTCGTCGTATCTTATGCCATCAGGACCTGGAGCACTGTTTTTTGATCGTCGAAGCACAGCCTTGATTTCTTTCACTGTCACTGTGTCTTCATCCGAAGTGTTCTGGGCCTTGCATCTGTCTGAGGTGACCTCCTTGGCCAGATTTCGGCCTCCCATGTCTGTCTGGTTGCTCTGCTCAAGGTAGCGTTCAAAGAGGGCTTTGCCCTTGTCCTCGTCAGTCCTCTGCCAGATGAGGTCAGCACCTTGGAAGTCAGAAATGCTCTTATTCTTGACTACACCACTCATGCTTTTATGTAGTCGCCAGAACAATTTCAGTGACTTGTCTGTGCTTACTCTTTGACACACCTCTGCCCATTTTTCGCTTTTAACAACCTTGACCAGTTTTTTGAAATAGCTTACTTTTGTGTGCATCTCTCTTTCTAAGTGCAAGCAGGGACTAGGATGACCAGCTCTGTTCTTCTTGGCATTTTGCCATCTCCTTACAGCACTACGCTTATCCACCCAAGCCTTCTCCACCTCGAAACTCCACCACGGTGGCTGCTCCCAGCTTTTTTTCCTGCCCTGAAACGTTCTGCGCTTGTCACGTCTTATTTTACTCACCACATCTTGCCCTGTACTGTCATACTGGAACGTCTTTACCTTTAGCTTGTGCTGCCTGGTTCTGCCTTTCTCCACCAGTATGCTGCAAGGGTGGTGGTCGCTGCCATGGTGTCCTAGGACACCCCATCTACACACTGTAGTGAGTGAAGGTGAAACTAGCGCCAGATCAATAGCACTGTCCTCATCGCCCGGACGGCTTGCTGTCCTGGTGACACAGCCACTGTTGATACAAACCAGGTCGATGGTTTCCAGTGCAGTCTCGAGCTCCTCCCCCTGTGTATTGGAGGAAGTGTTTCCCCATGATCTGCCTTTAGCGTTGAAGTCACCACAGAAAATAACATTTCTCTCGTGGCCTAATATGCCACTTAAGCACTGCCACTTCTGGGCGTCCACACTGGCATTGCGGGCATAAACATTAACCAACACGAATGGTATACTGGAATGAACTCTCAACGCCTGTATTTGTATATCGTCACTGTCCCAACTGGACATGTCTAGCTCTGACGCCACCATGCTGTCGCGAACGAGAATCGCCATTCCCAGATGTCGTCTGTTGTAGAAACATTTGAAGCCGGCAATTTGGAGTAGCTGATCGCCCAGTCTCGTCTCCTGGAGTGCTACAATGTCGTTCCTGTAAACTAGGGTTTCTAAAATAGAGCCCCGTTGTTTTACACTGGCACAGTTCCAATATAGAATACGGATATTCCTGAGTCCTAGACGGTGACACTTGAGTCTAAAACGCCTCAAACCACCACGCTTACCTTGCTTCTTTCTCCCTGCGCGGCTACCACGCCGCTTCGTTATGTTGACTGCTGACCGCTCGAAGAACACACGTTGTTCCGCCATGTTGAAAAAACGTAAACACAGACTGAGAAACCACACACGCTGCTGAAAATTCACTCAAGGATGGCTTCGCTCGATGCACGAACTCCGTAGCACCCGCGCAGATCTTGAGTAGAAACTCCT
Organism: Cepaea nemoralis; assembly: GCA_014155875.1. NCBI lineage: Eukaryota > Metazoa > Mollusca > Gastropoda > Stylommatophora > Helicidae > Cepaea > Cepaea nemoralis. Next base: position 143,748 of record JACEFZ010019159.1, read on the forward strand.
GGTTTTACATCCTGGCACACCAATTACACGCAAGAGATGAATAAATCCATCCCCTACGCGAAAAAGTTAACGAACACAAAACAACACGACCGTCCGTCGCCATCTTGAAACCGGAAGAGTCTACCTAAATACCTACGTAATTACAACATACCTATCTACCTATTTACCTAACTACCTACCTATCTACCTACCTACCTATCTACATAGCTATCTACTTAACTACCTACCTAATTACAACCTACCTAACTACCTACCTAACTACCTACCTAACTACCTACCTACCTAATACCTACCTACCTACCTAACTACCTACCCACCGACCTACCTAACTACCTAGAATTGAACTGAATTGAATACCTACCTAATAATTCATCCACCCAACTACCCATCCACTCATCTTTCCAGGTTTCACTGCCATATAGCAAAAAAGCTTCTATTATATGTATAGCATTTCAACACTCTCTTTCTTGTTCGTACATTCATTGATATTGACTTATTTCATACAATACATTTTACTGTCTGAAATGTCTTTTCTTTACTCTCCTTTACTGTACTATACAAGTATGGTGGACATGTTGCGTTGTCAGTCATGAATTCTGTGCCATCTGCACAGCGTAGATTGATAGCATTATAATCTCCTACAACCCGCAGTATTCTTGGCTTCGCTTTGATCTCTCTCATTGTTATGTCGCTATAGAGAGAGAGAGAGAGAGAGAGAGAGAGAGAGAGAGAGAGAAGAGAGAGAGAGAGAGAGAGAGAGAGAGAGAGAGAGAGAGAGAGAGAGAGAGAGAGAGAAGAAATCCAGCTAAAAAACACATCCTTGTACTTCTTGCTTTGTTCTGTTCATAATTGCCCTCTTTATTTCCAATTTTAATTGTTGTTATGCGTTTTCGGTAAATATTATGTATTAATTCGCACCAATTTAAATATCTTCCTTGTTACCTTTCATCATGTTTCACTTTATCAAATGCCCAGGTATCATTTAAGGCGCAAATATATATCTATCTGTGTCTCTAGTGATATTTCGGTCAGTTTTGTAATGTGTAAATTGTATTATTTGTACATTTTCCGCCAATGAATCCATGTTTTCTCACTAAATTCCATTTTTAATTAATTTTAATTCTTTGTCACATTATAATTCTGAGTAGAAATTTAGATCCATGGTTATTTAGGTTCATTGTACTAACACTTTAGACAGTTAGTGTCATGGTTATTTAGGTTCACTGTACTAACACTTTAGAAAGTTAGAGTCATGGTTATTTAGGTTCATTGTACTAAAACACTTTAGAAAGTTAGAGTCATGGTTATTTAGGTTCATTGTACTAAACACTTTAGAAAGTTCGTGTCATGGTTATTTAGGTTCATTGTACTAAACACTTTAGAAAGTTAGTTTCATGGTTATTTAGGATCATTGTACTAAACACTTTAGAAAGTTAGTGTCATGGTTACTTAGGTTCATTGTACTAAAAACTTTAGAAAGTTAGTGTCATTGTTTCTTAGGTTCATTGTACTAAACACTTTAGAAAATTAGTGTCATGGTTACTTAGGTTCATTGTACTAAACACTTTAGAAAGTTAGTGTCATGGTTATTTAGGTTCATTGTACTAAACACTTTAGACAGTTAGTGTCATGGTTATTTAGGTTCATTGTACTAAACACTTTAGACAGTTAGTGTCATGGTTATTTAGGTTCATTGTACTAAACACTTTAGAAAGTTAGTGTCATGGTTATTTAGGTTCATTGTACCAACACTTTAGAAAGTTAGTGTCATGGTTATTTAGGTTCATTGTACTAAACACTTTAGAAAGTTAGTGTCATGGTTATTTAGGTTCATTGTACTAAACACTTTAGACAGTTAGTGTCATTATTATTTAGGTTCATTGTACTAAACACTTTAGAAAGTTAGTGTCATGGTTATTTAGGTTCATTGTACTAACACTTTAGAAAGTTAGTGTCATGGTTATTTAGGTTCATTGTACTAAACACTTTAGAAAGTTAGTGTCATGGTTATTTAGGTTCATTGTACTAAACACTTTAGAAAGTTAGTGTCATGTTTATTTAGGTTCAGTGTACTAAACACTTTAGAAAGTTAGAGTCATGGTTATTAGTTTCATTGTACCAAACACTTTAGAAAGTTAGAGTCATGGTTATTTAGGTTCATTGTACCAAACACTTAAGAAATTTAGTGTCATGGTTATTTAGGTTCATTGTACTAAACACTTTAGAAAGTTCGTGTCATGGTTATTTAGGTTCATTGTACTAAACACTTTAGAAAGTTCGTGTCATGGTTATTTAGGTTCATTGTACTAAACACTTTAGAAAGTTAGAGTCATGGTTATTTAGGTTCAGTGTACTAAACACTTTAGAAAGTTAGTGTCATGGTTATTTAGGTTCATTGTACCAAACACTTTAGAAAGTTAGTGTCATGGTTATTTAGGTTCAGTGTACTAAACACTTTAGAAAGTTAGTGTCATGGTTATTTAGGTTCATTGTACCAAACACTTTAGAAAGTTAGTGTCATGGTTATTTAGGTTCATTGTACTAAACACTTTAGAAAGTTAGTGTCATGGTTATTTAGGTTCATTGTACCAAACACTTTAGAAAGTTAGTGTCATGGTTATTAAGGTTCATTGTACCAAACACTTTAGAAAGTTAGTGTCATGGTTATTTAGGTTCAGTGTACTAAACACTTTAGAAAGTTAGTGTCATGGTTATTTAGGTTCACTGTACTAAATACTTTAGAAATTTAGTGTCATGGTTATTTAGGTTCAGTGTACTAAACACTTTAGAAAGTTAGTGTCATGGTTATTTAGGTTCAGTGTACTAAACACTTTAGAAAGTTAGTGTCATGGTTATTTAGGTTCAGTGTACTAAACACTTTAGAAAGTTAGTGTCATGGTTATTTAGGTTCATTGTACTAAACACTTTAGAAAGTTAGTGTCATGGTTATTTAGGTTCATTGTACCAAACACTTTAGAAAGTTAGTGTCATGGTTATTTAGGTTCACTGTACTAAACACTTTAGAAAGTTAGTGTCATGGTTATTTAGGTTCAGTGTACTAACACTTTAGAAAGTTAGTGTCATGGTTATTTAGGTTCATTGTACTAAACACTTTAGACAGAGTCATGGTTATTTAGGTTCATTGTACTAAACATGTTGAAATGAACTGCTGGTACTGGCATCAGGCCGTCGGGACAGGAGACAGTTTGTTACATTTTGTTTCAGAAAAGGCATAACTTCTACAGCCCATGGCGGGCACCAGGGAAATAAAGTTATACCGCTTCAAAGAATGGGCCAAACTGTAGAGACCATGTGTTGTCCCTCTCTTGGCCTGCCTAGTTTGCTTCAGAGAAAAGGTAATACCAATCATCTGGAACCTGACAAGCTACTGAAGCTGACTGTTCAGCAAAGCAATCCTCTGGTGAATTCAACTGCCACTGAAATTGTGAGTAGCTCTATAAACACAGATGTCCAAAAATCACCAGTAAATATCCACTGCTGTAATATCATTCAACATACTGGTTAATACATATACTCCAAATTCTCCCAGTACTTCTAATTCTTCTATTGTGATTCGATTTGGAACAGCTGTTTTTCCTGTCTTCGTATGCTTGACAGCGTCAGCGACTTCTTTTAGAATACGTGTAGTTAGGGCTCCACTACAGGCGTGACTTGGGGTTGTGTTGGCTACATTGCCTGGTACTACAGGCGTGACTTGGGGTTGTGTTGGCTACATTGCCTGGTACTACAGGCGTGACTTGGGGTTGTGATGACTACATTGTCTGGTACTACAGGCGTGACTTGGGGTTGTGATGGCTACATTGTCTGGTACTACAGGCGTGACTTGGGGTTGTGATGGCTACATTGTCTGGTACTACAGGCGTGACTTGGGGTTGTGTTGGCTACATTGTCTGGCACTACAGGCGTGACTTGGGGTTGTGATGGCTACATTGTCTGGTACTACAGGCGTGACTTGGGGCTGTGTTGGCTACATTGTCTGGTACTACAGCCGTGACTTGGGGTTGTGATGGCTACATTGTCTGGTACTACAGGCGTGACTTGGGGTTGTGATGGCTACATTGTCTGGCACTACAGGCGTGACTTGGGGTTGTGTTGGCTACATTGTCTGGTACTACAGGCGTGACTTGGGGTTGTGTTGGCTACATTGTCTACTACAGGCGTGACTTGGGGTTGTGTTGGCTACATTGTCTGGCACTACAGGGGTGACTTGGGGTTGTGTTGGCTACATTGTCTGGCACTACAGGGGTGACTTGGGGTTGTGATGGCTACATTGTCTGGTACTACAGGCGTGACTTGGGGTTGTGTTGGCTACATTGTCTGGCAACTACAGGCGTGACTTGGGTTGTGATGGCTACATTGCCTGGCACTACAGGCGTGACTTGGGGTTGTGATGGCTACATTGCCTGCACTACAGGCGTGACTTGGGGTTGTGATGGCTACATTGTCTGGCACTACAGGCGTGACTTGGGGTTTACATTGTCTGGTACTACAGCGTGACTTGGGGTTGTGATGGCTACATTGTCTGGTACTACAGCGTGACTTGGGTTGTGATGGCTACATTGTCTGGCACTACAGGCGTGACTTGGGGTTGTGATGGCTACATTGTCTGGTACTACAGCGTGACTTGGGGTTGTGTTGGCTACATTGTCTGCACTACAGGCGTGACTTGGGGCTGTTTTGGCTACATTGTCTGGTACTACAGGCGTGACTTGGGGCTGTGTTGGCTACATTGTCTGGTACTACAGGCGTGACTTGGGGTTGTGTTGGCTACATTGTCTGGTACTACAGGCGTGACTTGGGGTTGTGATGGCTACATTGTCTGGTACTACAGGCGTGACTTGGGGCTTGTGTGGCTACATTGTCTGGTACTACAGGCGTGACTTGGGGCTGTGTTGGCTACATTGTCTGGTACTACAGGCGTGACTTGGTGGTTGTGATGGCTACATTGTCTGGTACTACAGGCGTGACTTGGGGTTGTGATGGCTACATTGTCTGGTACTACAGGCGTGACTTGGGGTTGTGTTGGCTACATTGTCTGGTACTACAGGCGTGACTTGGGGTTGTGTTGGCTACATTGTCTGGTACTACAGGCGTGACTTGGGGTTGTGATGGCTACATTGTCTGGTACTACAGGCGTGACTTGGGGTTGTGTTGGCTACATTGTCTGGCACTACAGGCGTGACTTGGGGTTGTGTTGGCTACATTGTCCTGGCACTACAGGCGTGACTTGGGGTTGTGTTGGCTACATTGTCTGACCACTACAGGCGTGACTTGGGGTTGTGTTGGCTACATTGTCTGGCACTACAGGCGTGACTTGGGGCTGTGTGGCTACATTGTCTGGTACTACAGGCGTGACTTGGGGCTGTGTTGGCTACATTGTCTGGTACTACAGGCGTGACTTGGGGTTGTGATGGCTACATGTCTGGTACTACAGGCGTGACTTGGGGTTGTGATGGCTACATTGTCTGGTACTACAGGCGTGACTTGGGTTGTGTTGGCTACATTGTCTGGTACTACAGGCGTGACTTGGGGCTGTGTTGGCTACATTGTCTGGTACTACAGGCGTGACTTGGGGCTGTGATGGCTACATTGTCTGGTACTACAGGCGTGACTTGGGGTTGTGATGGCTACATTGTCTGGTACTACAGGCGTGACTTGGGGTGTGATGGCTACATTGTCTGGTACTACAGGCGTGACTTGGGGTTGTGTTGGCTACATTGTCTGGTACTACAGGCGTGACTTGGGGTTGTGTTGGCTACATTGTCTGGTACTACAGGCGTGACTTGGGTTGTGATGGCTACATTGTCTGGCTGGCACTACAAGCGTGACTTGGGGTTGTGATGGCTACATTGTCTGGTACTACAGGCGTGACTTGGGGTTGTGATGGCTACATTGTCTGGTACTACAGGCATGACTTGGGGTTGTGTTGGCTACATTGTCTGGTACTACAGGCGTGACTTGGGATTGTGATGGCTACATTGTCTGGTACTACAGGCGTGACTTGGGGTTGTGATGGCTACTTTGTCTGGCACTACAGGCGTGACTTGGGGTTGTGATGGCTACATTGTCTGGTACTACAGGCGTGACTTGGGTTGTGATGGCTACATTGTCCTGGCACTACAGGCGTGACTTGGGGTTGTGATGGCTACATTGTCTGGTACTACAGGCGTGACTTGAGGTTGTGTTGGCTACATTGTCTGGCTGGTACTACAGGCGTGACTTGGGGTTGTGATGGCTACATTGTCTGGTACTTCAGGCATGACTTGGGGTTGTGTTGGCTACATTGTCTGGTACTACAGGCGTGACTTGGGATTGTGATGGCTACATTGTCTGGTACTACAGGCGTGACTTGGGGTTGTGTTGGCTACATTGTCCTGGCTACTACAGGCGTGACTTGGGGTTGTGATGGCTACATTGCCTGGCACTACATGCGTGACTTGGGGTTGTGTTGGCTACATTGCCTGTCACTACAGGCGTGCTTGGGTGTGTGGCTACATTGTCTGGTACTACAGGCGTGACTTGGGGTTGTGTTGGCTACATTGGTCTGGTATCTACAGGGTGACTTCGTTGTGCATGGCAATATGTGGGTTACATGACTTGGAGGGGGATGGTACAGCAAAAATGGGCACACAGAGGAGACTGGGGTGGAGAGCAAGAGAGGTTGGTATACAGGCGTGACGTGGGTTGTAGTTGGCTAGACCAGTGTGGCCTACACAAACATCTGACAGGCAGGGATAGTGCGTTGAGCAATGAGATGGATTGAAAATGAGACCTCAGGGGAGAGAGGGAGTAGAAGAGAGAGAGGAGACGAGAGAGAGAGAGAGAAGAGAGAGAGAGAGAGTCGGCGTCAGGCAGAGAATTGCGAGGATGGCAGACCAGATGTGACAAAACACTCGACATGGCAGATCAGGTGGCGATTGACATATGAGATAAAGAAGAGAGGCAGAGAGGAGAGAGAGAGAGAGAGAGAGAGAGAGAGAGAGAGAGAGAGAAAGAGAGAGAAGAGAGGAGGAGAGAAAGGAGAGATTGCACAGAGACACGACAGACGATAGACAAACATCAGACGGCAGGACAGAAAGGGAAGAGAGATTAGATGCAGACATAGACAGGCGAAGAGACGAGAAGGGAGAGAAGAAAAAGGAGACGAAGGCAGAAAGGCAGTACAGAACAGGGGGAGACACAGAGATTGAAACAGATCAGACAGACAAAGACAATGACAGCCAGCCAGACAGACAGACAGACAGACGGGACAGACAGACAGACAGACGACTGTATGAGTGGGGAATAAAGGACCTGCAGCAGAAACGGGGTCTGGGGGGGGAAATCATCCTTGACCTTGTGTGAAAATGGTTATGGAAAAAATAAATTAAACTTTTCCCAAAAGATCTCGGGGATACTATGACTGCATGCCTCGCCCGGGCTGGGATATGTATTTAAAACCCCAGCGGTCTCAGTGCAAGATTAAAAAACTGTCCGCTGTTGAAATCACAGAGAGTAGGGCTGTGAAAACCCCTGCTCGGGAACATTGTTAAGACAGAACAGAAAACGGGGCCCCTAACATCTTTTGGGAAACTGGGACGTGGGGGGGGGGGGGGGGGAGGGGGGGGAGCCCAGTGTTGGGGGGGGCCGCCCAAAAGGGAACCTAGCTTCTGAGCTAAAATTTTAAAATTTTTCAGAAAGAAAAAAATAGATAATAAAAAAAAAAAGAAAGAAAGAAAGAAAAAAAAGAAAGAAAGAAAGAAAAAGAAAAAAAGAAAAGAAAGAAAGAATAGAGGAAAACTGGGAAAAAGAAGAAAAAAAGAAGAAAAGAAGAAAGAAGAAGAAGAAGAAAGAAGAAGAAAAAGAAGAAGAAGAAGAAGAAGAAAAGAAGAAAAGAAAAGAAAAAGAAAAGAAGAAGAAGAAGAAAGAAGAAGAAGAAGAAGAAGATAAAGGAGGTGATTTATGTGGGCACAAATGGAATAGCAAATTAAAACCCGGGGGGGGTTAGAAAGAACAAAGAACTGTGGAGAATGTTGAAATGCAGAAAGCTTGGGGGAAAGCAGAATTGAAAACAAATTGTCTTGGGAAAAGTAAGAAGATGATTGTAAAAGAGCAATGAGAATCACGATCAAACTATACACAATGAACGCAAGAAATAGAATGCAGCCCACAGAACCAGCACGCTGCACACGTAGAACAGACGACAGAAGCCTATAAAATCAGCAAACAATAAAAGATGGTGGAAATTTTTGGGGGAATGCCACCGTTATTCCACCGGGCCGCCACAGGTAGGACGTTACAAATGTGCCCGCACCGGCACCAGATCGGACCAGTTCGGTATCTAGCAGACAGGTTCATCTAAACACCGGAGTGACAGAACTGGCCATGTGTGCCTCACCTCCAGCCTCCCCGCCGGTTCAAGCTGGCGGGCTGAATCCCTGCCCTCTCTCTACCCAGCCCGGACCCTACACCCCCCATCCCCAGTGCTCAGTCCTCCAGGTGGGACCCCTAGAAACCTCCTTTGAGAATGTGAACTTTTCAAGACTAACTGAATGGCTGATGCAGAGTCAGAAAGTACAATAACATCATGTCATGCTGCACGTGACCTTTACATACTTTATTCTAGAGCCCCACACGTCAGTTTTTTCCCTTCCCACTTCCTGTTGAACTATAACCTTTAATTCTCGGCAAAACTGCACATGTAAACAATCGGTGTACTCAAATCTGAGATCTGTGTACAAACAATCCTGCAAGATTGAAACCCGCAATCTTTCTTGTCAGCTATCACCTCCACCGAGAATTACCACCCAGAATTTTAGCTCCAGCCTCCAACAAGAACCAAACTGCACCAAGAACCAACCTGCACCAAGAACCAAAATTCCACCAAGAACCAACTGCAACCCAAAAAACCCAAACCCGCCCCCAAGAACCCGCCAGCACCAAGTACTAATTCTCCATCAAGAACCGACCTGCCACAAGAAAACCCAAAATTCACCATGAACCAACCTCCATCAAGAAACCGACCCCTATCAAGAACCCCAAATTCCACCAAGAACTAACATGCACCCAAAAACCAAACTTCCACTGAGAATCAACCTTCACTACGAATCACCCTTCAACAAGAACCAACCTGCACCAAGTAAAATCCTGCACCCAAAAACCAACCTGCACCAAGAAACAAACTTCACAAGGAACCAACCTGCATCTAGAACCAACTTGCACCAAGAAACCCCTTCACCAAGAAGCAATCTCCACCAGGAACTAACCTGCACCAAGAACCAACCTGCACCAAGAAACAACCTTCACCAAGAACCAACCTGCATCTAGAACCAACCTGCATCTAGAACCAACCTGCACCAAGAAACAACCTTCACCAAGAACCAACCTGCACCAAGAAACAACCTTCACTAAGAACCACTCTACCAAGAAGTAATCTCCACCACAACGTCAGACAGACAGCAGACAGACAGAAATCAGAGAGTAGACATGCGGACAAACAGAAATCAGACAGACAGACATAAATCAGACAGACAGACAGCAATCAGACAGACAGACAGCAGACAGACAGACAGACAGACACAGACTGAAATTAGAAAGACAGACATCAAACAGACAGAAGTCAGACAGACAGACAGACAGTAATACAGACAGCAGGCACATGGACAGACAGACAGACGGAAATCAGAAAGACAGACATAAATCACAAAAGACAGACGAGTGGGCAGTTACGGGGAAAAAAAATTTTAAAAAAGACACACGACCATAAAAACAAACAGACAGACAGACGGAAGTCAGAAAGACATACATAAATACAAACAGACAGACAGACGGAAGTCAGAAAGCATACATAAATACAAACAGACAGACAGACGGAAGTCAGAAAGACATACATAAAAACAAACAGACAGACAGAAGGAAGTCAGAAAGGCATACATAAATACAAACGAAAAGACAGACGGAAGTCAGAAAGGCATACATAAATACAAAACAGACAGGACAGACGGAAGTCAGAAAAACAGACATAAATACAAACAGACAGGACAGACGGAAGTCAGAAAAGACATACATAAATACAAAACAGACAGACAGACGGAAGTCAGAAAGACATACATAAATACAAACAGACAGACAGACGGAAGTCGAAAAAACATACATAAATACAAACAGACAGACAGACGGAAGTCAGAAAAACATACATAAATACAAACAGACAGACAGACGGAAGTAGACAGACAGATAGAAGTGAGACAGACAGACAGACAGACAGACAGACAGACAGACAGACAGACAGACAGACAGACAGACAGACGACAGACAGACAGACAGACGGAAGTCAGAAAGACATACATAAATACAAAACAGACAGACAGACGGAAGTCAGAAAGACATACATAAATACAAACGACGACAGACAGACAGACGGAAGTCAGAAAGACAGACGTAAATACAAACAGACAGACAGACGGAAGTCAGAAAGACAGACGTAAATACAAACAGACAGACAGACGGAAGTCAGAAAGACAGACATAAATACAAACAGACAGACAGACGGAAGTCAGAAAGACATACATAAATACAAACAGACGACAGACGGAAGTCAGAAAGACAGACGTAAATACAGACAGTAGGCAGACTGACAGACAGAAGTCGACAGACAGATAGAAGTGAGACAGACAGACAGACAGACAGCGGAAGTCAGAAAGACATACATAAATACAAACAGACAGACAGAAGTCAGACAGACAGACAGACAGACAGACAGACAGACAGACAGACAGACAGACAGCCCAGACAGACAGACAGACAGACAGACAGACAGACAGACAGACAGACAGACAGACAGACAGACAGACGGAAGTCAGACAGACAGATAGAAGTGAGACAGACAGACAGACAGACGACAGACAGACAGACAGACGGGACAGACAGACATAAGGCAGGCAGACAGACAGTAAAGGCTTCAGCTTATATCACAGATCTAGTACTCATATGGTGCAAATATTACACATCTGTTTCAGTTACAGAACACATATGGCGCACATCTTATACACATATGTTTCAGTTACAGAACACATATGGCGCACATCTTATACACATATGTTTCAGTTACAGAACACATATTTTGCCATATTTCTACACCTTTTGTACACTTTTGGTACAGATATGGTTTACCTGCAGAGCACATATGGTACAATTCGTGTACACATTTGGTACAGGCTTAATTCACTTCTAGGACAGAGACGGTACACTGTTTGTACACAGATTAGAAACTTCGGGTACAGTGAGCACACCTTGCCATGCACTCGAGCTCAGGTGTGTTACCACTGATCAGATCAGCTCTGCCTTTGAAGGTCCACGTGGGAGTAATGTGCGATCTGTTTATCCAAGATATGGATCAAAGGGCCGACTCTCAGCCGCCCCCTTCACTCCATCTACACCCCAGAGTGCGCCCCGCACCCTGAAACATTCCAGCTTGCAGTAGGCCAACCTTGACTTGTGAAATACAACCGAATGAATGTGATCTATGCCGCTGAGGGAGTTCTACCACCAACATTCAGCACTGGTGTTTCTGTGTGTGGTGAGTGTGCATGTGTGTGTGTGTTGTGTGCGTGCATGTGCGTGTGAGTGTGTGTGTTTGTATGGAGTGGGGAAGAGGTTAGCAATACCGCTGAAACTGCCTATGGGGTTTCGACAAACAGGAACCCAGAATTCCCACAAACTGTGGACGTCGATGAATTAAACAGGAGCCCAGAATTCCCACAAACTGTGGACATCAATGAATTAAACAGGAGCCCAGAATTCCCTCAATCTGTGGACATCAATAAATTAACAGGAGCCCAGAATTCCCACAAACTGTGGACGTCAATGAATTAAACAGGAGCCCAGAATTCCCACAACTGTGGACATCAATGCATTAAACAGGAGCCCAGAATTCCCTCAATCTGTGGACATCAATGAATCAATTTGCAACGGTTACCGGATCAGGTGGCGAGATAATAGTATTAATAGACTTCTTGCACCGGGTTTTACTCCAGTGGCGCAGGTTCTGGTTCAGAATGGAAGCAGCCTGCTGAGAGCATCTCGCGAATCACGAACTTTTGAGTTCTAGTCATGAATGCTAGCTGTATCATAAATACGAAACTTTGAGTTCTAGTCATAAAACATAGAGGTCTCAGCAAACACGAACTTGAGTTCTAGTCATAAACCCTAGAGGTCTCAGCAAACACGAACTTTGAGTTCTAGTCATAAAACCTAGAGGTCTCAGCAAACACGAACTTTGAGTTCTAGTCATAAAACATAGAGGTCTCAGCAAACACGAACTTTGAGTTCTAGTCATAAAACATAGAGGTCTCAGCAACACGAAACTTTGAGTTCTAGTCTGAATGCTAGCTGTATCAGTAAATACGAACTTTGAGTTCTAGTCATAAAACATAGAGGTCTCAGCAAACACGAACTTTGAGTTCTAGTCATAAAACATAGAGGTCTCAGCAAACACGAACTTTGAGTTCTAGTCATAAAACATAGAGGTCTCAGCAAACACGAACTTTGAGTTCTAGTCATAAAACATAGAGGTCTCAGCAAACACAAACTTTGAGTTCTAGTCAGAAACCCTAGCTGTCTCAGCAAACACAAACTGTGAGTTCTAGTCAGAAACCCTAGCTGTCTCAGCAAATATGAACTCTGAGTTCTAGTCATAAAACATAGAAGTCTCAGCAAACACGAACTTTGAGTTCTAGTCAGAAACCCTAGCTGTCTCAGCAAACACAAACTTTGAGTTCTAGTCAGAAACCCTAGCTGTCTCAGCAAACACGAACTTTGAGTTCTAGTCATAAAACATAGAGGTCTCAGCAAACACGAACTTTGAGTTCTAGTCATAAACACATAGAGGTGCTCAGCAAACACGAACTTTGAGTTCTAGTCAGAAACCCTAGTGTCTCAGCAAACACAAACTTTGAGTTCTAGTCAGAAAACCCTAGCTGTCTCAGCAAACACGAACTTTGAGTTCTAGTCATAAAACATAGAGGTCTCAGCAAACACGAACTTTGAGTTCTAGTCAGAAACCCTAGCTGTCTCAGCAAACACAACTTTGAGTTCTAGTCAGAAACCCTAGCGGTCTCAGCAAACACGAACTTTGAGTTCTAGTCATAAACATAGAGGTCTCAGCAAACACGAACTTTGAGTTCTAGTCATAAAACATAGAGGTCTCAGCAAACACGAACTTTGAGTTCTAGTCAGAAACCTAGCTGTCTCAGCAAACCAAACTTTGAGTTCTAGTCAGAAACCCTAGCTGTCTCAGCAAACACGAACTTTGAGTTCTAGTCATAAAACCTAGAGGTCTCAGCAAACACGAACTTTGAGTTCTAGTCATAAACCCTAGAGGTCTCAGCAAACACGAACTTTGAGTTCTAGTCATAAACCCTAGAGGTCTCAGCAAACACGAACTTTGAGTTCTAGTCAGAAACCCTAGCGGTCTCAGCAAATATGAACTCTGAGTTCTAATCATGAGCGTCAGTGGCTTCAAGAAACAGTCCTTTTGAGGTATGAACGATGCAGATACAAAACGAACCTTTATAGCGCAAGGCAGACAGCATGCCCACTCGGCCGCCGAGACATCGGAATATCAAGTAGTATGCAGCAGAAGATAGAACTTGCAAAAGTTGTAGAACAAAAGAAGCAGATGATTGCAGGAAGGCGGGTCGTGTTTACAAGCACAACATAGGAAATAACACGAGCATCATTCAGTGATGCACAGCAACAGATAATCAAGGTGAATCCGTTCAGGAGGAATGTTACATGAAACTTCAAGCAACAAGACGTGATCCAAGACATGACAAACGTGTCACAAATGAAACCGTGTGTTTATCGGTTGATTATTACGGAGGATTTTCTGATTACGCGGACGATCAGCCAGCGACATCTATTTTTACTAACTGGAAAAACACAGCGGATGTCAAAATCTCAGGACATATTTGTAGCTGCACGTGTAAATCTCTAACGGATTTTGAAACATTGGTGGTGATGGAGACAGCGCCGTGACAGTTTGTCAACATTTGAATACAAATGGAAGCAGTGGGGTCAGCCATATACAAAATTGGTGGTGAGTGAGGAGGAAGTGAGTGCCTGAATCAAATATCACCGTGACAAGTCATAAACAATCAGAGGGACAACGGAAGTACTTAGCACGGAAGTGACAGTACATATGTCAATTCTTGGTTTCCGGAGCACCGAGAAGATTGACGGGGTTTATTGCAACTGTTGTTGGGGGTATACAGAAACTTGCTGGCTTGTTTTGAGAATCTAAACTATTGATGACAATTTTTGACTGGACTAAAGCCAGGAAAATAGTTCTTGACTGGGGTAGTTTGCCATATAAACTCGAGTTGGGACCAGCTAGGGAGGACTTGAAATTATGCTTTAGTCAGAGTGCCAGGGCACTGCGTGCCAGGGGAAAATAATATCTACCGTGTGTTAATTAGTGACTTAATTTTACACGTGCCTATATGGCAGATGTAGATATGATTTATAGGACTGCAGTAGTGCCTTTTAAAGGTATAACCTTATTATAATATCTTCGTTATAATTACTATAGACTGTGGCCTGTTAAAAATTAGTGTGATGATTAGCACTGTTAGGGGAAACTAGCTAGAGTAGTGAAGTGATACTTGGCTCTGTTAGCTAGAATAGATTAGTGAAGTGTTGATAAGCTTTACTAGTTGAGAATTGAGTAATGAAGGGTAATTTGGGATCTTCCCGTAGGGTCCCTGGTGGGCGGGGTTCCGCATTCTGTTTGTTGATATTTTTTTCTTTGTCCCTAGCCTGATTCGACTCTAGGTGGGTAGCTAATCTGCTCTATGACTTAAGTCTAGTTAGCTAAGATAATTAAGCAAGGTGATAGGGTTACACTCAGCCGAAGGGATCATGACTAGTACTATCACCAGATGGTTTTTCTATCCCAGGTTCCCTACCAGATCCAAGGAAACTCTACAAGTTTTGGGAAAGAATTAAAAAACCCATTCTGAAGAACACCAGTTCAAGAGTCAATAAAGTTGCATACAGAAACGTAACTTAAACTAGGAGGAAGTTGATTCACCAAAGATAGTGATGATTACTGATGCACCACACAGCATCAGACAGTAGTAACGAACCGAGAAACCGGCTAATAGTACCTAGTGTTAGTACCGTAAAAAATTAACATTAGTAATTAGCACTTATGAACTGAGTGGTTCGATGTGCAACAAGGATGATCTGTCGACTACTAACTAACTAACTAACTGCGTACACACTGCAAAAGACTTGTGCGTTTGTTTTAGGAACATTAGGAACGGACATTGTGTAGAGTGCAACCGGTCCCTGATTAACTCTTAATACCCCCGGTGTCTATTTCGGATGTTCATGAAATTGGATTACCAGAGGTCTACAGAGGCAAAGCATTATCCGGCAAGATGGTTCCGGCAACGGGTGAGACGTACTTGTTCTGACGTAACGTGCTGTGGTCTATCTTTGCTGTGATCAGCTGACTGAGTGATGTCTGAGAGACAGAGTCTACACACTTTATAGAACACGTCACACATTTTCTTCGCATACACGTCTCATACACGTTTTCACTTTTATTTTAATAAATTAATCTTTATTAAGTTCTAGAAGCAAGAGTTGTTTGAGTATGTTGCGTTGGGGAAGTATGAGAAGGGGCATAGTACGACAGTGTGAGAGTGATAGGAAAAGGTGTCCTAGGCTGATGGAGTGTGTTGGACGGAAGCTGGTGGATTCTCCAGAATATTGAGGGGAAAAAAATAATATTATAATGTGGGTGTCGGATCTCCTCACTCCAGGGACGACACTTTAAAGGAGGACACGACACAACGTCATAATTTGTTTGCGTGATCTGGAGGTCAAATAGATCGCATAACACGGTTATTTTGAATAACGAAGACACGAACAACAGATTGTACGATTTATTGCCTGCATATTTCGCTGTATCTGTCAGGTACATATTGCAGAAATCACACATATAAAGTAAAGTAACTAGATAAATCTTTCAAGCTGAAAGATACACATATTTGCACAATAATTCAATTATTTTCATGCATTTATTCATTCATTCAGTAGCATGTCCTGCAGAACTTTGCTCCCGTAGCAACCATCCGGAAAACGTCGCGACCATAAGCAAAAGTGGCCGATGCAGATTATCATAATGGCCTCTGCGATCTTAACAAACGACTATTTTGTGTGTTAAGCAACACGCGAAACGCACTGTCTCTATCAATCACGTAACCGGTTTCCAAAATATGCCGTCCGTTCGATGACGTAGGAAGTGTGTGATGTGTCGGCTTGGCCAGTTCCCATCACCTTTGTGTAATGTCTTGTCAATCCAATTGGATATGTGATCGACCACCCTGGTGTGTAACTGCCGCTCTGTGCTTCCGATGTAGGTAGACTGGCACCTGCATGTGAACCGGTAAATGAAATTGGATTTAATGTACAGAGAAACAGGTTCTTTTACTGCTAAGGTGGAATCAGTGTGGGTTCTGTACGTAATAGATGGAGTTGTAGCACAGAATGTTCGGCCGACTGCTGTAATGAGCTGGTCCTGTAGACGTTGCTTTACGTCATCCCCTCAAAGGGTTCGCTGGATAAATTCCACATGTTTAGAGGCTGACCATGGATTATGAGGAGTTAAGGGTCTCAGCCGACTCCATTACCCACTTACATACAAATACAGTTACTGTAGCATTAGCTCACATAGAAATATGCTGTATCATTATAAATCTCTGAATTATTAGTTCGCAGATACATCTACCCAAGCATTAGTTCATAAAGAATTCTACTGAAGTATTAATTCACACATACATTTACTGAATCAGTTGTTCACACATAAAGTTACTTAAGCATTATTTCGCACAAAAATCAACTGAAGCATTAGTTCACAAAGAAATCTAATGAAACATTAGTTCACAAAGAAAACTAATGAAGCATTAGTTCATAAAGAAGTCACAAAAAACATTATTTCACAAAGGAGTCAGATGGTGTGTTAGTTCCCAAATAAATCTATTGAAACATTAATTCACAAAGATGTCTACTGAAGCACAAAGAATTCACAAGAACCATTACTTCTCAGGGGAGTCATGTGGCGTGCTAGTTCACACACAAACCCACCCAACCCAGAAGTAGTAGGTACATACAATATGTGAGCATACAGACCGCGCTGTGGGGCGCCATCAGGCTCATCAATGCGCCGCGGGCCCCGATGTGTGGTTCGAGTGCAACCAGTCAACGAGGGGATTAGGAGGCCGTTTGTAAACTGTATGCTTACATGTGAGCAACAGGCACGACCAGGCAAACTCACACCAGCTTGGATACCTGCACGGGCAGGTAGTTCTGTCCAGGTGATTTCTGCTACAGAGAATTCCAGTTTACTGAAGCGCTGTTAGTTGAGTTAAGTTTGTTGTAGGAGAATGTTGGGATGTTGAGATACATCTGTTGTGGGGGAATGTTGGGATGTTGAGATATATCTGTTGTGGGGGAATGTTGGTATTTTGAAATACATCTGTTTTTGGAGAATGTTGGGTGTTGAGATACATCTGTTGTGGGAGAGTGTTGGGATGTTTGGGATACACTTGTTGTGGGATATGTTCGGATATTGGGATACACTTGTTGTGGGAGAATGTTGTGCCACATAAATACCTCTGTAGTGCGAGAATATTGGAATATAGAGCTCAATTTAGAAGGAGAATGTTGGGATGTTGAGATACACTTGTTGTGGCTGAACGTTGGGATGTGGAGTTATGTATTTGTTGGAGTGGGGAGGAGGGGGGACATAAAGTAACTACACTAAGTTGTGCCCATGTGACGAGACTACTCTACGCCTTGTCTGTGTGACGAGACTACTCTGTGCCGTGCCCAAGTGACGAGATTACTCTGTGCCGTGTCTGTGTGACGAGACTACTCTGTGCCGTGCCCAAGTGACGAGACTAATCTTTGCCGTGTCTGTGTGACGAGACTACTCTACGCTGTGTCTGTGTGACGAGACTACTCTATGCCGTGCCCGTGTGACGAGACTACTCTACGCCGTGCCTATGTGACGAGACTACGCCATGCACATGTGACGAGACTACTCTATGCCGTGTCTGTGTGACGAGACTACTCTGTGCCGTGCCCAAGTGACGAGATTACTCTGTGCCGTGTCTGTGTGACGAGACTACTCTGTGCCGTGCCCATGTGGCGAGATTACTCTATGCCGTGTCTGTGTGACGAGACTACTCTACGCCGTGCCCATGTGACGAGACTACTCTATGTCGTGCCCATGTGACGAGACTACTATATTTCGTGCCCATGTGACGAGACTACTCTATGCCGTGCCTATGTGACGAGACTACTATATTTCGTGACCATGTGACGAGACTACTCTATGCCGTGCCCATGTGACGAGACTACGCTATGCCGTGCCACGTGACGAGACTACTATATTTCGTGCCCACGTGACGAGACTACTCTATGCCGTGGCCGTGTGACGAGACTACTCTACACTGTGTGCATGTGGCGAGACTACTCTACGCCGTGCCCATGTTACGAGACTACTCTATGCCGTGCCCATGTGACGAGACTACTCTTTGCCTTGTCTGTGTGACGAGACTACTTTACGCTGTGTCTGTGTGACGAGACTACTCTATGCCGTGCCCGTGTGATGAGACTACTCTACGCCGTGCCTATGTGACGAGACTACGCCATGCACATGTGACGAGACTACTCTATGCCGTGTCTGTGTGACGAGACTACTCTGTGCCGTGCCCAAGTGACGAGATTACTCTGTGCCGTGTCTGTGTGACGAGACTACTCTGTGCCGTGCCCATGTGGCGAGATTACTCTATGCCGTGTCTGTGTGACGAGACTACTCTGTGCCGTGCCCATGTGACGAGACTACTCTGTGCCGTGCCCATGTGACGAGACTACTCTATGCCGTGCCCATGTGACGAGACTACTATATTTCGTGTCCATGTGACGAGACTACTCTATGCCGTGCCTATGTGACGAGACTACTATATTTCGTGACCATGTGACGAGACTACTCTATGCCGTGCCCATGTGACGAGACTACGCTATGCCGTGCCACGTGACGAGACTACTATATTTCGTACCCACGTGACGAGACTACTCTATGCCGTGGCCGTGTGACGAGACTACTCTACACTGTGTCCATGTGGCGAGACTACTCTACGCCGTGCCCATGTTACGAGACTACTCTATGCCGTGCCCATGTGACGAGACTACTCTTTGCCGTGTCTTTGCGACGAGACTACTCTATGCCGTGCCCATGTGACGAGACTACTTTACGCTGTGTCTGTGTGACGAGACTACTCTATGCCGTGCCCGTGTGACTAGACTACTCTACGCTGTGCCTATGTGATGAGACTACGCCATGCACATGTGACGAGACTACTCTACGCTGTGCCTGTGTGACGAGACTACTCTACGCCGTGCCCGTGTGACGAGACTACTCAACGCCGTGCACATGTGACGAGACTACTCTATGCCGTGACAATGTGACGAGACTACTCTATGTCCGCCCGCCTCCACACTCCAACAAATACATAATGGTGGAGAATTTTAGGGTTTCCGGTAGAGGGGGGAGAGGGGGGGGGGGGAAAGATTATTTCAAGATCGTGTTAATACAAGAAACGATTACTTGATATTGTTTTTCCCTCCATAATTTACGGTTCTGTACTTCTCGCCCTTCTGAAATTCATTTTATAATGTAAGTAGACCCGCAAACCACGTTTTATGTAGACATCTAGACTTTTTCTAGTATGTTTTATTACATTTAGCTTCCATTTTTACTTATACTGTGTGGGGAAGGGGGGATTTATAGGAAGGAAATACGAAATGGAGGGAGTGACATTCTGAACATATGGTGAAGGGGTGTATGGGCCCAAAAAAATGTTGAGAAAAACTGCTCTAAACCTTGGGTATTGTCATCATTAGCCGTGAACTCAATCGAGGATGGAAAAGATGATGAGCAAAACAACTGATGACTCAACCTCATACAGGGGCACACGTTAGACTCGTGACAGCTCTACTGGAATATCAGTTGTGTGGCACATGCTCCACCCTAGCTGATGCAATCGCTCAAACAACCATGCTTTGTATTCTTGGCACAATCGTGACCTCAGGCCTACAGGTTCCATCCAGCTGTTCAGCTGCACAAACGAGTGGGGAGACACACATCCTACGGCCACCAGCTGTACAGCTGCACAAACGAGTGGAGAACCACTCATCACACAGCCACCAGCCCCAAGTGTTATTCGTGGGTGTGTGACACATTATTCAGGATGTCTTGCTGCCATACAATCAAATATCAATATCGCTGACACAGCCACACAATCAAATATCGATATCGCTGACACAGCCACACACAATCATGGAAACCCTGACTTGTGTTTGCCACACAATCTGAGGCCCCTGAAGTGGGGATTATCGTCTGTGTACAGTAGGGCTGGAGGGATTATTGGATGTGTACACACGGGCTGGGTGGATGATCAGGTGTGTACATAAGGGCTGGATGGATCACTGCTTCTGTCATTGATAGAAGAGCTAGTCTCAGCTTGTGCTTTCACCAGGTGCACTTGTTCTTTAGACAGCAACGATAACTTCACGAGACTTGATGTATATAATATGATAACTTCATTAGACTTGATGTCTATAGTAGGATAACTGGATGTCTATGGTAGGATAACTTGATGTCTATAGTAGCATAACTTGATGTCTATAGTAGCATAACTTGAAGTCTATATAGGATAACTGGATGTCTATAGTAAGATAACTGGATGTCTATAGTAAGATAACTTGATGTCTATAGTAGGATAACTTGATGTCTATTTAGGATAACTGGATGTCTATAGTAGGATAACTTCATGAGACGTGATGTTTATAGTAGGATAACTTCGTGAGACGTGATGTCTATAGTAGGATAACTTCATGAAACTTGATGTCTATAGTAGGATAACTTCATGAGACGTGATGTTATAGTAGGATAACTTCATGAGACGTGATGTCTATAGTAGGATAACTTCATGAGACGTGATGTCTATAGTATGATAACTTCATGAGACCTGATGTCTATAGTAGTATAATATTGACACTGTAAATACATTGATAGGCTAATGTTGTCACTGTAAACACATGGGAGAACACAACAGATATAGACAGAATGTGTGAGACCGTGGGTGTTGGGGGATTTAGAATGGAGAGGACCTGGGTGGGGTAACACAACAGATATAGAATATGTGCGACCGTGGGTGTTGGGGGATTTAGAATGGAGAGGACCTGGGTGGGGTAACACAACAGATATAGAATATGTGCGACCGTGGATGTTGGCACATGTAGAATGGAGATGACCTTGGTTAATTAAAATCATAAGCATAAGGAGGTAAGTTAGTTGCATATTCTTTACAGGACGTGGCAGTCAACTCCAGAATTTTTTGGCTGTTCGTGATTTCTTGGCAAGTTTATGTTCAGTAGTTTGCCATTGCTTTCTGAACGACCGGCACTTATACCATTTTCATACAAACCAACGCAAGTCGGTCTGCTGCCAAATCGACCGGAGCTGTGTGTCGAACGAGGTATGCGTCCGCAATCCGTTTGTCACGGAGCTGGCAACAGAAGGGGACGAGGAAAAAAATGGATGAGGTAGCGAACGTTCGGTATGTCTCTAGAATGGAAGAATCTCCATGCATACGAACACCAGACAGAACAACACGACCAGGGAAGGGGTGAGACAGTGGGTATTCCGGACATTTATAATTTAGAGAAACGTAATGTAGAAATATAACAAACAAAAGAAGAAGGAAGAAAGAATGAGTCAGCGGAACATCGGGGAGTGTAGAACTGAGAGAAGCTGGCATAAAAGGAAACAAAAATAACAATTTAAACGTTAATGTAGTTTTACAAAGCTAAACCAGAAAATTGTTGGATCTGACACACCGACTATTACCTGGCATATATTTTACTGCTATAGCTGGAAACACCAGGGAGTGTTCATTGCTTGGATGAAAACACTGAATACTCCCCGGGGAGTCAGATCTGCCTAGATGTAGGGGCGATGTTTGGGCAATCAGATGTGGCAACACAGACAAGCCTGTCTCCCTTCCTACTTCTTGAATGAATAGGAATAAGGTAAATAATTCAACAAACATTAGCTGGGTCCGCTGTGTGCAATTCACGAGAGGCAGACACATAGTGGGCGGAAAATAGGTCAATTATTGGAAGCAGACAAGTCTGAGATAGACACATCAGGAATATATATGATTTATATGACTGGGATAGACACGTCAGGGATGGACTACATGCGTTTCTGGTCATGTTCCTCCAGCTGTGACTACATATATCCTTGGATAATCTCCCTCAGCTGTAACTACAGATATCACTGGCTATATTCCCTAGGCTGTAACTACAGAAATCCCTGGATATAGTCCTTCAGCTGTAACTACAGATATCCCTGGATTATTTCCTTCAGCTGTAACTACATATATCCCTGGATTATTTCCTTCAGCTGTAAATAAGTCCTTCAGCTGTAACTACAGATATCCCTGGATTATTTCCTTCAGCTGTAACTACAGATATCCCTGGATATAGTCCTTCAGCTGTAACTACAGATATCCCTGGATTATTTCCTTCAGCTGTAACTACAGATATCCCAGGATTATTTCCTTCAGCTGTAACTACATATATCTCTGGATTATTTCCTTCAGCTGTAACTACAGATATCCCTGGATTATTTCCTTCAGCTGTAACTACAGATATCCCAGGATTATTTCCTTCAGCTGTAACTACAGATATCCCTGGATTATTTCCTTCAGCTGTAACCACAGATATCCCTGGATTATTTCCTTCAGCTGTAACTACAGATATCCCTGGATTATTTCCTTCAGCTGTAACTGCAGATATCCCTGGATTATTTCCTTCAGATGTAACTACAGATATCCCTGGATTATTTCCTTCAGCTGTAACCACAGATATCCCTGGATATATTCCCTCAGCTGTAACTACATATATCCCTGGATATATTCCCTTCAGCTGTAAATACAGATATCCCCGGATATATTCTCTCAGCTGCAACTACAGATAACCCTGGATATATTCCTTTAGCTGTAACTACAGATATCCCTGGATTATTTCCTTCAGATGTAACTACAGATATTCCTGGATTATTTCCTTCAGCTGTAACTACAGATACGCCTGGATTATTTCCTTCAGCTGTAACTACAGATATCCCTGGATATATTCCCTCAGCTGTAACTACAAATATCCCTGGATATATTCCCTTCAGCTGAAACTACAAATATCCCTGGATATATTCCCTTCAGCTGAAACTACAAATATCCCTGGATATATTCCCTTCAGCTGTAACTACAGATATCCCTGGATATATTCTCTCAGCTGCAACTACATATACCCCTGGATATATTCCTTCAGCTGTAACAACAGATATCCCTGGATATATTCCTTCAGCTGTAACTACAGATATCCCTGGATTATTTCCTTCAGCTGTAACTACAGATATCCCTGGATTATTTCCTTCAGCTGTAACTAAAGATACCCCTGGATTATTTCCTTCAGCTGTAACTACAGATACCCCTGGATTATTTCCTTCAGCTGTAACTACAGATATGCCTGGATTATTTCCTTCAGCTGTAACTACAAATATCCCTGGATTATTTCCTTCAGCTGTAACTACAGATATCCCTGGATTATTTCCTTCAGCTGTAACTACATATATACCTGGATTATTTCCTTCAGCTGTACTACAGATATCCCTGGATTATTTCCTTCAGCTGTAACTACAGATATCCCTGGATTATTCCTCTACAGATTACCCCTGGATTATTTCCTTCATCTGTAACTACAGATATCCCTGGATTATTTCCTTCAGCTGTAAACTACAAATATCCCTGGATTATTTTCCTTCAGCTGTAACTAAGTCCTTCAGCTGTAACTACAGATACCCCTGGATTATTTCCTTCAGCTGTAATTACAGATTACCCCTGGATTATTTCCTTCAGCTGTAACAACAGATATCCCTGGATTATTTCCTTCAGCTGTAACTACAGATATCCCTGGATTATTTCCTTCAGCTGTAACTACAGATATCCCTGGATTATTTCCTTCAGCTGTAACTAAGTCCTTCAGCTGTAACTACAGATATCCCTGGATTATTTCCTTCAGCTGTAACTACAGATATCCCTGGATTATTTCGTTCAGCTGTAACTAAGTCCTTCAGCTGTAACTACAGATATCCCTGGATTATTTCCTTCAGCTGTAACTACAGATATCCCTGGATTATTTCCTTCAGCTGTAACTAAGTCCTTCAGCTGTAACTACAGATACCCCTGGATTATTTCCTTCAACTGTAACTACAGATATCCTTGGATATATTCCTTCAGCTGTAACTACAGATACCCCTGGATTATTTCCTTCAGCTGTAACTACAGATATCCCTGGATTATTTCCTTCAGCTGTACCTATAGATAACCCTGGATTATTTCCTTCAGCTGTAACTACAGATATCCCTGAATTATTTCCTTCAGCTGTAACTACATATATCCCTGGATTATTTCCTTCAGCTGTAACTACAGATATCCCTGAATTATTTCCTTCAGCTGTAACTACATATATCCCTGGATTATTTCCTTCAGCTGTAACTACAGATATCCCTAGATTATTTCTTTCAGCTGTAACTACATATATCCCTGGTTTATTTCCTTCAGCTGTAACTACAGATATCCCTGGATTATTTCCTTCAGCTGTAATTACAGATATCCCTGGATTATTTCCTTCAGCTGCATCTACAGATACCCCTGGATTATTTCCTTCATCTGTAACTACAGATATCCCTGGATTATTTCCTTCAGCTGTAACTACAAATATCCCTGGATTATTTCCTTCAGCTGTAACTAAGTCCTTCAGCTGTAACTACAGATACCCCTGGATTATTTCCTTCAGCTGTAACTACAGATACCCCTGGATTATTTCCTTCAGCTGTAACAACAGATATCCCTGGATTATTTCCTTCAGCTGTAACTACAGATATCCCTGGATTATTTCCTTCAGCTGTAACTACAGATATCCCTGGATTATTTCCTTCAGCTGTAACTAAGTCCTTCAGCTGTAACTACAGATACCCCTGGATTATTTCCTTCAGCTGTAACTACAGATATCCCTGGATTATTTCCTTCAGCTGTAACAACAGATATCCCTGGATTATTTCCTTCAGCTGTAACTACAGATATCCCTGGATTATTTCCTTCAGCTGTAACTACAGATATCCCTGGATTATTTCCTTCAGCTGTAACTACAGATGTCCCTGAATTATTTCCTTCAGCTGTAACTACATATATCCCTGGATTATTTCCTTCAGCTGTAACTACAGATATCCCTAGATTATTTCTTTCAGCTGTAACTACAGATATCCCTGGTTTATTTCCTTCAGCTGTAACTACAGATATCCCTGGATTATTTCCTTCAGCTGTAATTACAGATATCCCTGGATTATTTCCTTCAGCTGCATCTACAGATACCCCTGGATTATTTCCTTCAGCTGTAACTACAGATATCCCTGGATTATGTCCTTCAGCTGTAACTACAGATACCCCTGGATTATTTCCTTCAGCTGTAACTACAGATATCCCTGGATTATTTCCTTCAGCTGTAACTACAGATATCCCTGGATTATTTCCTTCAGCTGTAACTAAAAATATCCCTGGATTATTTCTTTCAGCTTTAACTACAGATACCCCTGGATTATTTCATTCAGTTGTAACTACAGATATCCCTGGTTTATTTCCTTCAGCTGTAACTACAGATACCCCTGGATTATTTCCTTCAGCTGTAACTACAGATACCCCTGGATTATTTCCTTCAGCTGCAACTACATATATCCCTGGATTATTTCCTTCAGCTGTAACTACAGATATCCCTGGATTATTTCCTTCAGCTGTAACTACAGATATCCCTGGATTATTTCCTTCAGCTGTAACTACATATATTCCTGGATTATTTCCTTCAGCTGTAACTACAGATATCCCTGGATTATTTCCTTCAGCTGTAACTACAGATACCCCTGGATTATTTCCTTCAGCTGTAACTACAGATATCCCTGAATTATTTCCTTCAGCTGTATCTACAGATATCCCTGGATTATTTCCTTCAGCTGTAACTACAGATATCCCTGAATTATTTTCTTCAGCTGTAACTACATATATTCATGGACAGATTCCTTTAGCTGTGACCACATAAGTTCCTGGACAGATGCCTTGATTTATGAACTCAGATACTTATCTTAAATCATGAAATTGTGACTCGAGACACTTGTCTTAATTCATGAAACTGTGACCTGAGACACTTGACTTAATTAAGGAAACTGTGACCCGAGACACTAGTCTTAATTAATGAAACTGTGACCCGAGACACTTGTCTTAATTCATGAAACTGTGACCCGAGACATTTGTCTTAATTCATGAAACTGTGGCCAAAGACACTTGTCTTAATTGATGAAACTGTGACCAAAGACATTTGTCTTAATTCATGAAACTGTGACCAAAGACACTGGTCTTAATTCATGAAACTGTGACCCGAGACAATTGTCTTAATTAATGAAAGTGTGACCCGAGACACTTGTCTTAATTAATGAAACTGTGACCCGAGACACCTGTCTTAATTCATGAAACTGTGAACCGAGACACTTGTCTTAATTCATGAAACTGTGACCCGAGACACTTGTCTTAATTAATGAAACTGTGACCAAGTACACTTGTCTTAATCCATGAAACTGTGACCATAGACACTTGTCTTATTCTGAAACTGTGATACTTGTGTTAAGTCATGAAACCGTGACCTGAGATACTTGTGTTAAATCATGAAACTGACCTGAGACACTGGTTATAAATCATGAAACTGTGAAATGAAATACTTGTGTTAAAGCATGAAACTATGACCTGAGGCACGTTTGTTAAATCATGAAACTGTGACCTGAGACACTGATGTTACATCAAGACACTGTGACTCGAGACACTTGTTTAATTCATGAAACTGTGAGCAAAGACACTTGTCTTAATTCATGAAACTGTGACCAAAGACATTTGTCTTAATTCATGAAACTGTGACCAAAGACACTTGTCTTAATTCATGAAACTGTGACCAAAGACACTTGTCTTAATTCATGAAACTGTGACCAAAGACACTTGTCTTAATTCATGAAACTGTGACCAAAGACATTTGTCTTAATTCATGGAACTGTGACCAAAGACACTTGTCTTAATTCATGAAACTGTTACCAAAGACAATTGTCTTAATTCATGAAACTGTGACCCGAGAAATTTGTCTTAATTCATGAAACTGTGACCCGAGACACTTGTCTTAATTCATGAAACTGTGATTCCAGACACTTGTCTTAATTAATGAAACTGTGACCCGAGACACTTGTCTTAATTAATGAAACTGTGACCAAAGACACTTGTATTAATTCATGAAGCTGTGACCAAAGACACTTGTCTTAGTTCATGAAACTGTGACTCGAGACACTTGTCTTAATTCATGAAACTGTGACCCGAGACACTTGTCTTAATTAATGAAACTGTGACCCGAGACACTTGTCTGAATTCATGAAACTGTGACCCGAGGCACTTGTCTTAATTAATTAAACTGTGAACCGAGACACTTGTCTGAATTCATGAAACTGTGACCCGATACACTTGTCTTAATTCATGAAACTGTGACCCGAGACACTTGTCTTAATTAATGAAACTGTGACCCGAGACACTTGTCTTAATTCATGAAACTGTGACCCGAAACATTTGTCTTAATTCATAAAACTGTGACCAAAGACACTTGTCTTAATTCATGAAACTGTGACCAAAGACACTTGTCTTAATTCATGAAACTGTGACCCGAGACACTTGTCTTAATTCATGAAACTGTGATTCCGGACACTTGTCTTAATTCATGAAACTGTGACCCGAGACACTTATCTTCATTCATGAAACTGTGACCCGAGACACTTGTCTTAATTAATGAAACTGTGACCAAAGACACTTGTCTTAATTCATGAAACTGTGACCAAAGACACTTGTCTTATTTATGAAACTATGATATTTGTGTTAAATCATGACACCGTGACCTGAGATACTTGTGTTAAATCATGTAACTGACCTGAGACACTCGTGATAAATCATGAAACTGTGAAATGAAATACTTGTGTTAAATCATGAAACTGTGACCTGAGACACGTTTGTTAAATCATGAAACTGTGACCTGAGACACTGATGTTAAACCATGACACCGTGACCTGAGACATTTGTGTTAAATCATGAAACTGTGACCTGAGACACTGGTGACAAATCATGAAACTGTGAAATGAAATACTTGTGTTAAATCATGAAACTATGACCTGAGACACGTTTGTTAAATCATGAAACTGTGACCTGAGACACTTGTGTTAAATCATGAAACTGTGACCTGAGACACTTGTGTTAAATCATGAAACTGTGACCTGAGACACTTGTGTTAAATCATGAAACTGTGACCTGAGACACTGGTGATAAATCATGAAACTGTGAAATGAAATACTTGTGTTAAATCATGAAACTATGACCTGAGACACATTTGTTAAATCATGAAACTGTGACCTGAGACACTGATGTTAAACCATGACACCGTGACCTGAGACACTTGTGTTAAATCACAAAACTGTGACCTGAGACACTTGTGTTAAATCATGAAACTGTAACCTGAGACACTTGTGTTAAATCATGAAACTGTAACCTGAGACACTTGTGTTAAATCATGAAACTGTGACCTGGGACACTTGTGTTAAATCATGAAACTGTGACCCGAAACACTTGTTTAATTCATGAAACTGATCCGAGGCACTTGTCTTAATTCGTAAAACTGTAATCCGATACACTTGTCTGAATTCGTGAAACTGTGACCCGACACACTGGTGTTAAATCATGACACTGTGACCTGAGAAACTTGTGTTAAATCATGAAACTGTGACCTGAGACACTTGTGTTAAATCATGAAACTGTGACCCGAGACACTTGTGTTAAATCATGAAACTGTGACCTGAGACACTTGTGTTAAATCATGAAACTGTGACCTGAGACACTTGTGTTAAATCATGAAACTGTGACCTGAGACACTTGTGTTAAATCATGAAAATGTGACCTGAGACACTTGTGATAAATCATGAAACTGTGAAATGAAATACTTGTGTTAAATCATGAAACTATGACCTGAGACACGTTTGTTAAATCATGAAACTGTGACCTAAGACACTGATGTTAAACCATGACACCGTGACCTGAGACACTTGTGTTAAATCATGAAACTGTGACCTGAGACACTTGTGTTAAATCATGAAACTGTGACCTGAGACACTGGTGATAAATCATGAAACTGTGACCCGACACACTGGTGTTAAATCATGACACAGTGACCTGAGACACTTGTGTTAAATCATGAAACTGTGACCTGAGACACTTGTGTTAAATCATGAAACTGTGACCTGAGACACTTGTGTTAAATCATGAAACTGTGACCTGAGACACTTGTGTTAAATCATGAAACTGTGACCTGAGACACTTGTGTTAAATCATGAAACTGTGACCTGAGACATTTGTGTTAAATCATGAAACTGTGTCCTGAGACACTTGTGTTAAATCATGACACCGTGACCTGAGACACTTGTGTTAAATCATGACACCGTGACCTGAGACACCGCTGGGTTGTTTATTGTCGGGTACTATCAGCCAGCAGCGAGATCCCTGACAATTTAATGTTGAATGAATATCCAATGACGTCACCGGCAAGTGGTGACGATTGCATTGTTGTATTGTCAAGGGAAATAAACCGTGGTAGAAACAAGGGAAACAACTGTTAGCTTTCTGAGCTCATTGCTGTAGAGCAGTGGTTCCAAAGCTTTTCCAGCAGAGGGCCATATTTACTATTTTCGGTAGTTAATCGGGCCACAAAGTTATAAAATTATAAAAGTCGTACAATATCATTCTTACCTTGCTTAACTTTCGCCAACAAAATTCTAAAACTTTAAAGACAGTCAGTGTCAGTACTACACTCATCACATCACATATCGACTCGACGCGCTATCGAGAACAGATCGCTATCGGTTAATGCAGAGGATGCCTCGCGTTAAAAGTGCCGCGCAGAGACATGCGCTATACACAGCCGGGAAATAGAAAGCAGAGGCGAGGAGGGTAGCTGCGACTGCTGAGCCCAGTTCTACAAACAGCAGTCCTGAACCTACACCAGCTGAAACCGTACCCGTTGCGGAAGAAATCACATTTGAAGCCAGCAGCAGCCGGGAAGTCCTAACCAGTACCAAGAACATGCAGCCCAATATACCAGAGACCTCCACACAAGAGGAAACAACAAGTACTACTGTAGACTTCACCGGCAAAATTCTACTCAAGCAGACAAGCGTGGGAGAAGCTAAACTGTCGGCGTTACCAACAGACAAGATACTCAGGCTGTTGGAAAACGAGCTTTGAAGAAACAGCATCACCCAGCTGCGCAAGACACCTGATGGAATAGTGGTCTCCATCAACAAAAACCCAAAGACCACAGCCCTGATACAGAAGATCGCACTAGAGGAGAAAGGCGTCATACAGCTTCACCACGGCATAGTATTGGAAGCCGCCCGGCTCCGCACAAACAAACGATGGGTCATCAAACGAATCCAGACCCATCTCACCAATGATCAGATCAGGGAGATGTTGACCTGGGGAAACCGCAAACTCAAGATCACCAGTGCTGAGAGGATCATCGGCAAGAACAACATCCTTTCTCCTCCATCCATCCACACCCGTGCCACCTGCAAGAGTGAGGTGGAGGTGTGCAGATACTGCTCTGGACCCCATCCCTACAACCAGTGCCAGCATGCAACGGCCAACACGGACTTCAGGAAGCCTAACATCAACTGAAAGTGCGCCAACTGCCCCGGCAACCACGGCGCCAGGTACCTCGGCTGCCCCTGCCACCAAGACAGCAAGGAAGCTATGAAAATCGCCATCAAGTCTAGCCTACAATATAAGGAGGCTAGGAGGCAGTACGAGGCCACCAACCAACTCACCAAAAGTGACAAAGCACAACTGGAAGGCCAACTGAAGGACCTGAGAACACAGCTCAAAAATATGAAGGAAGAAAACGACAAGACGCAAGAAACACAGATAACGGCCGTTCAGCGCATCCTGGACGAACTGAAGCAAGTCCAGCAGAAGATAGAGCAGGATGTCGCTCGAATGGCTGCTATAAAGGCTGAAACTGACGACACTTTAACAAAAATCCAAGAAGAAAGAGAGAAGACAGAAGGAACGCTCAAACAGATTCAAGAAGAAAGACAACAACTAGAACTACTCAAGGCCAAGACCGAAACACCCGAATCAGAAAGCACAAAGTCTCAGACAGAAGAAGAATCATCAGAAAGTGAAATTTAACTGGATGAAAATGGATACCCAGACCAAGAAAAATGGTTCGAGAGACGGTATCGAAAAGTCCTAGTGGGAACCGGCCACAACACATGGAATCAATCAAGACCGAGAAAATTCGAAGACAAGCCAAGACGGGGAAGGAGGTGGAACACCAGGAGAGACGACAACTGGTAAAACTCCCCGAAAGAAACAGCACCATATGACGGGGTGGGTACCCAATTACTCCAGGCCTCAACAAGTGCGCGACTCTACCCAGACATGAAAAACCTCATCAAGAAAGTAACGAACAAAATCAACCAACCAGAAGCCTTGAAGCTGACAACAAGCAGCCCGATCTAGAACGAACCAAGACAAGCCACACCATAGAGGCCCCAAATACAACCAAACCAATATAGTCGAAGGTTGAACGGGGCCATTCGTCTCAAGAGTTGGAATTGGAATTGGTACTACACTGCGGTCATTTTTTTGGTTTAAAATCAAAAGTGCATTTAACAATACATTTTAAATCAGTTTCGAAAATCACTATTAATGAATTAATTTACAATTGTCTTGATGAATGATACAATATTTTAATATAATACGGCCAAGAAACTGTTCCCATAATGCTAGATATCTAGACTTTGTACCCGTCAATGTCGGAGTACCGTCGGTGCATACAGTGTCCAATTTGGTCTATTCTGTGTTGTTTTGTCTCTACAAACAACTTCAGAGTTTCAAACAGATCAGCCTCTTTGGTAGTTGCATGCATTGATTCAAGTCCTAGAAGTTCTTCAATGGCTTCAAAATTATCGTTTATTGCACGAACAAAAACTGCGACCTGAGCTGTGTCAGATGTGTCAGTAGATTCATCCATTGCCAGTTTTAAAAAATTTACAAATTTTGATATGTGCTGCTACTTGACGATGAACATAGTTGATTAATTCTTCAACTCGCCCGGCCATAGTATCATTAGACAAAGGAATCTGATCAAATTTTGCTTTACACTTTTTATCGCCAAGCATTCTAGCAGCACTTTTAAGGGAAGGCTTGATTATTTCTTCTGCGTCGGTAAACGGCTTCTCTTTGCGAGCCAATAGAAGAGCGACTTCGTACAACGCAACAACAGCACTCTTGCTCTGTTCGTTAGCCTTGGTGAGAAATGACTGCTGCCTGGTCAGAGAACTTTCTTGCTTAGCTTTGAAATCTTTTTTTAACTCCGAATCGAACGGATATTGAGCATTGACGTCTGAATGTGTGGTCGTGGAGTGTCGTTATAGATTCAATTGTTTTGTAACAGAAACACAAAATCCATAGATTAAGCAAACTGGTTTACCACTACGGCTAGACATAAATATAAATGTCTTCGTACAATCGTCGTTGAATTCACAACAAGCAACGTCTTCACATTTTCGCATTTTACCATTGTTTGATTTTAGATTTTTCACATTTATGTTTATAGGCTTAACGGTAAATTTTTATTTTGAAAAATCTAATTTCAACACAATACTACCTACTCTGCTAAACAGTTGTAACAAACGACAATATGGCGCCGTTCGCACTCTGATTGGTCGACAAAGCTGGGATATGGGAACTTCATTCCGTTTCATTGCGAACTGAACAGGCGCATTCGATAATATCTTAGCAAAACAGCCACAAGCAGAGTAAATTATCGCACGCTGACGGAGCGCTCCGGGTGCATTTTCGAAATTATTAAAATATATTATATTAAATAATGAGGCCTGGCGTGCCACTTTCTGACATCCGGCGTGGTTTTGGAACCTCTGCTGTTGAGACATTAAATGTCGCGAAGTCAGCGATTTAGGGAAGCTTTCTTTCGTGGTCTTTGTCGGCTGGCTTCTTCTGTAACTTGATTGCCCATTTATTGCTGTCAAGAAAGTGTTGTCAGAGACATACAAATACATAAACATCCGGATATGGATACAACAGAAAGTGTTAGCTCACGGAGGTAAGAAACTTGGTGGATATTTGATTTGAGATTAATAGGTCGAGAAATGTGTCAGGTCTTAGACAGAAATGACTGAGCTACCGTATAACAGTAGATGGTACTACCTGCTTTCTGTTAGCGCCGAACGTTGGGCGGCGCTTACCAAACCCGACACCCCACATTGTGCCAGCGGCTTCGGGCGGAAGAGCGCAATTGGGAGGGTACAAGCCTTACCCTGGTGCGAGGAAATGCAACCTAAAGACAAAGTGTCATGGCAGGGCAGACCAGGCCCTAAGCCTTGGTTGGCGGCTGGTCTAGGATCGAAGCTCCTACAGGCGGACAGTTAAGAGCATTGCTTTGCTGATCCGGCAGCTTCTGCAGCTTGTCTTGTTCCAGATGTAGAGGTGTTACCTTTCCTCTGGAGTGAACTAGGCAGGCCGAGAGAGGGATCATGCTGCATGGGCAACACATGATCTCTATATTTTAGCCCAGGCTTTGTGCTATGGAGAGGCAATAACTCCATCCCTTACACACTATCGTCTGTCAAGACGGCAAGGTGCCAATGAATGAGGTCGAGAAATGGCAACAGTTGTCTCTCAGCCATTTTTCCAGCACGATCTCGGCCTATTGACGAGCAGAGGCGGTTATGTCAATGAAACACGGGGGTCGTGGGGACCTGATGGGGCAGCTCTGGCCCCAAGTGGAACCGCGAGCCCTTATAATATAAAAGGAAAATGTCTACTCGGCCTTTAGTTAAGATAAAAGTATAGATATATCTGCAATTTATCTTGACAGGGCCACAAGCAGAGGCGCTCATCTAAACTGCAAACCCACATCACTGTCCACTAACACTGGCAGACGGGCCTTAGTGGACCGCAATGGGACGAAAGTCACTTAGTGAGACTAGGAGGCCTTAAAAATGAGGTCTTCTCTCTATACTGTCCTGTCAGTACTGTCTATTGCGTCTTTAGTGGGGTTAGCACTCTGACAGTATCAACGGTGCCTACAGTACCACACACTAGGTCGGGGCGGCCAACAGTATCAACGGTGCCTACAGTACCACACACTAGGTCGGGGCGGCCAACAGTATCAACGGTGCCTACAGTATCACACACTAGGTCGGGGCGGTCAACAGTATCAACGGTGCCTACAGTACCACACACTAGGTCGGGGCGGCCAACAGTATCAACGGTGCCTACACTAACACACACTAGCTCGGGACGGTTGTATGGTGATGTTCAAAGACTACCGGCAGGCAGTACGCAGGCCGTTATTTCGAGGCGCGCCTGTCTGGAGGTGAGTACTCACGGGTGGTAACATACGATGATGCTGTTCAACTAGTCCCCTCAGAGACGGGGATAGCAACGATTGGGTGTACAGTTCCCTTACACAGATGGTAACATACTATGATACTGTTCAAGTAGTACCTTCAGAGACGAGGGTAGTATCACTTAGGTGTACAGTTCTCTTACATCCCACAATTCACAGAGAGAAACGCGTTGGTTACATCTTATGGGCAAGCGCATACGTAAGTTACAAACAATATCACATACGTACATTGAATGTGCCAATCTCCGTGGCTAAGAGCTTACAGACGCGATTCGTAAGCACGCTTACCCGCGTTAGAAACACATCCGACCGATTTGGCAGCAGACCGCGTTGCACTAGATTTTAACGGGATGGTATGGGAGCCGGTCGTTCAGAAAGGAATGGCAAACTACTGAACGTAAACTTGTCAATACATCAACAATGGCAGTGCTTGTGTTGACAACCACTGACAACCACTGACAACCACTGACAACCACTACTGAACGTAAACTTGTCAATACATCAACAACGGCAGTGCTTGTGTTGACAACCACTGACAACCACTACTGAACGTAAACTTGTCAATACATCAACAACGGCAGTGCTTGTGTTGACAACCACTGACAACCACTGACAAACACTGACAACCACTGACAACCACTGACAACCACTGACAACCACTGACAACCACTACTGAACGTAAACTTGTCAATACATCAACAACGGCAGTGCTTGTGTTGACAACGGTGACCTGTAAATAGGATACGCTAAAAAAAAAAATGAATGTTGTATTTACAATCAATATCACATGCGTAAACTGAATGTTGTATTTACAATCAATATCACATGCGTAAACTGAATGTTGTATTTACAATCAATATCACATGCGTAAACTGAATGTTGTATTTACAATCAATATCACATGCGTAAACTGAATGTTGTATTTACAATCAATATCACATGCGTAAACTGAATGTTGTATTTACAATCAATATCACATGCGTAAACTGAATGTTGTATTTACAATCAATATCACATGCGTAAACTGAATGTTGTATTTACAATCAATATCACATGCGTAAAACTGAATGTTGTATTTACAATCAATATCACATGCGTAAACTGAATGTTGTATTTACAATCAATATCACATGCGTAAACTGAATGTTGTATTTACGATCAATATCACATGCGTAAACTGAATGTTGTATTTGTGGAGATATAGAAATGTTTGTTGACACAATGAATCACACACACACACGCGCACGCACGCACGCACGCACGCACACAGACACACACACGCGAGACATAGCCAGCAAGTTTGCTAGAACACAATCACACATCACGAAAGGACGTTGTGGTCAAAACCTTCGTCAGCACACACACAACAATCACAGGCCGACACAGCTACACGCACACACAGCTACACGCACAACTCTACTTGAAGATATCAATAACACGGTTACGGATTGCATGTTTGTGGACGCATTCTTTCAGTAAAGAAATCCACCGTGCCTGGCCCCACACTACAAGCAACCAGGACGCGAACAGATCACGGGACATCCCCCGCCCCACTACAGGCACCCATGAGTCACCAGACCACGGGGTCTGGCCCCACACTGCAGGCAGTCAGGACGTCATCAGACCACGATGCCTGGCCCAACTGCTCGCAGCCAAGGCTTCACAAGAGCAGGGACGGTCATAAATGAATATACCATTCTCAGGAAATTATTTGTTCAAAATGAATGCGATTTATTAGCAATATACATGAACATTTCATCTGAACGCATCCGCGTCCTACATCCGCCCCAGCTACATGTCCATGCCTGGCCACAGCGCGGAACCAGTGTTTACACACCTGGACTGGCAGCACTGGTCAGCTATTTGGTCAGTTGTACAAGCCAGGAGTCCTGCCTCCGTATCGGCCTGTACTTAACCCAATTGTTCCGGCCTTACTTTATTCGTCTCGGACTTGCCCCATTCGGGCGGGATTTCTCGTTTTGTCCGTTGGCAAACACATAGACATTAGGTGGTGTTTGGGACAGATACAAATGCACAAGGTGATGTTTGGGACATATACAAAGGCATAAGGTGGTGTTTGGGACAGATACAAAGGCATAAGGTGGTGTTTGGGACAGATAGAAAGACATAAGGTGGTGTTTGGTATGAATACAAAGGCATAAGGTGGTGTTTGGGATGGATACAAAAGCATAAGGTAGAACAACATATACATTTGGGCGGGTTTTTTACATTAAGAGGGACGCACCGTGGCCTGTGGACATACGAATAGCGATGGAGATAGATGTGAAATGCTGCTGTTTGACACATGTGTAAAATATGTAGCACCTTCTCAACGACCAGCAGCGTCGGCTGGCTGGCAGCTAAGACGGGAGACAGAAATATCAGCCTCATTAGTTCTCCTCGTGTCCCAGACTAACCAGCATCGACCTCTGCTCAGCTTCCGGTTCACGACAGACGCTTCTTTGTTGATGGCGGCAGATTGAGCGGATGGGTGTAGAGGAATGCCACCTCTGACCTAGACTACTGATCACGTTGTCAGGGTAATCTTCAGAGCCGAGGCACCTGCAAGGTGAGCCAGGCCGGTCCGCGGCTGTCTGCGATGTGAGTCTGGTGTGGTTAGGGCTGACATTCTCATCAAATGTCTCCTGGATATCTGAGATGCTAGGGCGCAGTTGCGCGGGAATGTTGCGGTTACCGGGGGTGACTTCTGGCACGCGCGGCCTGATGTTTTATTGGCAGAGATCAGCGCCAACTGCCACGTGAAGTCGCTCGGTATGCCCAATTGTGGGCTTGATTTCATCTTCTTCCCAAACCCGGGAAATTGCTTCCTTCCGTGGAATTGTTCAGTTAATTTATGACGGGATATCTCTCGTGCGCCCGGGCCCCAGAGAGAGAGAGAGAGAGAGAGAGAAGAGAGAGAGAAGAGAGAGAGAGAGAGAGAGAGAGAGAGAGAGAGAGAGAATCTAATGTCAGGTTTTGTGGATTACAAATGATTATTTCCACTGCACGTTCTCTCCAACTGACACAGCGGGCTAGACAGCCAGTTGAACACACGTCACTTATGTTCTGTACACACATTCCAGCACTGAATAGCTCTTCACTTACTCTACCTACCTACCTACCTACCTACCTACCTACATACCTACCTACCTACCTACTTACCTCCCTATCTACCTACCCAGCCACCTAAATGTCGACCTATCTACAAACAATAATTAACACAATTATATATCAAATTGCTCCAAGCTACCTTTGGCCATTGTGTAAAGACATAGTGAACGACTACACATACTTGATGTCCCTAAGCCTAGGATAGACTTATACAAAACAAGCTTAGCGTACTCTGCCGCTCAGTTGTGGACCAATCTGCCTCAAGAATTCGAAGACACCACCAATCCCTATACATACAGTCACAACAACTTTGAACACTATCTCAGTACAGACTATATGCCGCCTTCTTCTTCAGCGTTCCGAGCCATTG
This sequence comes from Cepaea nemoralis, assembly GCA_014155875.1. Classification (NCBI taxonomy): domain Eukaryota; kingdom Metazoa; phylum Mollusca; class Gastropoda; order Stylommatophora; family Helicidae; genus Cepaea; species Cepaea nemoralis. The sequence goes on from JACEFZ010019159.1 coordinate 181,975, forward strand.
AGGTTTTTCGCTGCAGATACAAGCCGTCTCCATTCGTCTCTCTGATGTGTGGGGAGATGTGTGTGTGTGAGTGTGTGTGTGTGTGTGAGTGTATGGGTGGTGAGATGTGTAGTTAAAGGATGTGTGATTGGGGATTGGAGATCGGGGGGGGGGGGTTTGGCGAGTGGGGTGGGTGGATTATGTGTGGGAGAGTGAGTGTGTGTAGGTTGGGGGTGGGAGGGGATGTGTGTGTGTGCGGGTGCGGAATGTGTGGGTGGGGGAGATTGTGTGGGTTGGGGAGATTGTGTGGGAGGGTGATATGTGTGTAAGTGGGGGATGTGTGTAAGTGGGGGATGTTTGGGTGGGTGCTGGTTTTGTGTGTGGGTAAGTGTAGGATATGTGAGTTGGCGGGAAAATGTGTTTGTGGGTGTTAGATATGTGGTTGGGGGATGTGTGTTTGGCTGAGTGGTTGGGGGTGTGTGAGTGGGTGGTGGAGGATATGTGGGCTGGTGAGTGTTGGTAGGTTATGGGATGGGTAGAGGATGTATGCGTGTGGGTGGGGAGATGTGTGAAGATGGGGGATGTGTTGGTGGGTATGGATTGGTGGGTATGGATGGGTAGTTGCATGCATGTGTGCCTGGGTTTGTGTGAGGGGGGGTGGGGTATGTGTGTAGGGGATGTGTGGTGGGTGGGAGATGTGGGGGTGTGGGTGGGGAGATGATGTTATGGAGGTATGTGTGGGATGTGTTGGTTGGGGAACGAGTGGATGGATGGGGTCATGTATGTGCCTGTGGGTATGTGTGTGGTTGGGTGGTGGAAGGGCCGACTGTAAGACGGGCCTGCTTGCCCAATTTGTTACCCTTCGAAAATAAAGTTCGTTCGTTCGTTCTCTGGTTGACCTTCTTTTGCCAGTCGCTGATTCCAAGTGCTTGTAGGTCTGTATATATATTATCTCTCCACCGTCTTCTTGGTCTACCTCGGGGTCCACGGTCATTTATTTCCTGAGTGTAAGCGAGTTTTGTTTTCCTATTATCTTCCATTCTTTCTATATGCGCCAGCCATTGTAGTCTATTAGCCTTCATGATACCAGTGATTAACGGGGACTTAAACAGATCATAAATGTCTTTGTTGCTTCTTCTTTTCCACTCTCCACTTTGTGTATCCTTAATGGGCCCAAAGATGCGTCTTAAGACTTTGTTCTCAAAGGTTTGTAACAGGTTTCGTCTCCTTTAGTTGTACTCCAGGTTTCAGAGCCATACAGCACAACTGGTCTAATCAGTGTTTTGTATATTGTGATCTTGGTGTTACGAGACAGCGCATTTGATTTTAGCAGATGTTGTAATGCATAGTATATCTTTTTCCAGAGTTGATTCTAGTTTGTATTTCTTCCCTTAATATGTTGGAGCAGTTGATGATTGTACCCAGGTATTTGTACGTTTCCGTTCTTTTAATGGTCATATTATCTATTTGTATGAGGCCAGAGATTTTTGAAATTACCATATATTCTGTCTTATCTTGATTGGTAATCAGCCCCATTAATAATAATAATAATAATAATAATAATAATAATAATAATAATAATAATAATAATAATAATAATAATAATAATAATAATAATCTCACAATTCAAATAGAATAATACACTCTTCTATCTTTAGTTAGTTAGCTAGTTAGTTAGTCGACAGATCATCCTCATTGCACATCGAACCATTCAGTATATAAGTGCTCGGATCCCCTCCTCAGCAAATCCCGCAGCGTGTAGCGGCTAACGACACCAGTTCTGTGTTGGTTTATCAATATTCACTCTTCTATCTTTGGGACGTTACACCTACCATAGCTAATTATAATTTGCTTATCACAAATTAAAATTTAGTGATTCATGTATTATTCATTATTGTACATTTGCCATGTGTTTATAGTGCATATTATTTCGTTGTCGTTGTTGTTCCCTAAGATTAGCTTCATAAGTAATGTATGAATGAGATACTGTATGAGAACAGAGAGATGAGAAGGGCAGAACGTCAGACGGGTCTGCGTGCCCAATTCCTAACGCTTTGACAATAAAGTTCGTTCGTTCTGCCTACCTACCTGGTCATCATCTTGTGCCCTGCCAGCCGGCATATACGTTCTTGTCTCTCCACCACAGATCTCGGTCTGGCCCAGAGGTTCTTGTCTCTCCACCACAGATCTTGGTCTGGCCTGGATGTTCTTGTCTCTCCACCACAGATCTCGGTCTGGCCCAGACGTTCTTGTCTCTCCATCACAGATCTCGGTCTGGCCTGGATGTTCTTGTCTCTCCACCACAGATCTCGGTCTGGCCCAGACGTTCTTGTCTCTCCATCACAGATCTCGGCCTGGCCCAGACGTTCTTGTCTCTCCATCACAGATCTTGGTCTGGCCCAGACGTTCTTGTCTCTCCATCACAGATCTCGGTCTGGCCTGGATTTCTTGTCTCTCCACCACAGATCTTGGTCTGGCCCAGACGTTCTTGTCTCTCCACCACAGATCTCGGTCTGGCCCAGACGTTCTTGTCTCTCCACCACAGATCTCGGTATGGCCCAGACGTTCTTGTCTCTCCATCACAGATCTCGGTCTGGCCTGGATGTTCTTGTCTCTCCATCACAGATCTTGGTCTGGCCCAGACGTTCTTGTCTCTCCATCACAGATCTCGGTCTGGCCTGGATGTTCTTGTCTCTCCACCACAGATCTTGGTCTGGCCCAGACGTTTCTTGTCTCCTCCATCACAGATCTCGGTCTGGCCCAGAGGTTCTTGTCTCTCCACCACAGATCTTGGTCTGGCCTGGATGTTCTTGTCTCTCCACCACAGATCTTAGTCTGGCCCAGACGTTCTTGTCTCTCCATCAAAGATCTTGGTCTGGCCCAGACGTTCTTGTCTCTCCATCACAGATCTTGGTCTGGCCCAGACGTTCTTGTCTCTCCATCACAGATCTTGGTCTGGCCCAGACGTTCTTGTCTCTCCATCACAGATCTCGGTCTGGCCTGGATGTTCTTGTCTCTCCACCACAGATCTTGGTCTGGCCCAGACGTTCTTGTCTCTCCACCACAGATCTCGGTCTGGCCCAGACGTTCTTGTCTCTCCATCACAGATCTCGGTCTGGCCCAGACGTTCTTGTCTCTCCACCACAGATCTCGGTCTGGCCTAGAGGTTCTTGTCTCTTCACCACAGATCTCGGTCTGGCCCAGACGTTCTTGTCTCTCCACCACAGATCTCGGTCTGGCCTAGAGGTTCTTGTCTCTCCACCACAGATCTCGGTCTGGCCTGAACGTCCTTGTCTCTCCACCACAGATCTCGATCTGGCCTGGATGGTCTTGTCTCTCCACCACAGATCTCGGTCTGGCCTGGACGTTCTTGTCTCTCCACAGATCTCGGTTCGCGGTGTTCAGGATCAACTCTGCTGAAGACATTCCTCAGGGCCACCGCCGCAATCCCCACTTAGCATCATTTCTCACAGTCTGCATCTGCGTCTTTCTTTTCCCACTAATTATCCCATTTGAAACGATGTTCTCAAATGCCCCTCTTCTGATCACATGACCAAAGAATGCTGTTTGTTCTTTCTTACAGTTTTATATAATTTTCTCGTTGCATTAGCCACTTCCAGGCAATCATTGTTATGTATTCTGGCACTCCAAGGAATTCGCAATATTCGTCTCTGGAACCAGATGTTCGTTGCTTCCAATTTCTTCCTAACTTGTTCATTCACCTATCTGCCTGCATGCCTGACTGCGTACCTGCCTGCCTGCCTGCTTACCTACCTGCCGCCTGCCTATCTGAATGCCTGCCTACCTGCCTATCTACCTACATCCTACCTACCTATATATATTATATATATACTTGTTGAACGAAAGTTGAGTGGTTGGAAAGGGTCTATGTAAGACGGGCCTGCGTGCCCAATTTGTGACACTTTGAAATGAAAGTTCGTTCGTTCATTCCTACCTACCTACCTAACAACCTCCCCACCTACCTACCTACCTACCTACATACATATCTAACAACCAACCTACCTACCTACCTACCTTGAATATTCTAATTTGCCCAAAATCTAAGGTTTCAAATATTCAACATCTGTTTGTTGTCCTATTCTGTGTGTTGTCCTACTCTGTGTGTTGCCCTACTCTGTGTGTTGTCCTACTCTGTGTGTTGTCCTACTCTGTGTGTTGTCCTACTCTGTGTGTTGTCCTATTCTGATTGTTGTCCTACACAGATTGTTGTCCTACTCTGTTGAGAATATGATAATGTGTACATGCTCGCGTACACTCTGACTTCCTGTGTATTGACTACCCCAACACGAGGCTAGCTGCCATCTCCTCAACTGTGCCCATGTTTATCCCCGGAAGCAGAGGCTAGCTGCCATCTCCTCAACTGTGCACCATGTTTATCCCCGGAAGCAGAGGCTAGCTGCCATCTCCTCAACTGTGCACCATGTTTATCCCCGGAAGCAGAGGCTAGCTGCCATCTCCTCAACTGTGCACCATGTTTATCCCCGGAAGCAGAGGCTAGCTGCCATCTCCTCAACTGTGCACCATGTTTATCCCCGGAAGCAGATTGAAACTGACCGTGAACTCTCCGACTGCACGCCAGACGTTGTTTTGTGTTTGAGATTAGTATCAAATGTACTCGTAGCTAGTTCACTCAGTTCTTGTCTCCGTGTTTCGTATGACTGTTAAAACCACGAACAGGATGTCAGACGGGCCTGCGTGCCCATTTCTGAAGTCTTTTAAAATAAAGTTCGTTAGTTTATACCTAACTATCAAACTAACATCATACCAATCTATCAACGTGCATACCTGTTGAAATATCTCAGTTGTATCTGTGTTGCTATATCCTGGTGACCGAGACGACCCCCATCCCGTGACCTGCGTGGGAATGCATGCAGAGAGATGCACCCATCAATATCTGAAGCTGTAGCAACAGGTGAGTATCTTCGTGATCGACGGCGCCTGCAGGTGGAGGAGGCAGCTGTCAGATGTCAGATACCGCCAACAGATGACTGATTGCGGACTTATCGGCCTTCTCTTTGTGAAGCAGCGACCGACACAGTGCTCGAAATAAACATTTAATGATACAACTGCAATATCTGGCTGAGGTTGTGTGTCGATCGACTTACAACTGCCGACCTATATTCCACAACCTTGAACTGTGACCGGGAAGAGAACAACTCACGTATGCGTGTGTATGTACACGTGAGTGTGTGTTCATCACTAGAAGACAAATGATCCCCCCCCCCCCACCCACATCCACACGCACACACACAGACACACACACAGAGACAAACAATTCACTCTCTCGTGCCATGTTGAAATGTCAGACCAGCAGAAGTCGAAGATGGCATGTGTCAATACATGATTTACTCTCATATCTTGAGTAACGTGAACTTTCCACACAATCCTGTACAACCGGAAACGTCAAACGTCTAAACTCTATGGGGCTATTTCCATGTTTTTATCGAGCATTTAGCAGTGGATGAGTGCTTTTGTATGCAGTCTATATTGATGGCAGCTGGAAGAATGGCCCAACCATCATCCACCCCGGCAGCCATGGTTGGCTGTGAATTTACGCGTTACTACCCGTCAGGTGGTCTTCGCTGGCCTGCCCTGCCCTGCCTTTCCCGCGATGTGTTGAAAAAACGTATGTAACCATGATTTCCACAACCAGACCTTCCTCTAACGCACGACGCGATTAGATGAAAGAATGTGTGTATCCCTGATTTCCTCAACCAGACCGTCCTCTAACGCACGACGCGATTAGTTGAAAGAATGTGTGTATCCGTGATTTCCTCAACCAGACCGTCCTCAAATGCACGACGCGATTAGTTGAAAGAATGTGTGTATCCCTGATTTACTCAACCAGACCTTCCTCTAACGCACGACGCCATTAGTTGAAAGAATGTGTGTATCCGTGATTTCCTCAACCAGACCGTCCTCTAACGCACGACGCGATTAGTTGAAAGAATGTGTGTATCCGTGATTTCCTCAACCAGGCCGTCCTCAAATGCACGACGCGATTAGTTGAAAGAATGTGTGTATCCGTGATTTCCTCAACCAGACCGTCCTCTAACGTACGACGCGATTAGTTGAAAGAATGTGTGTATCCGTGATTTCCTCGACCAGACCGTCCTCTAACGCACGACACGATTAGTTGAAAGAATGTGTGTATCCGTGATTTCTTCAACCAGACCGTCCTTTAACGCACGACGCGATTAGTTGAAAGAATGTGTGTATCCGTGATTTCCTCAACCAGACCGTCCTTTAGCGCACGACGCGATTAGTTGAAAGAATGTGTGTATCCGTGATTTCCTCAACCAGACCGTCCTCTAACGCACGACGCGATTAGTTGAAAGAATGTGTGTATCCGTGATTTCCTCAACCAGACCGTCCTTTAACGCAAGACGCGATTAGATGAAAAAATGTGTGTATCCGTGATTTCCTCAACCAGACCTTCCTCTAACGCAAGACGCGATTAGTTGAAGAATGTGTGTGTGTGGCATAACGCTAACCACCATTATTCAGTTTATAAGACTACACGCAAAAGAAAGGAGAAAATATATAACAAATTGACTACCGGAGCAAACTGAAACCAGAACGGCTAAATTAACATCACATCAAACTGAAACTTGAACAATTGACAGAAGATGACGTCAATTCTAAGAAACATTTCATCAGCCCAAACTCAGGAGACCATTGGACAAAACAGACATGTGACACCGCTTCCGCGCGAAACGCCTGTTTAGCATATGTTAATTAGCGCACTCTTCCTACAACATGCCTGATGAACAGACGTGAAAGCAAGTGTGACCAAATTTTCAAATAAGGACGGCAGAATGTCTGGATCCCAGGTGAGCTTGTTAGTCCTTAGATTGAACTGATGACCAGATGTATCAAAGGCCCAGAAATGGTATTCAGTGTTTGTAATGTCAATTGAAATATATTATTATAAACTAAAACCTCTGAAGTGAAAAATGTTTGACTGTTCCATTCTGACCAGCAGAGCCGATTCCCGGGCTAACCTGACAATCTACTACTCTCTTCGAATACTGCAATCTCTGATATTCTTAGAGATAATTATTAACTTTAAGAAGTGCATAATAATACTACATTCTATTCTAAACAACTGTACGAAGTGATGATTCTAAAGCAATCTTGTGCATTTCAGCAGAAACACTGCTAAAAGTGCTATCACTATCTACAGCTAAAATGACAGTTCGTGTACTAGAACAAGTGCCTTGTTCTAAAACAGACTTATCTATGCCTATTTACAATCTAGAAAGCTGAAAGAGAAATCCAATCTTTCCTTTCTGCTTCATCTGTTGAATAAATGGGGTTTGATGGAATAAATATTTATATTTGTGTCACCATTTAATTAGATAAGGGCACTTATGAACTGCATTACATCAGAAGAGTTGTGCTTCGCGGAACTCCACCATCAGAAGTGAACTTAACTCATTACTCAACACAACTTAACAAACACAACCACACACAACCCAACACTCAACACAACAACAACAGATAATGGGAGAGGAGTTATTATACACTGAAGAAGAAGAAGTTGGTTAATTGGGAAAACACAGAGAATCATTTACACACACTCCAAACCCAATTGAGTGATAGAAATGTTATAAATGTATGTCATTTATTTACATGCATCTTGACACATCCTCACTCTTGTCACTGTCTTACTGTACACGTCTCACTGACCCCAGGTCCCATGAGAACTTACATACAGCAGGAACCAACTGAGACAAGGCGTACACAGTGTGATAAACTCTGACCACCCCAAATTAACCCAACACTAGATTAGAGAAAGAAGGGAGGTGAGGGAACTAGTTCCTACTTCAGGAATTTAGGTTTCTTTTACCTACTTCTAGATTATTGTATTGGGAAGATTGTATATGTTTATGTGAATCTTACACAGTGAAATCTTGGTGGCAACCCATTGGCAACCCAGTTGGCAACCCACAACCAACCAACTGACCAACCAACCAAACCAGATCCCAGAGAGAGAAAGAGATGACCCACACTTGAGATGGAAGAAGACTTGGTCATGGGCAGAACTGGAGTGGATCCATCAGTTAATGGACCCAGGCTTATCCAAATCTCCCATCACAAGGGTACCTTTCTTTTAGGAACACACAACACTCAGTTTTAGGAACTGATACATAAATGTTGATTTCACTATCACCACACTTAACATGTACAACATTCGTTTACCATGTTTTCACACTTGTTGACATCATATAAATTGATGCTTATTTATTGATGGTTTGTAATAGTGGTCCTATATGCATGTTTCTAATTTATCTTGTGTACCCCACAATAGAAATGTACATGACAGGCCAGAAGACACAGGCCCATTCAATAAATAATTACTTGGAAATGATCTTATGTTTCTTTGTCAGTTCAACCTATCTTTGATTCACAATCTTTTGTGTGTACACCTGTTGTCAAGATCTATTGAAACTTGTTGATGTGTTTAATTGTTTAAAAGCAAATTAACTCATGAAGGAATATAAAATGGGGGAGAGACTCAAGGTCTATCAACTGCTCAATATCCATGCTTTCTTAACATAAATCAGGCTGGGAAAATTCTCCAGACTTCCTCAGATAAACAGAAAGGGGGCTCAAGAGCTATAAGAATCCTTGGAGAAGGGGCAGAATTCCAGTTGGTATTTATTATTCTCACCTGGGCCATAATCTATATCTCCTAGACAAAATTAAATAAGACGAGGCCTGCAGATAACTCGAGGGTCATATTCTGGGGTTATTAAAGATAGAAGAGGATGGGGCCCAACTTCTTTTGTTAGAAAAGGGGCATGCACTACAGTGATCTCCCACTCGCTTCAAAATATATGACAGTGTGTATCCGCGATTTCCTCAACCAGACCGTCCTCTAACGCACGACGCGATTAGTTAAAAGAATGTGTGTATCCGCGATTTCCTCAACCAGACCGTCCTCTAACGCACGACGCGATTAGTTAAAAGAATGTGTGTATCCGCGATTTCCTCAACCAGACCGTCCTCTAACGCACGACGCGATTAGTTAAAAGAATGTGTGTATCCGCGATTTCCTCAACCAGACCGTCCTCTAACGCACGAACGCCGATTAGTTAAAAGAATGTGTGTATCCGTGATTTCCTCAACCAGACCGTCCTTTAACGCACGACGCGATTAGTTGAAAGAATGTGTGTATCCGTGATTTCCTCAACCAGACCATCCTCTAGTGCACGACGTCCTGACAAGGCTTCCTGTCCAACCCCCCCCCCCCCCCGCCCCCCACCAACTCGTGTTTACAATTCATCTCAATTATCCATTAACATTCTCTGATCTCTTCTTAACTGTAGGCATCCGACTTATGTAGGCACTGAAGTTAATTTTTCGCGTAAAAATGAAGTGATGGATATAGTGTAGGCAGTAGTGTAGGCAGTGAGTGTGAAGTGATGGGCATAGTGTAAGCAGTAGTGTAGGCAGTGAGTGTGAAGTGATGGGCATAGTGTAGGCAGTGAGTGTGAAGTGATGGGCATAGTGTAGGCAGTAGTGTAGGCAGTGAGTGTGAAGTGATGGACATACTGTAGGCAGTGAGTGTGAAGTGATGAACATAGTGTAGGCAGTAAGTGTGAAGTGATGGACATACTGTAGGCAGTAGAGTGGGCAGTGAGTGTGAAGTGATGGCATAGTGTAGGCAGTAGTGTAGGCAGTGAGTGTGAAGTGATGGACATACTGTAGGCAGTAGAGTGGGCAGTGAGTGTGAAGTGATGAACATAGTGTAGGCAGTAAGTGTGAAGTGATGGACATAGTGTAGGCAGTAAGTGTGAAGTGATGGACATACTGTAGGCAGTAGAGTGGGCAGTGAGTGTGAAGTGATGAACATAGTGTAGGCAGTAAGTGTGAAGTGATGGACATACTGTAGGCAGTAGAGTGGGCAGTAAGTGTGAAGTGATGAACATAGTGTAGGCAGTAAGTGTGAAGTGATGGACATAGTGTAGGCAGTAGAGTAGGCAGTAAGTGTGAAGTGATGGACATAGTGTAGGCAGTAGTGTAGGCAGTAGTGTAGGCAGTGAGTGTGAAGTGATGGACATAGTGTAAGCAGTAGTGTAGGCAGTGAGTGTGAAGTGATGGATATAGTGTAGGCAGTAGTGTAGGCAGTGAGTGTGAAGTGATGGACATAGTGTAGGCAGTAGAGTAGGCAGTAAGTGTGAAGTGATGGACATGATGTTGCAATTACATCTATCATTTCGTGTAACCTGCGATTGACCTAGCAAGCCGGCATGGGATCTTCATACTGCTCGTAGAAAAACTAAGAAGTATAAACGGACTGACCCAAACGGATATAGACCCGGCAATGTTAATGGACTACGAGATAGATCAGCGACTCAAAAGATTGGCACAATGAACGTCTGCGGTTTTAATAGCAAAGAAGAAGAACTTATAGAAACAATGAAAGAAAGGAAAATTGGACTGGTGGGAATAGCGGACACCAGAATAAAGGGGGAAGGATGCAAGGAGATCCACCACATTTACACGTTTGCCTACGCTGGAGTAGAACAGCAGGAAAGGGCAAGACAAGGTGTGGAAATAGTCATTGAACCACGGCTGGCAAGAGGAATACTAGAAATAAAATATATATCAGAAAGAATCATAACAGTGAGAATAAAAGAACAAACAATTACAACATATGTACAAATATACGCACCATGTAATACAAACAATAATGAGCAAGAATGCGAGGACTTCTACGAAGACATACATGACGGCTAAATAAAATAGATAAGCAGGACAACATCATAGTTTTAGGGGGATTTCCCTGCCGACTAGGACATACAGGCGGGCATAGAAAAGCATCTGGGAGTTGGGGACAAACATAATGAAAAAAAAGATAACGGAAGTAGACTGATAGACGTATGCAGCCCCCACAACCTCTATATGACAACTACATTTTTGTAAACACAAAGACTCCAAAATACACCTGGGTTTAAAAGGAACGATCTAGATACTAAAGCCAACTGATTTTTATTAAAAAAGAATAACAAAGAGACTTAAATTTCATACAAAGGGCGTGCCCAACTTAGGTTAAACAAGACCCCAAAGCAGTCGTTGCCACAATAAGAACCATCAGCAGAAGAAAGCAAAGACCAGGAATAAAGCTTTAAGAAAAAAGAGAAAAGTATAAGAAGTAGTCGAAGAGCAAACAGGAATGCCATTACGTAGAATATAGAATAGCGAGAAGACATGCGAATAGAATAGTAAAGAGAAAAAAAACAACAAAAAGACTGGGATGAGTATGGAGAAACTCTAAAAAAAAACCAAGAAGGCAACAGAAATTCTATAAAAGTAATGCAATGAAAACCAAGGAGAACCCTTTGACTAAAATGAAATAAAACAGCGAAAAATGGAGAACCAAAAGGGAACAAAAAATTAAAAAAAATGAAAACAGAACTTTGAACAACCCCAACATCCCATCAGATTCAAGGAATTCAAAAAACCGACACAGATGCCCCCATAACTAGAACCAGGGTTTTGAAAGAAGAAATTTTAACGATATCAGATTATCCCATTGAACAAATCACCAGGACAAGATGAAATACCAAATGAACTAATTAAAGCAGCAAGGGAAGTAGGAGCAGCATGGTTACATAGAATATTCAACCATGTTTGGATAGAACAACAGACACCACGAGACTGGGGAAACGCTATAATTATCCCAATTTGGAAAAACAAAGGCAGCAAAAGAGACTGCACACAATACAGGGGCATTTCACTGTTGAGTCATGCTGGGAAAATATTTTGCGACATTCTTGAGAAAAGATTACGAACTAATATAGAACCCCAGCTAAGCGAAACACAACTTGGATTTAGGAAACGCAGTGGGAGCACAGATGCCATTTTTGCTCTTAGACAACTTATAGACAAATCAATCGAATTCAATGAAACACTCTACTTAGCCTTTGTCGACCAAGAAAAGGCATTCGATAGAGTAGATAGAAACAAGCTGTGGGAAATTCTTAAACAATATGGAGTGAGTACACATCTAACAAATCTATGTAGAAGTTTATACAACAACAGTGAATGCATAGTGAGAGCAACTGGAGGACACTCAGAACCTCTCACCATAAGATCCGGAGTACGACAAGGTTGTGTCCTGTCCCCTCTCTTGTTTATAACATATATAGACAACATATGTAAAGAAATCAGCCAAACGGAGACCGCGAGAACACCGCACGACGAGAACACAGAAGAAGAACCATCTGCAAATCTAACCATTAGAGAACTCCTGTTTGCGGACGACCAAGCAGTAATAGCAAAATCAGAAGCTGAATTACAAGACCACATGAATAATCTAAACGAAATGTGTAGGGAACTTAACATGAAAATTAGCACAAGTAAAACAGAGGTAATGATTATAGCTAAAGAAGATAAAAAATAAAACAACGATTCACCTAAACGAACATCCCTTGAAACAAGTAAAGAGTTTCAAGTACCTAGGAAGTATAATATCATCAAATGGCAAATCAAATGATGAGATCGAAAATAGATGCAATAAGGACAACCAACTCATTTAACAAATGGCACCAATACTAAAGAACAAACATGTATCAATAACTACTAAGAAAGCACTTTACAACACTATCTTCCTACCAACTCTATGTTACCAATGCCAAACCTGGACAATGACAGAAAAAGAGAAAAGAAAAATCACAACAACAGAAATGAGATTCCTGAGAAGAATACTCAACGTATCAAGAAGAGATAAAATCAGAAATAAAGAAATCAGGACTAAAGTGGGGGTTATAGCTGCACTAGATTTTATTAGAAAGCAACAAGACAAATGGTTTGGCCATGCAAGTAGGTTACCAAGTAATAGTATACCACAACAAGCAATGATGTACAGACCAGAGGGAAACAGAGGAAGAGGCCGACCACGTAAACATTGGACGCAGGGAATAACAGAGTAAATGGGAATATCGATACATGAAGCCCATAATCGGGCACTCTCCCGCTGTGTATACTTCACCTCGACATCGCAAGGTACAAGAGGAACATGCTGAGATGAGATCAAATATGATTTCTTGTAACTGCGTTTTATGTCTAGCAACCAAAACCACGTCATCAACCCAACGTCGGCTGTTTACATGACTCCGACCGACCGATATATTCCTGGCAGTCTTGTATTGATCTCATGATATCTTCGCTGTACAAAGTAAACAGATCCAGTGATAATACACAACCTTGTCTAACGCCTTATTTAATGTATTGGAAAGTTCCTAATTGGTTGTCAATTCGTACGGCTGCTCTTTGTTGCTAATACGTGTCCTTTATCATTCTTAGATCTTTATCATCAATGTTTCACATTAAAAAACATTGCAATGATTGTTTCGTGTTCTGTGATCGAATGCTTAAGTGTTATAGCATAACTATCTGTACACTTCAACTATTCTTTTTGTGTCTTCACTAGTTTTATATGGCCTTGGTTTTGCCTTCTTGTCCATAGGTAATCGACCACCAAGAAGTGAATTCCCTGCCAGCCTATCAGGCTGTTCATTCCCCCCGCACTCCCGCATGGCCAGGGCGAAAAATCCATACAATTCTAACAATCTGTGACCTATGAAGCGAGGTGAGCCATTCCACACGAAACATTCATTTCTCCACCTTACTAAGCATACTCCTTGAGTCCGTGATGAAGACAATGTGTGTTGCAGTGGTCTCCTCTAACCAACGGAATGCCGCTGTTACTGATTCCACCTCCATTCTCATGCTGGATGTTGTAGCCTCATATGCCACACTCTTCTTCTTCAAGAATCGTCCATTGGCCTTCGCAATGAAACCCCAACCACTCCGTCTGTTTCTCATCACTGACCCATCAGTGTAGATCACTATGTCACCTTGGTGTGTATTACTCTGGATCAGTTGCTGCACCTCAAACTCTGTGCGGCCCGCTGCCCATTCTCTGCACTCACGACCCAGTGTTACTATTACATTGTGCCAGTCCGTCATGTCTTCCGGAACTTTAACCCACTCTTTTTCACATTGATGGTCTCTAGATCACACACCTGACGTATATATATTTCTGCCTGTGCCACCCAGGACCTGCCTCGTCTTAGTCTATGACCCTTGACCATATCCAAGGCTTCATGCAGGGGGTGATCCCTATCTGCAGCAACTCTCAGGTACCATTTGGCCTGAAGGATACTATGCCTACCCGCCATTGTTGGTTGCGCCAGGAATGCTTCATGCATATAATTGGTGTGTCCTTTGTGCACCCCAGAATCACCCGCATGGCAGCATTTTGTATGCTTTGCAACCTTTTAAGCTGACTCTTCGATGCTGCCAGGAGCCCCAATCATACTCAGTGACAGAAATTACTTACTGCTGAAAGAGCCTTTACAACATCCTCTGCTCTACCCCAGTTGCTGCCATCGCTCTCAAAGCGTCAAGTCCCCTACCAGTCTTCACCACCAAAGCCTCCACGTGATCTTTAAAAGACATACACCTGTCAAAGATGATACCCAAGTACTTAAATTCACTCTCTCTTCTAAGAGGACATCCATTCAGCATAATACCTGGGACATCTGCCTTAACGATCCGGTTATCCAGGGAGTACCACACAACCGATGCCTTGTCTGGGCTTATCACGGCGCTGCGTCCCTGCACCACTCTGTCACCCTGTTTATTGCCAGCTGTAAATCTGCAGCCAAACTTTCCCTATCTCTGTCCTGTCTGTACACCAGCACATCATTTGCAAATGTCAAGATTCTACCAACTCTTGGTATCTCAATAGCTGGTGTAGATCAACAAAGACACAGAGAGATCAACAAAGACACAGAGAGATCAACAAAGACATAGAGAGATCAATAAAGACACAGAGAAATCAACAAAGACACAGAGAAATCAACAAAGACACAGAGAGATCAACAAAGACACAGAGAGATCAACAAAGACGCATAATCAACAAAGACACAGAGAGATCAACAAAGACGCATAATCAACAAAGACACAGAGAGATCAACAAAGACACAGAGAGATCAACAAAGACATAGAGAGATCAACAAAGACACAGAGAGATCAACAAAGACGCATAATCAACAAAGACACAGAGAGATCAACAAAGACACAGAGAGATCAACAAAGACACAGAGAGATCAACAAAGACACAGAGAGATCAACAAAGACATAGAGAGATCAACAAAGACACAGAGAAATCAACAAAGACACAGAGAAATCAACAAAGACACAGAGAGATCAACAAAGACACAAGAGACATCAACAAAGACATAGAGAGATCAACAAAGACACAGAGAGATCAACAAAGACGCATAATCAACAAAGACACAGAGAGATCAACAAAGACGCATAATCAACAAAGACACAGAGAGATCAACAAAGACACAGAGAGATCAACAAAGACACAAAGAAATCAACAAAGACACAGAGAGATCAACAAAGACACAGAGAGATCAACAAAGACACAGAGAGATCAACAAAGACACAGAGAGATCAACAAAGACACAGAGAGATCAACAAAGACACAGAGAGATCAACAAAGACATAGAGAGATCAACAAAGACACAGAGAAATCAACAAAGACACAGAGAAATCAACAAAGACACAGAGAGATCAACAAAGACACAAGAGACATCAACAAAGACATAGAGAGATCAACAAAGACACAGAGAGATCAACAAAGACGCATAATCAACAAAGACACAGAGAGATCAACAAAGACGCATAATCAACAAAGACACAGAGAGATCAACAAAGACACAGAGAGATCAACAAAGACACAAAGAAATCAACAAAGACATAGAGAGATCAACAAAGACACAGAGAGATCAACAAAGACACAGAGAGATCAACAAAGACACAGAGAAATCAACAAAGACACAGAGAAATCAACAAAGACACAGAGAGATCAACAAAGACACAGAGAGATCAACAAAGACACAGAGAAATCAACAAAGACACAGAGAAATCAACAAAGACACAGAGAAATCAACAAAGACACAGAGAGATCAACAAAGACACAGAGAGATCAACAAAGACACAGAGAGATCAACAAAGACACAGAGAGATCAACAAAGACACAGAGAGATCCACAAAAACACAGAGAGATCAACAAAGACACAGAGAGATCAACAAAGACACAGAGAGATCCACAAAGACACAGAGAGATCAACAAAGACACAGAGAGATCCACAAAGACACAGAGAGATCAACAAAGACATAGAGAGATCAACAAAGACACAGAGAGATCCACAAAGACACAGAGAGATCAACAAAAACACAAAGAGATCATCACAGGCATTCCATGAACTACAAGATGACGACACGATGAACCATCACGAATGAGAAACGTGATGTGCCTGTGTGCAGTGTTAGAATCATTACGAGAAACGTGATGTGCCTGTGTGCAGTGTTAGAATCATTACGAGAAACGTGATGTGCCTGTGTGCAGTGTTAGAACCATTACGAGAAACGTGATATGGGTGTGTGCAGTGTTAGAATCATTACGAGAAACGTGATGTGCCTGTGTGCAGTGTTAGAATCATTACGAGAAACGTGATGTGCCTGTGTGCAGTGTTAGAATCATTACGAGAAACGTGATGTGCCTGTGTGCAGTGTTAGAATCATTACGAGAAACGTGATGTGCCTGTGTGCAGTGTTAGAATCATTACGAGAAACGTGATGTGCCTGTGTGCAGTGTTAGAATCATTACGAGAAACGTGATGTGCCTGTGTGCAGTGTTAGAATCATTACGAGAAACGTGATGTGCCTGTGTGCAGTGTTAGAATCATTACGAGAAACGTGATGTGTCTGTGTGCAGTGTTAGAACCATTACGAGAAACTTGATGTGGGTGTGTGCAGTGTTAGAATCATTACGAGAAACGTGATGTGCCTGTGTGCAGTGTTAGAATCATTACGAGAAACGTGATGTGCCTGTGTGCAGTGTTAGAATCATTACGAGAAACGTGATGTGCCTGTGTGCAGTGTTAGAATCATTACGAGAAACGTGATGTGCCTGTGTGCAGTGTTAGAATCATTACGAGAAACGTGATGTGCCTGTGTGCAGTGTTAGAACCGTTACGAGAAACTTGATGTGGGTATGTGCAGTGTTAGAATCATTACGAGAAACGTGATGTGCCTGTGTGCAGTGTTAGAATCATTACGAGAAACGTGATGTGCCTGTGTGCAGTGTTAGAATCATTACGAGAAACGTGATGTGCCTGTGTGCAGTGTTAGAACCATTACGAGAAACGTGATGTGGGTATGTGCAGTGTTAGAATCATTACGAGAAACGTGATGTGAGTATGTGCAGTGTTAGAATCATTACGAGAAACGTGATGTGCCTGTGTGCAGTGTTAGAATCATTACGAGAAACGTGATGTGCCTGTGTGCAGTGTTAGAACCATTACGAGAAACGTGATGTGGGTATGTGCAGTGTTAGAATCATTACGAGAAACGTGATGTGCCTGTGTGCAGTGTTAGAACCATTACGAGAAACTTGATGTGGGTATGTGCAGTGTTAGAATCATTACGAGAAACGTGATGTGCCTGTGTGCAGTGTTAGAATCATTACGAGAAACGTGATGTGCCTGTGTGCAGTGTTAGAATCATTACGAGAAACGTGATGTGCCTGTGTGCAGTGTTAGAACCATTACGAGAAACTTGATGTGGGTATGTGCAGTGTTAGAATCATTACGAGAAACGTGATGTGCCTGTGTGCAGTGTTAGAATCATTACGAGAAACGTGATGTGCCTGTGTGCAGTGTTAGAACCATTACGAGAAACGTGATGTGCCTGTGTGCAGTGTTAGAACCATTACGAGAAACGTGATGTGGGTATGTGCAGTGTTAGAATCATTACGAGAAACGTGATGTGCCTGTGTGCAGTGTTAGAATCATTACGAGAAACGTGATGTGCCTGTGTGCAGTGTTAGAACCATTACGAGAAACGTGATGTGGGTATGTGCAGTGTTAGAATCATTACGAGAAACGTGATGTGCCTGTGTGCAGTGTTAGAACCATTACGAGAAACTTGATGTGGGTATGTGCAGTGTTAGAATCATTACGAGAAACGTGATGTGCCTGTGTGCAGTGTTAGAATCATTACGAGAAACGTGATGTGCCTGTGTGCAGTGTTAGAATCATTACGAGAAACGTGATGTGCCTGTGTGCAATGTTAGAACCATTACGAGAAACGTGATGTGGGTATGTGCAGTGTTAGAATCATTACGAGAAACGTGATGTGCCTGTGTGCAGTGTTAGAATCATTACAAGAAACGTGATGTGCCTGTGTGCAGTGTTAGAATCATTACGAGAAACGTGATGTGGGTATGTGCAGTGTTAGAATCATTACGAGAAACGTGATGTGGGTATGTACAGTGTTAGAATCATTACGAGAGACGTGATGTGGGTATGTACAGTGTTAGAATCATTACGAGAAACGTGATGTGGGTATGTACAGTGTTAGAATCATTACGAGAAACGTGATGTGGGTATGTGCAGTGTTAGAATCATTACGAGAAACGTGATGTGCCTGTGTGCAGTGTTAGAATCATTACGAGAAAAGTGACGTGGGTATGTGCAGTGTTAGAATCATTACGAGAAACATGATGTGGGTGTGTGCAGTGTTAGAATCATTACGAGAAACGTGATGTGCCTGTGTGCAGTGTTAGAATCATTACGAGAAACGTGATGTGGGTGTGTGCAGTGTTAGAATCATTACGAGAAACGTGATGTGGGTGTGTGCAGTGTTAGAATCATTACGAGAAACGTGATGTGGGTATGTGCAGTGTTAGAATCATTACGAGAAACGTGATGTGGGTGTGTGCAGTGTTAGAATCATTACGAGAAACGTGATGTGGGTGTGTGCAGTGTTAGAACAACTATGTTTTGAAGACCGGAGTGCACGCGGGAAGACGTGGCCTGTCTTGCCCTCCTGTAGCGAACGACGAGAGCCGGCATCAAATACTTGTCCGACCGCACTGATGCCATTGTCAGCGGGAGGCCCTAACCGTCACCCCAACAGGCTGCTGCCACAAAACACTGCGCCACTGATTCACGGGCGCCTTGGCCGGGGTGGTAGTGTCGTGACTCTCCGTCACGCCGATTCCAGGATTCAAAATCATCTCAGGGCGATTTGAAAGTAGATCTCTTTGCGTTAATTTCAATGACAAGAGGTGTTGGCCGTTTAAAAGCAATAGTAAACAACTGAACTAAGAGTGCTGAGTAAATTAAAAACAGGCAATAACTGCTGGGGTTGACTGTAACTTCCTGTAATAAAGTGTAATTGACTGGAAACAAGTGGAATCAATTTAGGTGTGGAATCACGTGGGCAAGTATGAAGAGGGAAAGCCAGGAGAGAGACGAGAGTGTGATTTGTTGCCTGATCTCTTCTCTGTTTATAGGGAAATAATAATGAGAGAGATCAAAGATGAGCCAAGAATATGAGATGGAGGTTGTAACAGAAATAATCTATAGTATGCAGATGTGGCGGCAATAAGAGGCCACCACACGATGGGTGTGCAACAGCTTGCGTGCATTGTAGTAACAGAGAGGACGGAATACATCAATGTCCTTGAATATCAAGATAGCAGAACAAAGGCTGAATCACAGGAAATATAACACTAGCATATGATATAACAATAGAAGAACGAGTGTCTAACCAAGTCAGTAACCTGGCATATTTAGGTTGTACTTCATAACACCGGGTGACAGATGATAGATGACAGATGACGGGTGCGTGGTGGACAGTTAGAGCAAGCCAGACCTCGTCAAGGTTGCACTTGAGAAAGTGAACAGCATCATAACTATACAAAATAACTGCCTTGGACTATGAGACAGAGACTCATGAAGTGTTATAGAGAACCGTCCTCTCTGTGACAGTCAATCATGGGACGTCATCGTGCAAACCAGACAGAACTTGAGACACTGACATGTGGTTTCTGTGACGAGCAAACCAGGAAGAACTTGAGACACTGGACACGTGGTGTCTGTGACGAGCAAATCAGGAAGAACTTGAGACACTGGACACGTGATGTCTGTGACGAGCAAACCAGGAAGAACTTGAGACACTGGACACGTGATGTCTGTGACGAGCAAACCAGGAAGAACTTGAGACACTGGACACGTGATGTCTGTGACGAGCAAACCAGGAAGAGCTTACAGACAACGGACATGTGGTGTCTGTGACGACTGCGGTAAATGTCTGGCACTGCCAGAATGACCAACACCGATTGTCAGGAGAGTGTCATGAATGTAGGACATCAGGAGACAATCAGAGGGACAAGGACAGCTGCGCTAGCGTGCGACCTTCCTACTGGCCTGCCCTCACGGCGAGTGTGTGTTCCAATCCCACACATGCGGAACTCGTACACCTGACCTGAGCTTGTATGTCGAACCAGACTGACCTGACAACGAGGCCATGTCCACGGGCGGCAGTATATAGACACATCAAACATTTATTGACGATCGGTCTTCACAAATGTAAGACCAACCCGGTGTACCCAGGCTCAGTGTCGTTGATCACACGGGAGGGTGAGGCAGTGCTCGACTTGAACTGTTTATAAGATAGAAGCAGGTACACTGAAATGTTGTCTTCCCGACCTTGACTTGGGGACTTAAATTACAAGTACCTCAAAAGTTGAAGAGGGGTCACCTGATGGCGAGGGACACTGATAAGGGGTAAAGCTATCTCACACACAAACAGCAGCCTAGCGTACTCACTACTACCAGTAGCCAGTGTGTGGACTAAATTGGGGTTGAAACAGATTAAAAAAAAAAACACACTGCTGTATGGAGGGAGAAGGGATCAAGGAATTTATAGAACCACTGATGTATGGAGGGCGGGGAGGGGAGGAGCTTGTAGAACCACTGCTGTATGGAGGGGGAAGGGGGTCGAGGAACTTGTAGAACCACTGCTGTATGGAGGGGAAGTGGGTCGAGGAACTTGTAGAACAACTGCTGTATGGAGGGGAACTGGGTCGAGGAACTTGTAGAACAACTGCTGTATGGAGGGGAAGGGGGTCGAGGAACTTGTAGAACAACTGCTGTATGGAGGGGAAGGGGGTCGAGGAACTTGTAGAACAACTGCTGTATGGAGGGGAACTGGGTCGAGGAACTTGTAGAACAACTGCTGTATAGAGGGGAACTGGGTCGAGGAACTTGTAGAACAACTGCTGTATAGAGGGGAACTGGGTCGAGGAACTTGTAGAACAACTGCTGTATGGAGGGGGAAGGGGGTCGAGGAAGTTGGCTACAACACTGTTTTATGGAATGGAAAGGGGGCGGGGGCTTGGACTTGACTGAAACATTACTCTAGGAGACAGATCTGTATCTCGACCCAGGAAGATCACATAGAGACAGATTTATATCTGGAGACAGGAAGAACACATAACGACAGATTTATATATTGAGACAGGAATTAGACATAAAGACAGATTTATATCTGGCGACAAGAGGAACACACAATGACACATCCATACCCGGAGGCAGACAGAAAATATAAAGACAGATCTACAAGTCCATTTGTCAGTCATTATTCTGTGTCTGTTCGTCTCTTGATTTAGCTTGGCTAATGAAGTCCCCACGGGAAACTTTGACTTGTGTTGTTGAGGTGTCCATTTCACTTGCTGCGGAAGCAGAGAAAACGGTCGCCCATGAAGAAGCGAGCACCTGTCACGTGGTAGAGATATCCAACCACTCGGGAGAGGCCCCCCCCCCCCATCCACCCCTACACCTCCCCGAGGCAACAGGGAGCTGGGAGCGACTGCTGGGCTGGTTGTCAATGGATCCCCAGGGGAGCTGGTTCCCAACCACAAGTCACCCTCTATTGCACAATCATCTCCCCGTGTGCGCTAGGTGTACTCACCTAGAAGTCATCCTCTATTGCACAATCATCTCCCCGTGTGCGCTAGGTGTACTCACCCACAAGTCACCCTCTATTGCACAATCTTCCCCGCGTGTGCGGTAGTTGTACTCACCCACAAGTCACCCTCTATTGCACAATCTTCCCCGCGAGTGCGGTAGTTGTACCCACCCACAACTCACCCTCTATTGCACAATCTTCCCCGCGTGTGCGGTAGTTGTACCCACCCACAACTCACCCTCTATTGCACAATCTTCCCCGCGTGTGCGGTAGTTGTACCCACCCACAACTCACCCTCTATTGCACAATCTTCCCCGCGTGTGCGGTAGTTGTACTCACCCACAACTCACCCTCTATTGCACAATCTTCCCCGCGTGTGCGGTAGTTGTACCCACCCACAACTCACCCTCTATTGCACAATCTTCCCCGCGTGTGCGGTAGTTGTACTCACCCACAACTCACCCTCTATTGCACAATCATCTCCCCGTGTGCGCTAGGTGTACTCACCTAGAAGTCATCCTCTATTGCACAATCATCTCCCCGTGTGCGCTAGGTGTACTCACCCACAAGTCACCCTCTATTGCACAATCTTCCCCGCGTGTGCGGTAGTTGTACTCACCCACAATTCACCCTCTATTGCACAATCTTCCCCGCGTGGGCGGTAGTTGTACTCACCCACAATTCACCCTCTATTGCACAATCTTCCCCGCGTGGGCGGTAGTTGTACCCACCCACAACTCACCCTGTATTGCACAATCTTCCGCGCATGTGCGGTAGTTTTACTCACCCACAAATCACCCTCTATTGCACAATCATCTCCCCGTGTGCGGTAGTTGTACCCACCCACAACTCACCCTCTATTGCACAATCTTCCCCGCGTGTGCGGTAGTTGTACTCACACACAAATCACCCTCTATTGCACAATCATCTCCCCGTGTGCGGTAGTTGTACTCACCCACAAATCACCCTCTATTGCACAATCATCTCCCCGTGTGCGGTAGTTGTACCCACCCACAAATCACCCTCTATTGCACAATCTTCCCCGCGTGTGCGGTAGTTGTACCCACCCACAAATCACCCTCTATTGCACAATCTTCCCAGCGTGTGCGGTAGTTGTACTCACCCACAAATCACCCTCTATTGCACATTCATCTCCCCGTGTGCGGTAGTTGTATCCACCCACAAATCACCCTCTATTGCACAATCTTCCCCGCGTGTGCGGTAGTTGTACCCACCCACGGACGCGCTGTTGAGATCAATGTTGTTTCTCAGCCTCAGCCAGCAACACTCTACTGGTGAGTGAGAGACAGACAGGGTGGGAATGGGGGTAGAAAGGTGCTGGATGAGAGAGGGACAGTGGGACAGAGGGACAGAGACAGTGCGAGACAGACAGTCTGTGCGAGAGAGAGAGAGAGAGAGAGAGAGAGAGAGAGAGAGAGAGAGAGAGAGAGGTAAGACAGAGGGACAGAGACAGTGAGAGAGAGAGAGAGAGAGAGAGAGAGAGAGAGAGAGGGGTAAGACAGAGGGACAGAGACAGTGAGAGAGAGAGAGAGAGAGAGAGAGAGAGAGAGAGGTAAGACAGAGGGACAGAGACAGTGAGAGAGAGAGAGAGAGAGAGAGAGAGAGGTAAGACAGAGGGACAGAGACAGTGAGAGAGAGAGAGAGAGAGAGAGAGAGAGAGAGAGAGAGAGAGAGAGAGAAAACGTGTGTGTGTGCGTGTGTGTGTGTGCGTGTGTGTGTACTTGAGAGAGAACGAACTAATTTTATTTTCGAAGGGTTAAGAATTGGGCACGCATGCCCGTCAGATATTCTGGCCTTCTTATCTCTCTGCTCTCATACATTATTTCATTCATTCATCACTTATGAAGCTACTCTTATACGAGGATAAGTTAACAAGTAAGTCACAAATGGCTGTAGAAAAATAACTAAATATGATAACAACTTGAAACCAGTTTAATTTTATACATACATTGGCCCTTTATTTTTCAACATAATTTCCACCAACATTGATGCACTTATCCCATCGTTTTATCAGTCCTCTCAAACCGGCTACATAGAACTTCTCATTCAACTTCGGAGTCATTCGCGAAATGTCTCTCGCCAAGGTGGGTTTCCTGTTTATGTTGACAAATTTTTGTCCCGTAAAGCAGTGCATAGCTGGGTAGAAAAAGTTACGAGGGCGAGTTAATAAGTAAGTCACACAATTCTGTGGGATGGCTGGTAAATGAAAACAAAGCACGCAGTTCTATGTAGCCGGTTTGGGAGGTCTGATAAAACGATGGGATAAGTGCATCAATGTTGGTGGAAATTATGTTGAGAAATAAAGAGACAACGTATGCATAAAAATAAACTGGTTTCAAGTTGTTATCATATTTAGTTATTTTTCTACAGCCATTTGTGACTTACTTATTAACTTACCCTCGAACAACAACGACAACAACAGAACAATATACATTAAAACGCATGAGAATGTGCAATAACCAACAAAAATGACTCACTAAAACTAATTTTGACATGGCAATTAGAATTACTAAGGTAGGTGTGACTTGCCGGTGAGGGGAATGTTGATTATATTAGCTGTCACTTGAGATTATTATTATTATTATTGTTGGTGTTTGTAAAGACGTAGTATTCACATAGATCCCCACGCAATATTCCACTCACTGAGTGTTGTTTTTTTTATACATCTTTCGACACTCTTACTCTCGAGTGTATATTATTTTCGTAGTCAATGACTGGAATTATACAACTATCTTGCAGTCGTATGCTCTATTTATACAACTCTCTGGCAGTCATAGACTCTATTTATACAACTCTCTGGTAGTCGTATACTCTATTTATACAACCCTCTGGCAGTCATAGACTCTATTTATACAAATGTCTTGAAGTCTTCTACTCTATTTATACAACTCTCTAGCAGTCATAGACTCTATTTATACAACCCTCTGGCAGTCATAGACTCTATTTATACAAATGTCTTTAAGTCATCTACTCTATTTATACAACTCTCTGGCAGTCATAGACTCTATTTATACAAATGTCTTTAAGTCATCTACTCTATTTATACAACTCTGTGGCAGTCATAGACTCTATTTATACAACTCTCTGGCAGTCGTATACTCTATTTATACAACCCTCTAGCAGTCATAGACTCTATTTAAACAAATGTCTTGAAGTCTCGTTTTTCTGTCACCCGAGCAAGGCGCTGTGAACCGGAACGCCAGGCTATATGTGAAATAGACGTCTAACCCGCCACACATGACCTGGCTAATGCGTCTATGTGGTGTCATGTTTCAGGAGCGTGCTGCGCGGGACCTCAGATCCCGCCGGCGATCGACCAGGCCACGCAGCCCTAACGCCAGATCACGCCTATATTTGCTTGATATCTACGGTGTTTGATGATCTGGTCGTGTTCCACATAGTGGAGCGCAGTGGATCAAATATTTATCTCCATCCAGTGTTTATGCAGGCGTGTGATGTGCCATTTATAATCTGGAATAATCGATTAGCTCGTTACAAAAATATCGGCCACAGAATGGCCAATGCAATCGCTGCCATCTTGCGGTACAAATGGGCTCATTCAGACGTCGATTGTTCAGATAATTGGGCTCATTCAGAAGTAGATTGTTGACCAGACACATAGACAACTGTCTTGTGACAACACTGCTGTTTCCAGAATGCAACAAATGTTTTCCATATACACAGATAATCATCTTCTGACAACACTGCTGTCTCCATCCTACAACACATATTGTCCAGACACAAAGATAACTGTCTTCTGACAACACTGCTGTCTCCAGCCTACAGGGCATATTATCCTGACAGACAGACAGACCGACAGACATACACACCGACCGACCGACCGACCGACCGACCGACCGACCGACAGAGCGACGGAATGACCGACCGACCGACCGACCGACGGATGGACAAAAGAAGACAGACAGACAGACAGACAGACAGACAGACCAAGCGACCGACGGCCGACCGATGGATGGACAGAAGACAGACAGACAGACAGACAAACAGACAGACAGTCAGACAGACCAAGCGACCGACGGCCGACCGATGGATGGACAGAAGACAGACAGACAGACAGACAATCATCATCTACACAATACGTCCTGGCAACTCACACACAGAATAACATGTGGGGTAATGGACACGTGAGAACTAACATGTGGGACAATGGACACGTGAGAACTAACGTGTGGGACAATGGACACGTGAGAACTAATATGTGTGATAATGGACACGTGAGAACTAACATGTGAGGTAATGGACACGTGAGATCTAACATGTGGGACAATGGACACGCGAGAACTAACGTGTGGGACAATGGACACTTGAGAACTAACGTGTGGGACAATGGACACTTGAGAACTAACGTGTGGGACAATGGACGCTTGGGAACTAACATATGGGACAATGGAAATATGAGAACTAACATGTGGTACAATGGACACATGAGAACTAACATGTGAGGTAATGGACACGTGAGAACTAACATTGGGGTAATGGACACGTGAAAACGTTCTTTCTCCGCACATTTGAAACAGTGTTTTTAGTTCACTTATAGAGTTGTACCTCTCTCTCTCTCTCTCTCTCTCTCTCTCTCTCTCTCTCTCTCTCTCTCTCTCTCTCTCTCTCTCTCTCTCTCTCTCTCTCCCCTCCCCCCTCCCGGAGCACTGGAGCTGTAAGAACAATGAGCACATTTAAATCATGGATTTTCTACTTATCCCAGCTTCTGACTTCTGTTTGCTAATCTGCATTAATCTGCACGGATAGTTGGGTTACTGTAGCAGCCTCTGTCCCCGACATAGTTTTGTGAACCCACGGATAGTTGGGTTACTGTACCAGCCTCTGTCCCCGACATAGTTCAGGGAACCCACGGATAGTTGGGTTACTGTACCAGCCTCTGTCCCCGACATAGTTCAGGGAACCCACGGATAGTTTTGTTACTGTACCAGCCTCTGTCCCCGACATAGTTCAGGGAACCCACGGATAGTTGGGTTACTGTACCAGCCTCTGTCCCCGACATAGTTCAGGGAACCCACGGATAGTTGGGTTACTGTACCAGCCTCTGTCCCCGACATAGTTCAGGGAACCCACGGATAGTTGGGTTACTGTACCAGTCTCTGTCCCCCACATGGTTCAGAGAACCCACGGATAGTTGGGTTACTGTACCAGCCTCTGTCCCCGACATAGTTCAGGGAACCCACGGATAGTTGGGTTACTGTACCAGCCTCTGTCCCCGACATAGTTCAGGGAACCCACGGATAGTTGGGTTACTGTACCAGTCTCTGTCCCCGACATAGTGATGTGAACCCAGGGATAGTTGGGTTACTGTACCAGCCTCTGTCCCCGACATAGTTCAGGGAACCCACGGATAGTTGGGTTACTGTACCAGCCTCTGTCCCCGAAATAGTTCATGGAACCCACGGATAGTTGGGTTACTGTACCAGCCTCTGTCCCCGAGATAGTTCAGGGAACCCACGGATAGTTGGGTTACTGTACCAGCTTCTGTCCTCATAGAAGGCAAACCGCCACCTGTAGCACAGAACCACCACCTGTAGCACAGAACCACCACCTGTAGCACAGAACCGCCACCTGTAGCACAGAACTGACAGAAGGCAAACCGCCACTTGTAGCACAGAACTGAAAGAAGGCAAACCACCACTTGTAGCACAGAACCACCACCTGTAGCACAGAACCACCACCTGTAGCACAGAACCACCACCTGTAGCACAGAACTGACAGAAGGCAAACCGCCACTTGTAGCACAGAACTGACAGAAGGAAAATCACCAGTTGCAGCACAGAACTGACAGAAGGCAAACCACCATTGGGGTAATGGACACGTGAGAACTAACATGTGGGACAATGGACACGTGAGAACTAACATTGGGGTAATGGACACGCGAGAACTAACATGTGCTGTAATGGACACGTGAGAACTAACATGTGGGGTAATGGACACATTATAACTAACATTTGGGACAATGGACACGTGTGAACTAACACGTGGGACAATGGACACGTGAGAACTAACATGTGGGACAATGGAAATATGAGAACTAACATGTGGGACAATAGAAACGTGTGAACTAAAATGTGGGACACGGACACACAACAGACCAGCGTCCAGACAGAATCTTCTAGCATCGGTCTGTGGCCACTAAGCCCACTAGTTGGTTGTTGTCTGTGTGGGACATGGCATTGTCTGTGTGGGACATGGCATTGTCTGTGTGGGACATAGCATTGTCTGTGTGGGACATGTCATTGTCTGTGTGGGACATGGCATTGTCTGTGTGGGACATGGCATTGTCTGTGTGGGACATGGCATTGTCTGTGTGGGACATGGCATTGTCTGTGTGGGACATGGCATTGTCTGTATGGGACATGGCATTGTCTGTGTGGGACATGGCATTGTCTGTATGGGACATGGCATTGTCTGTGTGGGACATGGCATTGTCTGTGTGGGACATGGCATTGTCTGTGTGGGAACATGTCATTGTCTGTGTATGACATGACATGGTCTGTGTGGGACATGACATTGTATGTGTGGGACATGGCATTGTCTGTGTGGGAACATGTCATTGTCTGTGTATGACATGACATGGTCTGTGTGGGACATGACATTGTATGTGTGGGACATGACATTGTCTGTGTGGGACATGACATTGTATGTGTGGGACATGGCATTGTCTGTGTGGGACATGACATGGTCTGTGTGGGACATGGCATGGTCTGTGTGTGACATGACATTGTCTGTGTGGGACATTGCATTGTCTATGTGGGGCATGGAATTGTTTGTGTGGGACATGACATTATCTACGAGTCCGGTGATAATAGGTTTGAACCCACATACAATCAGTACCAGGAAATGGCTTGGGAATTAGAGGCGACCAGTGTGAGACTGACCACCTCACTTGGATTGTCGAGTCAGTAAACATGCGCGCCTCGCGCCACACCTCCAAGTGCTGACAGAAAGCACGTAATGGACCTCCCTGTCCGCCGCCCTTATCTGAGAAAACAAGCCGTACTATTCACGACCTCAATCAATAATATAACTATCTCAATCAATAATATAACTATCTCAATCAATAATATAACTATCTCAATCAATAATATAACTATCTCAATCAATAATATAACTATCTCAATCAATAATATAACTATCTCAATCAATAATATAACTATCTCAATCAATAATATAACTATCTCAATCAATAATATAACTATCTCAATCAATAATATAACTATCTCAATCAATAATATAACTATCTCAATCAAAAATATAACTATCTCAATCAATCATATAACTATCTCCATGTCCTCGCAAAAGTGATTAACAGCGTACCCACACCAGTATATCTAGCGACAGAGACTGACCACCCATGTTTACACTCGTAGTTTTGTTGTTGTTGTTGCTGGTGTTGATGTTGTTGAGGAATCTAGACTAAAGCAACAACTGTGTGTAGACACATTTGTGTAGTACTTGCATAATGACACTTAACCATGACGTGAAGCCAGCAACAACTCGCAGACACATTTCTCAAACTACAAATTGCAGGTATTTTCAGAAAGAATCGAATTCCCATCGATTAGAATCACTTAGCATCATCTGAGGCCGAGCTGATGTATCTATTTTTTGCTGCCATTACAGAAATGTCTGCTATCAAACGACTGTAAATTTTGCCTCCATTTTCGTATGACACAGAGCGGCGCTGACGTCATCCCACTCACCAGCTGCCCCGGTCGTTGCTATGGCGAGCCAGCAGATATCGACTGGGCAACTGGCTGGCGGAAACAGGCCCGTACAAACTGACTCCACGAATAAATGTCTTTCTAATGTCATTGTCTCCACATTTACTGCTCGGTGCCTTCTTTCGTTCTTTCTCCGCACATTAGAAACAGTGTTTTTAGTTCATTTATAGAGTTGTACCTCTCTCTCTCTCTCTCTCTCTCTCTCTCTCTCTCTCTCTCTCTCTCTCTCTCTCTCTCTCTCTCTCTCTCTCTCCCCCCTCCCCCCTCCCGGAGCACTGGAGCTGTAAGAACAATGAGCACATTTAAATCATGGATTTTCTACTTATCCCAGCTTCTGACTTCTGTTTGCTAATCTGCATTTCTGCACAGTAATTATCTGTACACACCAGCAGGCGGTAGTTAGGCGCACTGCTGCGTCATCACCATAATTATCGTGTGCTTACGTAGTACGTGCAATTGTTCAGCTGCAGTAGTCGCCTTCACGAAGATGTTATTTATGGGAACCCTATGTACGCCGGTCAGCGACATAGTTCTGTAAACCCACGGATAGTTGGGTTACTGTACCAGCCTCAGTCCTCGACATAGTTCAGGGAACCCACGGATAGTTGGGTTACTGTACCAGCCTCTGTCCCCGACATAGTTTAAGGAACCCACGGATAGTTGGGTTACTGTACCAGCCTCTGTCCTCATAGAAGGCAAACCGCCACCTGTAGCACAGAACTGACAGAAGGCAAATCACCACTTGTAGCACAGAACCACTCCCTGTAGCACAGAACCACCACTTGTAGCACAGAACCACCATTTGTAGCACAGAACCACCACCTGTAGCACAGAACTGACAGAAGGCAAACCACCACCTGTAGCACAGAACTGACAGAAGGCAAACCACCACCTGTAGCACAGAACTGACAGAAGGCAAACCACCACCTGTAGCACAGAACTGACAGAAGGCAAACCACCACCTGTAGCACAGACCACCACCTGTAGCACAGAACTGCAAGAAGGCAAACCACCAGTTGTAGCACAGAACTGACAGAAGGCAAACCACCAGTTGTAGCACAGAACTGAAAGAAGGCAAACCACCAGTTGTAGCACAGAACTGACAGAAGGCAAACCACCAGTTGTAGCACAGAACTGACAGAAAGCAAACCGCCACCTGTAGCACAGAACTGAAAGAAGGCAAACCACCACCTGTAGCACAGAACTGACAGAAAGCAAACCGCCACCTGTAGCACAGAACTGAAAGAAGGCAAACCACCACCTGTAGCACAGAACTGAAAGAAGGCAAACCACCAGTTGTAGCACAGAACTGACAGAAGGCAAACCACCAGTTGTAGCACAGAACTGACAGAAAGCAAACCGCCACCTGTAGCACAGAACTGAAAGAAGGCAAACCACCACCTGTAGCACAGAACTGAAAGAAGGCAAACCACCACCTGTAGCACAGAACTTACAGAAAGCAAACCGCCACCTGTAGCACAGAACTGAAAGAAGGCAAACCACCACCTGTAGCACAGAACCACCACCTGTAGTACAGAACTGACAGAAGGCAAACCACCACCTGTAGAAAGAACCACCACCTGTAGCACAGAACTGACAGAAGGCAAATCACCACCTGTAGCACAGAACTGACAGAAGGCAAACCACCACCTGTAGCACAGAACCACCACCTGTAGTACAGAACTGACAGAAGGCAAACCACCACCTGTAGCACAGAACCACCACCTGTAGCACAGAACTGACAGAAGGCAAACCACCAACTGTAGCACAGAACCACCACCTGTAGCACAGAACCACCACCTATAGCACGGAACCACCACCTGTAGCACAGAACTGACAGAAGGCAAACCGCCACTTATAGCACAGAACCACCACCACCTGTAGCACAGAACCACCACCTGTAGCACAGAACTGACAGAAGGCAAACCACCAGTTTTAGCACAGAACTGACAGAAGGCAAACCACCACCTGTAGCACAGAACTGACAGAAGGCAAACCACCACCTGTAGCACAGAACTGACAGAAGGCAAACCACCACCTGTAGCACAGAACTGACAGAAGGCAAACCACCACCTGTAGCACAGAGCTGACAGAAGGCAAACCACCACCTGTAGCACAGAACTGACAGAAGGCAAACCACCACCTGTAGCACAGAACCACCACCTGTAGTACAGAACTGACAGAAGGCAAACCACCACCTGTAGAAAGAACCACCACCTGTAGCACAGAACTGACAGAAGGCAAACCACCACCTGTAGCACAGAACTGACAGAAGGCAAACCACCACCTGTAGCACAGAACTGACAGAAGGCAAACAACCACCTGTAGCACAGAACCACCACCTGTAGTACAGAACTGACAGAAGGCAAACCACCACCTGTAGCACAGAACCACCACCTGTAGCACAGAACTGACAGAAGGCAAACCACCAACTGTAGCACAGAACCACCACCTGTAGCACAGAACCACCACCTATAGCACGGAACCACCACCTGTAGCACAGAACTGACAGAAGGCAAACCGCCACTTGTAGCACAGAACCACCACCACCTGTAGCACAGAACCACCACCTGTAGCACAGAACTGACAGAAGGCAAACCACCAGTTTTAGCACAGAACTACCACCTGTAGCACAGAACTGACAGAAGGCAAACCACCACCTGTAGCACAGAACTGACAGAAGGCAAACCACCACCTGTAGCACAGAACTGACAGAAGGCAAACCACCACCTGTAGCACAGAACTGACAGAAGGCATACCACCACTTGTAGCACAGAACCACCACTTGTAGCACAGAACTGACAGAAGGCAAACCACCACATGTAGCACAAAACCACCACCTGTAGCACAGAACCACCACTTGTAGCACAGAACCACTCCATGTAGCACAGAACAACCACCTGTAGCACAGAACCACCACCTGTAGCATAGAACCACCACCTGTAGCACAGAACTGACAGAAGGCAAACCACCACCTGTAGCACAGAACTGACAGAAGGCAAACCACCATCTGTAGCACAGAACCACCACCTGTAGCACAGAACCACCACTTGTAGCACAGAACCACCACCTGTAGCACAGAACTGACAGAAGGCAAACCACCAGTTGTAGCACAGAACCACCACCTGTAGCACAGAACTGCAAGAAGGCAAACCGCCACTTGTAGCACAGAACTGACAGAAGGAAAACCACCAGTTGTAGCACAGAACTGACAGAAGACAAACCACCAGTTGTAGCACAGAACTGACAGAAGGCAAACCACCAGTTGTAGCACAAAACTGACAGAAGGCAAACCACCACCTGTAGCACAGAACTGACAGAAGGCAAACCACCACCTGTAGCACAGAACCACCACCTGTAGCACAGAACTGACAGAAGGCAAACCACCACCTGTAGCACAGAACCACCACCTGTAGCACAAAACTGACAGAAGGCAAACCACCACCTGTAGCACAGAACCACCATCTGTAGCACAAAACTGACAGAAGGCAAACCACCACCTGTAGCACAGAACCACCACCTGTAGCACAGAACTGACAGAAGGCAAACCACCACCTGTAGCACAGAACCACCACCTGTAGCACAGAACCACTACCTGTAGCACAGAACCACCACCTGTAGCACAGAACTGACAGAAGGCAAACCACCACCTGTAGCACAGAACCACCACCTGTAGCACAGAACCACTACCTGTGGCACAAAACTGACAGAAGGCAAACCACCACCTGTAGCACAGAACCACCACCTGTAGCACAGAACCACTACCTGTAGCACAGAACCACCAACTGTAGCACAGAACTGACAGAAGGCAAACCACCACCTGTAGCACAGAACTGACTGAAGGCAAACCACCACCTGTAGCACAGAACCACCACCTGTAGCACAGAACCACTACCTGTAGCACAAAACTGACAGAAGGCAAACCACCACCTGTAGCACAGAACCACCACCTGTAGCACAGAACTGACAGAAGGCAAACCACCACCTGTAGCACAGAACCACCACCTGTAGCACAGAACCACTACCTGTAGCACAGAACCACCACCTGTAGCACAGAACTGACAGAAGGCAAACCACCACCTGTAGCACAGAACTGACTGAAGGCAAACCACCACCTGTAGCACAGAACCACCACCTGTAGCACAGAACCACCACCTGTAGCACAGAACCACTACCTGTAGCACAGAACCACCACCTGTAGCACAGAACCACCACCTGTAGCACAGAACCACCACCTGTAGCACAGAACTGAACGCTGCTATCGCTGGACTTGCCATCGAGACACGAGCACGTCGGGTACACGAGCACATCCACGTACGCCACAACCCAGCTTGACAGCTGTGCGGACGTCTGGTGTGACCAGGTTACCCCCACAATCCCAGAACGCCAGAAACAGACAGGATCACCCTGAAAGACAGGATCACCCCGACAGACAGGATCACCCTGACAGACAGGATCACCTTGACAGACAGGATCACCCTGACAGGAGAACCAAACCACGGCTGCGACAGTGTAAGGAGTGATCACACTGGCTCAGTTACCACGCAAATTTTCTCTAGCTTACGGGACAGGAAACATTCTCTAGTCACGTGACGGGAAACATTCTCTAGCTACGTGACGGGAAACATTCTCTAGCCACGTGACGGGAAACATTCTCTAGCCACGTGACTGGAAACATTCTCTAGCCACGTGACGGGAAACATTCTCTAGCCACGTGACGGGAAACATTCTCTAGCCACGTGACTGGAAACATTCTCTAGTCACGTGACTGGAAACATTCTCTAGCCACGTGACGGGAAACATTCTCTAACCACGGGACAGGAAACATTCTCTAGCCACGTGATTGGAAACATTCTCTAGCCACGTGACTGGAAACATTCTCTAGCCACGTGACGGGAAACATTCTCTAACCACGGGACAGGAAACATTCTCTAGCCACGTGATTGGAAACATTCTCTAGCCACGTGACTGGAAACATTCTCTAGCCACGGAACAGGAAACATTCTCTAGCCACGTGACGGGAAACATTCTCTAGCCACATGACGGGAAACATTCTCTAGCCACGTGACGGGAAACATTCTCTAGCCACGTGACGGGAAACATTCTCTAGCCACGTGACGGGAAACATTCTCTAGCCACGTGACGGGAAACATTCTCTAGCCACGTGACAGGAAACATTCTCTAGCCACGTGACGGGAAACATTCTCTAACCACGTGACGGGAACATTCTCTAGCCACGTGACTGGAAACATTCTCTAGCCACGTGACTGGAAACATGCTCTAGTCACGTGACTGGAAACATTCTCTAGCCACGTGACGGGAAACATGCTCTAGCCACGGGACAGGAAACATTCTCTAGCCACGGAACAGGAAACATTCTCTAGCCACGTGACGGGAAACATTCTCTAGCCACGTGACGGGAAACATTCTCTAGCCACGTGACGGGAAACAGTCTCTAGCCACGTGACGGGAAACATTCTCTAGCCACGTGACGGGAAACATTCTCTAGCCACGTGACGAAAAACATTCTCTAGCTACGGAGCGGGAAACAATCTCTAGCCACGTGACGGGAAACATTCTCTAGCCACGTGACCGGAAACATTCTCTACCCACGTGACGGGAAACATTCTCTAGCCACGTGACGGGAAACATTCTCTAGCCACGTGACGGAAACATTCTCTAGCCACGTGACGGGAAACATTCTCTAGCCACGTGACGGGAAACATTCTCTAGTCACGTGACGGGAAACATTCTCTAGCCATGTGACCGGAAACATTCTCTACCCACGTGACGGGAAACATTCTCTAGCCACGTGACGGGAAACATTCTCTAGCCACGTGACGGGAAACATTCTCTAGCCACGTGACGGGAAACATTCTCTAGCCACGTGACGGGAAACATTCTCTAGTCACGTGACAGGAAACATTCTCTAGTCACGTGACAGGAAACATTCTCTAGCCACGTGACGGGAAACATTCTCTAGCCACGTGACGGGAAACATTCTCTAGCCACGTGACGGGAAACATTCTCTAGCCACGTGACGGGAAACATTCTCTAGCTACGGAACGGGAAACATTCTCTAGCCACGTGACGGGAAACATTCTCTAGCCACGTGACGGGAAACATTCTCTAGCCACGTGACGGGAAACATTCTCTAGCCACGTGACGGGAAACATTCTCTAGCCACATGACGGGAAACATTCTATAGCCACGTGACGGAAAACGTTTTCTAGCCACGTGACGGGAAACATTCTCTAGCTACGGAACGGGAAACATTCTCTAGCTACGGAACGGGAAACATTCTCTAGCCACGTGACGGGAAACATTCTCTAACCACGTGACGGGAAACATTCTCTAACCACGTGACGGGAAACATTCTCTAGCCACGTGACGGAAAACATTCTCTAGCCACGTGACGGAAACATTCTCTAGCCACGTGACGGAAAACATTCTCTAGCCACGTGACGGAAACATTCTCTAGCCACGTGACGGAAAACATTCTCTAGCCACGTGATGGGAAACATTCTCTAGCCACGTGACGGAAAACATTCTCTAGCTACGGAACGGGAAACAATCTCTAGCCACGTGACGGAAAACATTCTCTAGCCACGTGACGGAAAGCATTCTCTAGCTACGGAACGGGAAACAATCTCTAGCCACGTGACGGGAAACATTCTCTAGCCACGTGACGGGAAACATTCTCTAGCTACGGAACGGGAAACATTCTCTAGCCTACAGGAAAACACGTCTAGGCAAGAGAAGAGGCCTGCCAACACACTCCTTCACCTTTGATCAGCGGTGTAGAGAAAAGCCTCGCCAACAAACCTGTTCAACTTGGATGCAATGGCCTGGACTAGGAATTCAGTCACTGATGAGACAAGACAACCAGGTGACTCAGATGGTAAGAAGCTGTTCTGGTAGCTCTCAAGTCGGGCTTACCTGCCAGTTCCCGCCAATCTAATCACCTGAGACCCAGAGTGAACTCTCAGAAATGTGTCCGTAGAAGTGCGCCGTTGGCCAGCTCCACCAGATCTCCGACATACCGGAAGTGAGCTCATTGTTCGCAGATATAGTCCCATAATTCCCCGACTCAAGATATGCGGCCGCCAGTTCTATTTGATGTCATCTCACCTGGCTCATGTAAGGCAGGGGATCAATTCTCGGGTTGGCTTCAGTATGGGACCTCACGGTTTGTTTGCGGTCATAGCCTGGCTCACAGACCACACAGATTTATTGTGTCTGAGGACTGACATCGACCGCTTAACCTCGTCACCTTATATATTGAAGTCACGAGAAGAAATGTAACATTGATGTCACCTCGCCACCTTATACAAGATATATTGACAACATGGGAATAAACATAACATTGATGTTACCTCGCCACATTATATATTGATGTCACGAGAAGAAATGTAACATTGATGTTACCTCGCCACATTATATATTGATGTCACGAGAAGACATGTAACATTGATGTAACCTCGCCACCTTATATATTGATGTCACGAGAAGAAATGTAACATTGATGTAACCTCACCACCTTATATATTATGTCACGAGAAGAAATGTAACATTGATGTAACCTCGCCACCTTATATATTGATGTCACGAGAAGAAATGTAACAATTAGATCTCCACACTGGGTGGCAGGTTGTTGAATACAAGCAAGAAAACGAAGAGTACCGGACACAAGTGGATGCCGCAACAACTGCAGGATACCTCCATCTATTGTTCATCATGTGACGTATTTATTACCTGACGTGTGAACAAATTCACACTAATTTAAATCTCTGTGTGATACTTAATGTTGTCATGTAATACTTCAACTGGCTTTGTGATACTTAATCTTGCCATGTATTACTTCATTTTGCGAAGTAATACTTTTAGTCAGTGGTATGACCTTTACACAATGTCCCAATGTAGGAGAGCAAACCATCACGCCAGGTTGCTACACAACAGACCATGTTGCGATGTAACATTTCATGTAATAGTGTCAGATTTCATGCTGTGATGTAATACTTGATGTAGCCATGCACCACTTCACTCTGAGATGTGGCACTTGAGGCTGCTATCTTGTTCAAGTGTGGGGCCAGAGAAGGCGCGAGTTCGTGCCGCCGGGCAGGCTTGTGTGTGCCATCTTATGATGGCTGAGTACGCTAGGGTGAGTGGCAGTGTTATGATGGCTGAGTACGCTAGGGTGAGTGGAGTGTTCTGATTGCTGAGTACGTTGTGGTGTGTGGAGTGTACCAGACAACAGCCGCCGGCCAGTTGGCACTGGTTTATCCTCAACTTTCAAACACCTTGTTAGCGTCGCCTCCACCTCACTTGTCCTGCTGCATCAGCCAGGCTGGGTCGGTGATGCTGCATCAGCCAGGCTGGGTCGGTGATGCTGCATCACGCAGACTGGGTCAGTGATGCTGCATCACGCTGACTGGGTCGGTGATGCTGCGTCAACCAGGCTGGGTCGGTGATGCTTCAACCTCAGTTACCCACATCATCATTACCATGTGCCAGACCGACCAGCACGGGCAATCACAGTTTATTTCTCCACAGTGGTGTCTAGTTCTTTATGTGACGGAGTACAATTGTTTCTTCGGCCAGATGCTGCCGTCATTTGGAGGTGACGGGTTCGAATCCCGGTCGGTAACGATAGCTTTCAAAGTTGATGTTGTCTGGTGCCTTCTCTCATCTACTTTTATGCGCGCCAAACATGACATGAGTATTTATGAATGGATCTGGTCACATGACCACGCGTCCCGGACCGAGTCTGCGTTTATGTCCCGACCACACCGCGAGGGCAAGTCATTAAGGCATGTATGTGTTTGTTTTCCTGTTGGCATCTAGAGCCAAATTTGTCAGCTGTCATTAAGTGTGAACCCTGTATTGTTCCTCGTGACATGACCAACGCGTCTGGATAGTCTGACTGATAGTTCTCTAATGAACTAGACAGTTTAAGAGCTTCTGACAGGAATACTTCATTCATGTTTTCGTGCACCCTCCTGAGAGAGAGCGAGTGTCTCCAGCCAGAGATGTTTCTGACCTGGTCTGTTCACGGTCAATGTCTCACGTGCACTCACTGGTGTATGCTTCACACTGACACTCAACACTTGTTTTCCATTGCAAGTGGTGGTGTCTGTTGTATGTTGTCTGTTGTCCGTTGTATGTTGTCGGTTGTCTGTTGTCTATTGTCGGTTGTCCGTTGTATGTTGTATGTTGTCTGCTGTCCGTTGTATCTTGTCTATTGTCTGTTGCCTGTTGCATGTTGTCTGTTGTCCGTTGTAACTTGTCTATTGTCTGTTGTTTGTTGTCTATTGTTTGTTATCTAATGTCTATTGTGTGTTGTCCGTTGTATCTTGTCTATTGTCTGTTGTTTGTTGTCTATTGTTTGTTGTCTATTCTCTATTGTTTGTTGTCTGTTATATGTTGTTCCTTGTATGTTGTTTATTGTCTGTTGTCTGTTGTCTATTTATGTTGTCTATTGTATGTTGTCTATTGTTTGTTGCATGTTGTCTGTTGTCTGTTGTCTACTGTCTGTGTCTACTGTCTGTGTCTATTGTCTGTTGTTTGTCGTCTATTGCTATTGTCTGTTGTCTGTTATCTGTGGTCCGTTGTATGTTGTTTTCTGTTTATGTTGTCTGTTGTATTTTGTTTGTTTTCTATTGTCTGTTCTCCATTGTATGTTGTCTGTTTTCTGTGGTCCGTTGTATGTTATTTATTGTCTGTTGTCCAACTTAGCCGGCGCTGTGGTGTCATGGTTAGAACTTGTCGATGACACTGCCATGAGCGCGGTGGGACAAAGGTTCAATATTAGCACTCGTCGTTCGCTATGAGAGTGACAGACTGGCCACCCATTCATGCGTACCAGCATGTGGTGGAGCTACACTTCACCGACCCATCACAGTTTGATGGTGAGACACTTGATGATGTTGTCCTGCTTGTTGATGTTGTCCTTCTTGATGATGTTGTCCTTCTTGTGTAAGCAGGCTTGTGCCGCGGTAACATCTGTATCAGGAACCTTCCGCCCCATACAAGGACGCATCCTTCTACGTCTCCAGTCAACGCTGTGTACAACAACACAACCCATCTCCAATCTTCGCTATATGAAACACAACCCGTCTCCAATCATCGCTATATCATCGCAAATTATTCGAACACTATCTCAATACGGATTACCTTCCCCCTTAATAATTGAGATAATAATAATAATAACAAAACCCTAGTATAATAGCCAGTCCCCTTTTGGTAGGCCAGTATATTCCACATGGCTAATAATAAGTGTCAGACCATTATCTAATATTACTGAGTCGTGTAGTTTTGATGTTTGCATTTTGCCCATGCCTTTATAATGCATATCTTTTATATTGTTGCTGTTCTCTGTTAGGCTTGAATGATGTGTGAATGAAATAATGTATGAAAGAGAGTGATAGAAGGGCAGAATGTTAGACGGGCCTGCGTGCCCAATTCTTAACCCTTTGAAAATAAAGTTTGTTCGTTCGTTCGTTCGTTCGTTCGCTATATGCAAATGCAACACAACCCGTCTCCAATCATCGCTATGGACAACACAACCCGTCTCCAAACATCACCATATACAACACAACCCGTCTCCAATCATCGCTATATAAACACAACCCGTCTCCAATCATCGCTATATAAACACAACCCGTCTCCAATCATCGCTTATCAACACAACCCGTCTCCAATCATCGCTATATAAACACAACCCGTCTCCAATCATCGCTATGGACAACACAACCCGTCTCCAATCATCGCTATGGACAACACAACCCGTCTCCAAACATCACCATATACAACACAACCCGTCTCCAATCATCGCTATATACAACACAACCCGCTCCAATCATCGCTATATAAACACAACCCGTCCCAATCATCACCATATACAACACAACCCGTCTCCAATCATCGCTATATAAACACAACCCCTTCTCCAATCATCACTATATAAACCCCAACCGTCTCCAATCATCGCTATATAAACACAACCCGTCTCCAATCATCACTATATACAACAACACAACCCGTCTCCAATCATCGCTATATACAACAACACAACCCGTCTCCAATCATCACTATATACAACACAACCCGTCTCCAATCATCACTATATACAACAACACAACCCGTCTCCAATCATCACTATATACAACAACACAACCCGTCTCCAATCATCGCTATATAAACACAACCCGTCTCCAATCATCGCTATATAAACACAACCCGTCTCCAATCATCGCTATATAAACACAACACGTCTCCAGTCATCACTATATAAACACAACCCGTCTCCAATCATCACTATATACAACAACACAACCCGTCTCCAATCATCGCTATATAAACACAACCCGTCTCCAATCATCACTATATACAACAACACAACCCGTCTCCAATCATCGCTATATAAACACAACCCGTCTCCAATCATCGCTATATAAACACAACCCGTCTCCAATCATCGCTATATACAACACAACCCGTCTCCAATCATCGCTATGGACAACACAACCCGTCTCCAAACATCACCATATACAACACAACCCGTCTCCAATCATCGCTATATACAACACAACCGTCCCCAAATCATCGCTATATACAACATAACCCGTCTCCAATCATCGCTATATACAACACAACCCGTCTCCAATCATCGCTATATACAACACAACCCGTCTCCAAACATCACCATATACAACACAACCCGTCTCCAATCATCGCTATGGACAACACAACCCGTCTCCAATCATCGCTATATACAACACAACCCGTCTCCAATCATCGCTATATACAACACAACCCGTCTACAATCATGGCTATGGACAACACAACCCGTCTACAATCATGGCTATGGACAACACAACCCGTCTACAATCATGGCTATGGACAACACAACAATGTCTAATGGCGCCTACAATGTTGCCATTCGGGAACTTGCACTCCAGAGTTGTGAAAGACTTGATCTCTGACACGACATACACCCAGCACAAGCCTGCCCTAGGTAGATCAATTCTGTGACGTCAGCGACGGGACAGGTGTGAGAATAGCTGAGTGAAACTGAGACAAGCGCACACAATAATTGTGAAATTAGCAACAGCTAAGGGAGAGAATCAACTGGCGCTGAACTCGCTGGATGTGGGGATAGCACAAGACAAAACGCGAGGCCAGGGACAAGGGCTTCACACCTACGAGTGATGTATCTAGCGATCTTGAAGAGAGCGCATGAAATACATAATCGCCAATTTAAACATCACACAGATTACATCTGAGGGAGATAACATAAACATGGCACAAACTGGCGAAACCATAACGCAGACTGGTATAAACATAACACAGACTTGCATAAACATAACATTGACAGGCATAAACATGGCACTGACTGACATAAACATAGCATAGACTGGCATAAACATAACATAGACCCGCAAAAACATAACGCAGACTGGAATAAACACAAAAATGACTCGCATAAACATAACATAGACTGGAATAAACATCTCACTACTCGTATAAACATAACATAGACTAGAATAAGCATAACGCTGACTGGCATAAACGTAACATAGACTGGAATAAACATACCAAAGACTGGCATGAACATAACATGGACTGACATAAACATAACACGGACTGGAGTAATCAAAACATAGACTGGCATAAATATAACACTGACTGGCATAAACATAACATAGACTGGAATAAACATACCAAAGACTGGCATGAACATAACAGAGACTGGCATAAAGGTAACACTGACTGGCATAATTATAACATAGACTGGCATAAATATAACATGGACTGGTAAAAACATAACATGGACTGGCATAAACATAACATAGACTGGCATAAACATAACACGGACTGGCATAAATATAACATGGACTGGTAAAAACATAACATGGACTGGCATAAACATAACACGGACTGGAGTAATCATAACATAGACTGGCATAAATTTAACACGGACTGGCATAAACGTAACACAGGCTGACATAAACATAATTCAAACTGGCATATATGTGATTATAATTAAATACATCTTAGTGGAAACTGACATAATGCTGGAGGAGATTGTAATAATCATTGGGGG
Organism: Cepaea nemoralis; assembly: GCA_014155875.1. NCBI lineage: Eukaryota > Metazoa > Mollusca > Gastropoda > Stylommatophora > Helicidae > Cepaea > Cepaea nemoralis. The sequence continues at coordinate 224,701 of JACEFZ010019159.1, forward strand.
AGATGTACACATACCAAAGGAATACCAGGGGAGTTTGACTCAATCCTTGATATGATGGACATAATCCTAGGGGAGATTGTCATTATCCTGGCGAAGAGTAATTTGTGAACATGGACATATTCCTTGGGGAAACTGACTTGATTGTATGAAGAGATTGAGATAATCCTTGGGGAGACTGACATAATTATACGGGAGATTGATATAATTCTAGAGAAGTTTGACATAGTCCTAGTGGAGATTAACATAACCTTAGGGGAGAGTCACAGTGGAGATTTACATAATCCTAGGATAGGTTAATATAATCCAAGGGAGGATTAACGTAATTGTTACGATCCATTGTTATCTCTCGTAGATGGAACCAGGTGGAGAAGGTGAAGGAACAGATTGAGAAAACGTATGTGGAAAGAATGAGATTGCGGGGGATTGGCAGGGATTCTGGTAGAATCTCAAAACTGAGAGGGAAGACCAGGAGAACTTTCAATCATATAGCGGTAGGAACGATTAGTAGTGTGACTCTTCGCTGGCTGTTGAATGAGAGGACGGAGCGCGTATGGGAATGTCCTGAGTGCAGTGATGTCAGTTCTTAGCTCAGCTCAAGAACTCAACTCCCCTAGATGGACAGTGACATTGACGATTGTCAGTGCAGGTGGTGTGAGGTGGGGCTACCAAAGAGCGTCCAGCTGACGTGAGTTAGGTGATCTCCGGGTGACACTGAACAGTCTACCCAGGTAGTAGAGAATCGTTTCGGGAACAAACGTCCTGCCAGATGCTTCACAGTAAGACGGGCCTGTGTGCCTAATTTCTGACCCTTTGAAAATAAATTTCGCTCGCTCGTTCGTCCGCAATGGCGAGGTCCCTTCGGAACACCCCACGAGTGTGTGTGTGTGTGTGTGTGTGTGTGTGTGTGTGTGTGTGTGTGTGTGTGTGTGTGTGTGTGTGTGTGTGTGTGTGTGTGTGTGTGTGTGTGTGTGTGTGTGTGGAAGATAGACATAATCCTAGAGGAAGATAGACATAATCCTAGTGGAAGATAGAAGATAGACATAATTCTAGTGGAAAATAGATATAATCCTTGTGGAAAATAGATATAATCCTTGTGGAAGATAGATATAATCCTTTTGGAAGATAGATATAATCCTTGTGTAAGATAGATATAATCGTTGTGGAAGATAGATATAATCCTTGTGGAAGTTAGCCATAATCCTTGTAGAAGAAAGATATAATCCTGGTGGAAGATAGACATAATCCTTGTGGAAGATAGATATAATCCTTGTGGAAGATAGATATAATCCTTGTGGAAGATAGATATAATCCTTGTGGAAGATAGATATAATCCTTTTGGAAGCTAGATATAATCCTTGTGTAAGATAGATGTAATCGTTGTGGAAGATAGACATAATCCTTGTGGAAGATAGACATAATCCTGGTGGAAGATAGACATGATCCTTATGGAAGATAGACATAATCCTTGGGGAGACAGATACAAGCTCAATGGGAATGTGGGATTGTCATCTGAAAAGTGTATTCTTCGGCCACGTGAACAAGTTAGGATGAATTAAGTCCGTGTTCTGCGAGGGATAGTTTCACTGCAGGAGAGAGGAGAAACTCAGCCAGCAGGAACGAACGAACAAGGGAAGGAACGAACGAACTTTATTTTCAAAGAGTTACAAATTGGGCACGCAGGCCCGTCTCACATTCGGCCCTTCAAATCACTCATCTTTCGTTCAACAATTGTGCATGTTACATTCATATAGGAAAACAACATTGTAACTTGGATGTTGTAAACATAAACAACGCATATTACCATGTTATAAGCCAGGCAGACACACGTACACATACACATTCATAAACACACACGCACACATACATATCTGCATACATACTTACATCATTTGCACAAACTCTCACAGTTATGCACACACTCAATAACATACAAATACACACTCCCTCGCATACACTGCATGCATGCACACATACCCACACGAACATATACACATATTTACACGCACACACACACACACACATACATACATACACATATACATACACACGCACATACATATATATACACATGCACACACACAAACACACACACACACACACACACACATACACATACCAACACACACACAAACAAACATACACACACAAACACAGAGATGATGATGGGGAACATGGGGGACGGAGAGAGGAGTGGATTGGGAAAATAAAGGACTGGACGAGAGCAGGAAACATAATGACAACGGGAAACAAAAGAACAGGAGAGGTAATTAAAAGGTAAAAGATGAAAGGATGAGAGATAAGAAGATAGATGAAGAGTATACATACACACGCACAGAGAGAGAGAGAGAGAGAGAGAGAGAGAGAGAGAGAGAGAGAGAGAGAGAGAGAGAGGAAGATAAGCAGAGGGAACTGTGCAGGCAAAAGAGAAGAAGAACAAGATGACAAACAAGTAAAAAATTGTGTGAAATAAAGATGACAAACAAGTAAAAAATTGTGTGAAATAATGAGTAGAGATTGTGTCAGGAGGAAGGCACGAAGGACAGATTATAAAGAAATGGAGAAGAAACAAAAGATTATAAGAGAATGAGACATAAATAGAAGAAAGATTAATAATACAGTGAGCAACGTAGGAAGAAAATAGTAAACATAATGTTTAAATAACAAAAAAAAAACATGATTACAAGACCAGCAACTCCAACAAAGAACGACAACCTACATTTACAATTTATCCGTCTATTTATTATTTAGTCATAATCCCTGGTGATTATTTTCTGGTCTTCGTCATTTCCTGCTCATAAATAGACAGACGAATCTACGCTGAAGTCTCCCCAAAAAACACACCATCCATTTCCGTGCAATATTCTCCCTCGCTTCACAACCCCATGTCTCTTACAACTCGTCCTTCCTCGCTTCAAAGGTTCTTTTTTGTTTAAATTTGTTGATCTGGATTTCCTTTAAAGATATCTGCTACGTTTCTTTCTTTCCTTGCAAGATATTCTCTCTCTCTCTCTCTCTCTCTCTCTCTCTCTCTCTCTCTCTCTCTCTCTCTCCTCTCTCTCTCTCTCTCTCTCCTCTCTCTCTGGACCTGCTGTAGCCTGTAGAAAGTGTACTACCTGCCTACATGCTGTAGCCTGTAGAAAGTGCACTGTCTGCTTACATGCTGTAGCCTGTAGAAAGTGCACTGTCTACTTACATGCTGGATCTTAGTGTGTGGACCTGCTGTAGCCTGTATAAATTGTACTGTCTGCCTACATGCTGTAGCCTGTAGAAAGTGTACTGTCTGCCTACATGCTGTAGCCTGTGGAAAGTATACTGTCTGCCTACATGCTGTAGCCTGTAGAAAGTGTACTGCCTGCCTACATGCTGTAGCCTGTAGAAAGTGTACCTGTCTGCCTACATGTAGATCAACATACATCACCATAATGTCGTCCCAGTATCCCCACGCCCCAGTATCCCCACGTCCCAGTATCCCCACGCCCCAGTATCCCCACGTCCCAGTATCCCCACGCCCCAGTATCCCCACGCCCCAGTATCCCCACGCCCCAGTATCCCCACGTCCCAGTATCCCCACGCCCCAGTATCCCCACGCCCCAGTATCCCCACGCCCCAGTATCCCCACGTCCCAGTATCCCCACGCCCCAGTATCCCCACGCCCCAGTATCCCCACCTCCCCTGTTGACTCCAAGTCAACATCATCCAGCCACCTCTACTTCCTAGACAATGTCCATGTACCCACCGAAGTCTGCATCAGCCTGGAAGCCTGGCTAACCCGACACGGTGACCAACACACTGCCAAACGAGAGGACAGCAGCCTCTTTCGGACGAGCGATAATGCGTGAAGAGAAAGCCACACGGAGTTCGAGGTCTAACTACACACGCAGAAGGAACTGATAGAGACGAATGATAGAGAGGAGAACATGGAGGGCGCTGAGGGGGAAGGGGCGACTTGTATGGGCTGGTTCAGGGGACATGTCCTAATGGGGGTCAAGAACTAAAGAAGCCCCTTGGAGAACCAATGACAACATGCACACAACCCACTGATAACCCACACACAGCCCATTGACAACCCACACACATACACACCCGGGATGTTTCTCACAACTCATAAATAGATACACTGTTTAACGTAGGGGTGTCTCTCAAATCTCCTAGACAATCACACGGTTTAACCTAGGGTTGTTACTCAAACCTCCTACAATCTACACTGTTCAATCTAGGGTTGTTACTCAAACCTCCTACAATCTACACTGTTCAATCTAAGGTTGTTACTCAAACCTACTACACATCTAGACTGTTTAACGTAATGATGGTATCCAAGTCTCATAGACATCTGCGGTGTTCAAACATCGGATGTCACACATCACACACATACACAACGTTTATCTCGAGGATGTTACAGCTCACACACTCCACCCACCAGTTCACTGATGAATACTGCGTGCTGAGAAACTCGAGCAACTTCGTTAGATGAGCCTGCAGTTTTACCAGTAGCAAGCACGATTATTGATCTCACAAAGTCGTCGTTAGTGAGCATAGATCAGCCGCTAGAGTGATGGCAAATTATAGTCAAATACGCATATCAGCGGAAGACACAGGGGATATGACAATCTAGGGTCTAATTCAACAACAGCGACATGACAATCTAGGGTCTAATTCAACACAGGTGATATGACAATCTAGCGTCTAATTCAACACAGGCGACATGACAATCTAGCGTCTAATTCAACACAGGCGACATGACAATCTAGGGTCTAATTCAACACAGGTGATATGACAATCTAAGGTCTAATTCAACACAGGCGACATGACAATCTAGGGTCTAATTCAACACAGGCGATATGACAATCTAGGGTCTAATTCAACACAGGCGACATGACAATCTAGGGTCTAATTCAACAACAGCGACATGACAATCTAGGGTCTAATTCAACACAGGCGACATGACAATCTAGGGTCTAATTCAACACAGGCGACATGACAATCTAGGGTCTAATTCAACACAGGCGACATGACAATCTAGGGTCTAATTCAACACAGGCGACATGACAATCTAGGGTCTAATTCAACACAGGCGACATGACAATCTAGGGTCTAATTCAACACAGGCGACATGACAATCTAGGTCTAATTCAACACAGGCGACATGACAATCTAGGGTCTAATTCAACACAGGCGACATGACAATCTAGGGTCTAATTCAACACAGGCGACATGACAATCTAGGGTCTAATTCAACACAGGCGACATGACAATCTAGGGTCTAATTCAACACAGGCGACATGACAATCTAGGGTCTAATTCAACACAGGCGACATGACAATCTAGGGTCTAATTCAACACAGGCGACATGACAATCTAGGGTCTAATTCAACACAGGCGACATGACAATCTAGGGTCTAATTCAACACAGGCGACATGACAATCTATGGTATAATTCAACACAGGCGACATGACAATCTAGGGTATAATTCAACACAGGCGACATGACAATCTATGGTATAATTCAACACAGGCGACATGACAATCTAGGGTATAATTCAACACAGGCGACATGACAATCTAGGGTCTAATTCAACACAGGTGATATGACAATCTAGGGTCTAATTACACACAGGCGACATGACAATCTAGGGTCTAATTCAACAACAGCGACATGACAATCTAGGGTCTAATTACACACAGGCGACATGACAATCTAGGGTCTAATTCAACAACAGCGACATGACAATCTAGGGTCTAATTCAACAAGGACAAAATCTGTTTGCTTTCCTGCTGACGGCCAGTTTGCCAAGCCGAGAAATGCGCATTTTGTCACATGAATTCCTAATGTCTGACAGCGAGTCAGTCAAGCGATCTCTCAACAGATCTTGTCATTAGAGTAGCTCAATCGACCAGACACGGAAGAAAGTCCCAGGCACGTTATCGATTGCTGAACTATGTGGGGGTAATGCCGCCCTTAACTTCCTCACAGCCGCGGAGAAGATTATCTGGAAGGTCAAGAGGGAACGATCCAAGAACAGTGTATCTGGTAGGTCAGGAGAGAACGAGACAAGAACAGTGTATCTGGTAGGTCAAGAGAGAACGAGACAAGAACAGTGTATCTGGTAGGATCAAGAGAGAACGAGACAAGAACAGTGTATCTGGTAGGTCAAGAGAGAACGAGCAAAGAACAGTGTATCTTGTAGGTCAGGAGAGATGAGACAAGAACATTGTATCTGGTAGGTCAAGAGATATGAGACAAGAAGAACAGACACATAAGACACGAGGCTACAGACATAGAAACTGACCTGCTCTTGGTGTCTGCCAAATCCTGCAGCTTTGGACGTCAGAAGCCAAATCCGGCAGTTCTGGACGTCAGAAGATGGAGTTGTTATCCAAGGTCACGGCGTGGAGCAGCAGCGGCGGTGTCAGTGTACAGCTCAGGCGGACAGCTCAGGATGACAGGAACCGCACTGTACCCTGGTCCAGGCTGACTTGGGCACGGCTCAGCGGTGTCCGCCATTGTCTAACGGTTCCCTAAAGCTCTGTTCAGCTGATGGGCGGCTCAAAGTGTTTTGTTTAAAGCTTAGCCATCCAACGCTCGTTTAGCAGGAGCTGTCACGTTACAGCTCAATTACTGACTTGAAGGAAGAACACTGTACATCTTAGCTCAATGTTCGTGAGCATACCTTCGTGTCCACCGGAGACTTCCACAATTCCCACAGTCAAGCAGGCACACAGCTTCAGGGTCTTCCCACAGTCAAGCAGGCACACAGCCTTAGAGTCTTCCCACAGTCAAGCAGGCACACATCCTCAGTGTCTTCCCTTCAGGAACATGTTGGGCTCGTGCCCCATGCAGAGCGGGGCTTGGGTTCGAACATCACCATGTAGATACTGTAGGCTCACGAGGTCATGCAGTCAGAGAATCACGAGGTCATGCAGTCAGAGACTCACGTGGTCATGGAGTCAGAGACGCACGTGGTCATGAAGTCAGAGACGCACATGGTCATGGAGTCAGAGACATACGTGGTCCTCTAGTCAGAGATGCGCATGCTTCCACCGACAATGCCACAGACATTCCTAGAGAAGATTTTTCTGACAGGGTCACACTTGTCGCTCACGAAGGTCATCTTCATGTGTCAGCTGACAGTATCACTAGAGTCCCTGGTGTAAGATGACATAATTTACCGGCTGACAGTATCACTGGAGTCCCTGGTGTAAGATGACATAATTTACCGGCTGACAGTGTCACAGGACAGTGATTCTATTCATGTCACAAAGTGTCCTGACAATGATGATTCTGCAGTGAGCATGTCAGTACCTGACAATGATGATCCTGCCGTGTGCATGTCAGTACCTGACAATGATGATAAAGCAGTGTGCATGTCAGTACCTGACAATGATGATCTGCCGTGAGCATGTCAGTATCTACTGGAGAAAGCCCTGCTACAGACACTCCATTAGTCAATCACCTCATTCCACGGATGCCCTTGTGGATAACTTGCAGAGTGTACATACACTGATGTCGTGTCTGCCAGGATGGTATCCATATCCACTCAATGTCTATGAGCGGACAGGAGTCCATGCGCGTGTTTGTGCCTGTGTCCCTGTGCACACTCGTTCTGAAGGCAGTTGGTCCATGTCCTGGCAACAGATGTGACTCAGTGACTCTCTCATCTGAGTACTGACTCAGTGACTCTGACTCCTGGACGTTCACTTCCGGTCACTGGCGTCTGTACGTTGACATTCTCTGGACACCTGGAACACACTACTTCAAGCAGTGTCATTAACATGGTCATGTCACACGACTAGAGTACAGTTAACACGGACATGTCACACGACCAGAGTACAGTTAACATGGGCATGTCACACGACTAGAGTAAAGTTAACATGGACATGTCACACGACTAGAGTACAGTAAACATGGACATGTCACACGACCAGAGTAAAGTTAACATGGACATGTCACACGACTAGAGTACAGTTAACATGGACATGTCACACGACCAGAGTAAAGTTCACATTAACATGTCACACGACCAGAGTAAAGTTCACATTAACATGCCACACGACTAGAGTACAGTTAACATGGACATGTCACACGACTAGAGTACAGTAAACATGGACATGTCACACGACCAGAGTAAAGTTCACATTAACATGTCACACGACCAGAGTAAAGTTCACATTAACATGTCACACGACTAGAGTACAGTAAACATGGACATGCCACACGACTAGAGTACAGTTAACATGGACATGTCACACGACTAGAGTACAGTTAACATGGACATGTCACACGACTAGAGTACAGTTAACATGGACATGTCACACGACTAGAGTACAGTTAACATGGACATGCCACACGACTAGAGTACAGTTAACATGGACATGTCACACAATTAGAGTACAGTTAACATGGACATGTCACACGACTAGAGTACAGTTAACATGGACATGCCACACGACTAGAGTACAGTTAACATGGACATGCCACACGACTAGAGTACAGTTAACATGGGCATGTCACACGACTAGAGTACAGTTAACATGGACATGTCACACGACTAGAGTACAGTTAACATGGACATGTCACACGACTAGAGTACAGTTAACATGGACATGTCACACGACTAGAGTACAGTTAACATGGACATGTCACACGACTAGAGTACAGTAAACATGGACATGCCACACGACCAGAGTAAAGTTCACATTAACATGTCACACGACCAGATTACAGTTCACATGGGCATGTCACACGACAAGATTACAGTTCACATGGGCATGTCACACGACAAGATTACAGTTCACATGGGCATGTCACACGACTTGAATACAGTTAACATGGATATGTCACACGACAAGATTACAGTTCACATGGCATGTCACACGACTAGAGTACACGAGTAGACAGTTTTATGGAAGATTTAAGTGTGAGGCGATAGTATTGTGGGATGTTTAAGTGTGGGGAGAGAGTATTGTGGGAGATGTAAGTGTGAGGAGAGAGTATTGTGGGGTGTTTATGTGTGGGGAGAGAGTATTGTGGGATGTTTAAGTGTGAGGAGAGAGTATTGTGGGAGATTTAAGTGTGAGGCGATAGTATTGTGGGAGGTTTAAGTGTGGGGAGAGAGTATTATGGGAGATGTAAGTGTGGGGAGAGAGTATTGTGGGAGATGTAAGTATGGGGAGAGAGTATTGTGGGAGATGTAAATGTGGAGAGAGAATATTGTGGGAGGTTTAAGTGTGGGGAGAGAGTATTGTGGGAGATTTAAGCGTGGGAAGAGAGTATTGTGGGAGATTTAAGCGTGGGGAGACAGTATTGTGGGAGATGTAAGTGTGGGGAGAGAGTATTGTGGGAGATGTAAGTGTGGGAAGAGTATTGTGGGATGTTTAACTGTGGGGAGAGAGTATTGTGGGAGATTTAAGTGTGGGGAGAGAGTATTGTGGGAGATTTAAGTGTGGGGAGAGAGTATTGTTGGAGATGTAAGTGTGGGGAGAGAGTATTGTGGGAGATGTAAGTGTGGGGAGAGAGTATTGTGGGATGTTTAACTGTGGGGAGAGAGTATTGTGGGAGATTTAAGTGTAGGGAGAGAGTATTGTGGGAGATTTAAGTATGGGGAGAGAGTATTGTGGGAGATTTAACTGTGGGAAGAGAGCATTGTGGGATGTTTAACTGTGGGGAGAGAGTATTGTGGGATATTTAAGTGTGGGGAGAGAGTATTGTGGGAGATGTAAGTATTGGGAGAGAGTAATGTTTGAGATTTATGTGTGTGGAGAAAGTAGTGTGCAGGATCCCAGACGGGGAAGACAACGGCTAAAGTACGAGCGTGCGGTAACCCCTGGCCAGACATCTCGCGCGCCAGGCAGGTCTTACCTGTGCACGCGCACCTGTAGCGGCAGCTAAATATGATTAGGTAAACACTAGTTTGTTTGAAAATTCCACAGACTGAAAGTCCGTGCCAGAACTGGAGGATTTCTTATCTTCCCGAGGTAACTAGCAGTGGAGTTGCTAGGGGGAGCTGGGAAGATATCACGTGACTGGGGTTTGATGAGATCAACTGTGGCTGGGGACTTGTGGTCGTGCCCCAGCAACACCGGTGAGGTGGGGAGGGGGGGGGGGGGGGCTGGGAGTGTCCAGGTGAACGAGTAACCTGAATGTGAAAACTACGGCGTACTTGTAGAGGAAATGTTGACAGATAAGCTTTGGCTCCTGGCGCCTCGACCTCCATTCATCAGGTAAGTTGTAGTCAGTGGGGATCGTCTCATACACAGCCTGGCAGAGGGTGACTCTCGAGAATGGGCCCAGCGCACGGATCCTACATGGGGTCAATCCTAGCAGCTTATTGAGGAGTGCCACCATGACGGGGGTAACCGGCCACAGTGGTTGGAGATCACACTTATACTAGAGCAAGCGGGAGGTTTACAGACAGACAGACAAACAGACAGACAGATGGACAGACAGACAGACAGACAGACAGACAGACAGACAGACAGACAGACAGACAGACAGAGTCACATTTGTCAGATACAGACACTACACATTTAACTGAACCTGATATCAGAGTTGGGAAAGTGCAGTATCCCATGACAACAGGAAAGTTGAAGCCAAAGAGAGAAAGTGGGTTAGCAGTATGCCAGAAAATGTGAGAACCCGCCACAGCCCCACCACCAGTCTCCTGATACCCACAGCTAGTCTCACAGACTGTAGGGCAGCCTTCTGTAGTAATAAACGCTGTTGTTTCAGTAGCTAGAGGCTGTACAGGGACCCCGAGGTAACCATCTAGGCGCTGATGTCACCATCCCAGGATGTCTGTCGGACAGACAAGGAATACAAGTTTACACTGGCACTGGTGCTGCCCAAATCCACGAATGTGTCCGTTACTTGACGAATGCTAATGAAGAATGTATTGAAACATTGCAAGTGCACATTTTTCTCATCGCTATAGACTAGGGCGCCGGTTCCGTGGCTATGGTGTTACAGACGCAGTTCGTAATTCCGCTTACCCACATTCGATGCTGGCGATTTGGCAGCAGACCGCGTTGCGCTGGGCTTTAACAAATTGGTGTGGGAGCTGGTAGTTCAGAAAGCAATGGAAAACTATTGACGGTAAATTTATCAAGACATCAACAACAGCAATAAAATGCTGGTGTTGCCAGCGACGTCCTGTAAAAGGATATGAAAAAAAAGAAAATAAAATACTCTACGGCAACAAAGTCCAACATAAAATGTGTTAAGGCCGAGCTCACAAGCTAGGGAAGGCAATCTGCATATGGGGGAAAGAATCCAGAAAAATAAACCCATATAGTCGAAGTTAAGAATGGTTGGGCCAAGTGGCACGGGACATAGAAAGCGGACATCTGTGCAGTACAATGGATGCTATACACCAGGCAGAGCACGCGCTGAACGTAGCTAAGAACAAGAGGCAGAGGAAGAACGCTACACGCCTTGTTTGTTGTTAGATTTGAGCCTAACGTAGATGGCCTGAGATTTCACAATAATGTCACTATTATACATAAACACGTCTCACCGAACCCGACGTGTTCCGAGGTCGTGGTGTGTTTCTCCAAACATCTTGCAGCATGGACTCGTGATGTGTATGTATGTTTCTCTAAACGTCTTTCAGCATGGACTCTTGACGTGTATGTATGTTTCTCTAAACGTCTTTCAGCATGGACTCTTGACGTGTATGTATGTTTCTCTAAACGTCTTGCAGCATGGACTCTTGACGTGTATGTATGTTTCTCTAAACGTCTTGCAGCATGGACTCTTGACGTGTATGTATGTTTCTCTAAACGTCTTGCAGAATGGAGTCTTGACGTGTATGTATGTTTCCCCAAACGTCTTGTAGCATGGACTCTTGACGGTATGTATGTTTCTCCAAACGTCTTGTAGCATGGACTCTTGACGTGTATGTATGTTTCTCCAAACATCTTGTAGCATGGACTCTTGACGTGTATGTTTGTTTCTCTAAACGTCTTGTAGCATGGACTCTTGACGGTATGTATGTTTCTCTAAACGTCTTGTAGCATGGACTCTTGACGTGTATGTATGTTTCTCTAAACGTCTTGTAGCATGGACTCTTGACGTGCACGTGTGTAGGCAGGGCGGAGCAGGTTGCCGTGCTGGGGACAACAAGAACCGTTGTTTGTGAGCAGGGAATGAGACGCCATGTTTGTCGCGTCATCAGACGTGTCTGACTTCCCAAACGGAGTTGTCCACAACTTGTGAGCGTGAGTTCATCTGGCTGTCCTTGTGCTTAACTCTAGGCTTCTCTTCGTGGTCAGGGCGATACTACCACGGCCACTGTCCCGCTGATATGGTCAACCCCTCAGTGTATTGGAATAACTGCATCTATACTACATCAAATACTACATACGGTCAGGTGTGTTTTTACCTGTCTTTCCTCTCCTACACTAGGATGTCGAGCTACCTTATCAAGTTAGGTATGTCCCCCACCCCACTACACTTACATGTGTGGGCAATCTTACCTAGTTAAGTCTCTTCTGTCAGACTTGTACAGTGTCTATTCTGTGAGACTTGTACCGTGTCTATTCTGTGAGACTTGTACCGTGTCTATTCTGTGAGACTCATTCCGTGTCTATTCTGTGAGACTTGTACCGTGTTTATTTTGTGAGACTTGTACCGTGTCTATTCTGTGAGACTTGTACCGTGTCTATTCTGTGAGACTTGTACCGTATCTATTCTGTGAGACTTATTCCGTGTCTATTCTGCGAGACTTGTACCGCGTTTATTCTCTGAGACTTGTACCGAGTCTATTCTGTGAGACTTGTACCGTGTCTATTATGTGAGACTTGTACCGCGTCTGTTGTGCAGACATTACAAGTTTAAATGTTGCAACTTTATTGTCTGATTTGAAACTAATGGCGTCTTGACGTCACGGGTTATTTAAAAACCTGGATCAGGTGTTTAAAAACATCGGCATTAGAGAGTTGAGTGGGATGGAGGACACTTCAGAAGAGGGGGGCAGAGTGCTCTTAGAGGGGTTTATCTCTCTTCCTCCGCTCGATATAATCCTCTACATTTTTACATTGTATTTTTGTCTAGTCCGTTCGATGTTTTCTTTCCTAATTATTAGACATTTTTATGAAACGTTTCGTGTACAATTTGGTACGGGAATTCTTGCCATCTGAATGGTTTGGTATAGGTCTGGGTATGTTGTAGGTAAGTTGAATAGTTTGGTAGAGGTCTGGGTATGTTGTAGGTAAGTTGAATAGTTTGGTAGACTAGGTATGTTGTACATATGTTGAATGTTTTGATAGAGATCTGGGTATGTTGTAAATAAGTTGAACTATTTCATATAGACAGGGTATGTTGTAGATTTGTTGAATCGTTTTATAGACTAGGGTATGTTGTACACAAGTTGAATATATATGCTGTAGATAAGCTGAGTCTTCTCTCGTTTACGTTCTAGATAAGTTATAGCACACTGAAGTCTCCCCTCGTCTACGTCCTAGATAAGTTATAGCACACTGAAGTCTCCCTTTGTCTACGTCCTAGGTGAGTTATAACACACTGAAGTCTCCCCTCGTCTACGTCCTAGATGAGTTATAGCACACTGAAGTCTCCCTTCGTCTACGTCCTAGGTGAGTTATAACACACTGAAGTCTCCCCTCGTCTACGTCCTAGATAATTTATAGCACACTGAAGTCTCCCTTTGTCTACGTCCTAGATAAGTTATAGCACACTGGAGTCTCCCTTTGTCTACGTCCTAGATGAGTTATAGCACACTGAAGTCTCCCCTCGTCTACGTCCTAGATGAGTTATAGAACACTGAAGTCTCCCCTCGTCTACGTCCTAGATGAGTTATAACACACTGAAGTCTCCCCTCGTCTACGTCCTAGATGAGTTATAGCACACTGAAGTCTTCCCTCGTCTATGTCCTAGATGAGTTATAGCACACTGAAGTCTTCCCTCGTCTATGTCCTAGCTCAGTTATAGCACACTGAAGTCTTCAATCGTCTATGTCCTAGATGAGTTATAGCACACTGAAGTCTCCCCCCGTCTACGTCCTAGATGAGTTATAGCACACTGAAGTCTTCCCTCGTCTACGTCCTAGATGAGTTATAGCACACTGAAGTCTTCCCTCGTCTATGTCCTAGCTCAGTTATAGCACACTGAAGTCTTCCCTCGTCTACGTCCTAGATGAGTTATAGCACACTGAAGTCTTCCCTCGTCAACGTCCTAGATGAGTTATAACACACTGAAGTCTTCCCTCGTTTATGTCCTAGCTCAGTTATAGCACACTGAAGTCTCCCCTCGTCTACGTCCTAGATGAGTTATAGCACACTGAAGTCTTCCCTCGTCTACGTCCTAGATGAGTTATAGCACACTGAAGTCTTCCCTCGTCTATGTCCTAGCTCAGTTATAGCACACAGAGACGCGTGTACTCAACATGTGCAGAACGGAATATGTTCTAATGTAAGTGTAGGCAAGATGAAAATTGTTTGCCGGGGAAGGGAACATTGTTTGTTGGGGAAGGGAACATTGTTTGTTGTAGGTGTAGACAGGAGAACATTGTTTGTTGGGGAAGAGAACATTCAATGATATAGCTGTAAACTGGGGAACATTAAACAGTAACGTGTGTGGAAGGGAACATTAAGTGATCTAGCTGTAGACTGGGGAACATTGGACCGTAACGTGTGTGGAAGGGAACATTCAATGATCTAGCTGTAGACTGGGGAACATTGGACAGTAACGTGTGTGGAAGGGAACATTCAATGATCTAGCTGTAGACTGGGGAACATTGGACAGTAACGTGTGAGGAAGGGAACATTAAGTGATCTAGCTGTAGACTGGGGAACATTGGACCGTAACGTGTGTGGAAGGGAACATTCAATTATCTAGCTATAGACTGCGGAACAGTAACGTGTGGGGAAGGGAACAGTCAATGATCTAGCTGTAGATTGGGGAACATTGGACAGTAACGTGTGTGGAAGGGAACATTCAATGATCTAGCTGTAGACTGGTGAACAGTAACGTGTGTGGAAGGGAACATTAAGTGTTCTAGCTGTAGACTGGGGAACATTGGACAGTAACGTGTGTGGGAGGGAACATTCAATGATCTAGCTATAGACTGGGGAACAGTAACGTGTGTGGAAGGGAACATTAAATGATCTAGCTGTAGACTGGGGAACAGTACCGTGTGGGGAATGGAACATTCAATGATGTAGATGTAGACTGGGGAACATTGGAGAGTAACGTGTGTGGAAGGGAACATTAAGTGATCTAGCTGTAAACTGGGCAGCAGTAACGTGTGTGGAAGGGAACATTAAGTGATCTAGCTGTATACTGGGGAACAGTAACGTGTGTGGAAGGGAACATTCAATGATCTAGCTATAGACTGGGGAACATTGGACAGTAACGTGTGTGGAAGGGAACATTAAGTGATCTAGCCGTAAACTGGGCAGCAGTAACGTGTGTGGAAGGGAACATTAAGTGATCTAGTTGTAGACTGGGGAACAGTAACGTGTGTGGAAGGGAACATTAAATGATCTAGTTGTAGACTGGGGAACAGTAACGTGTGTGGAAGGGAACATTCAATGATCTAACTGTAGACTGGGGAACAGTAACTTGTGTGGAAGGGAACATTCAATGATCTAACTGTAGACTGGGGAACAGTAACGTGTGGGGAAGGGAACATTAAGTGATCTAGCTGTAGACTGGGGAACAGTAACGTGTGGAGAAGGGAACATTAAGTGATATAGCTGTAGACTGGGGAACATTGGACATTAACGTGTGTGGAAGGGAACATTCAATGATCTAGCTATAGACTGGGGAACATTGGACATTAACATATGTGGAAGGGAACATTCAATGATCTAACTATAGACTGGGGAACATTAGACAGTAACGTGTGTGGAAGGGAACATTCAATGATCTAGCTATAGACTGGGGAACATTGAACAGTAACGTGTTAAAGGGAAAAGTGATGTAGCTGTAGACGAGAACATTGTATGTTGTAGGTGTAGACAGGAGAACATTGTATGTTGTAGCTGTAGACAGAAGAACATTGTTTGTTGTAGGTGTAGACAGGAGAACATTGTTTGTTGTAGCTGTAGACAGGAGAACATTGTTTGTTGCAGCTGTAGACAGGAGAAAATTGCTGGGGAAGAGAACATTCAATGATATAGCTGTAAACTGGGGAACATTGGACAGTAACGTGTGGGGAAGGGAACATTAAGTGATCTAGCTTAGACTGGGAAACATTGGACAGTAACGTGTGGGGAAGGGAACATTGGACCGTAGGGTGTGTGGAAGGGAACATTGGACAGTAACGTATGGGGAAGGGAACAGTCAATGATCTAGCTGTAGACTGGGGAACATTGGACAATAACGTGTATGGTAGGAAACATTGGACCGTAACGTGTGTGGAAGGGAACATTCAATGATCTAGCTGTAGACTGGGGAACATTAACGTGTGTGGAAGGGAACATTAAATGATCTAGCTGTAGACTGGGGAACATTAAGGTGTGTGGAAGGGAACATTCCATGATCTAGCTGTAGACTGGTGAACATTAACGTGTGTGGAAGGGAACATTCAATGATCTAGCTGTAGACTGGGGAACAGTAACGTGTGTGGAAGAGAACATTCAATGATCTAGCTGTAGACTGGGGAACATTAAGGTGTGTGGAAGGGAACATTCCATGATCTAGCTGTAGACTGGGGAACATTAACGTGTGTGGAAGAGAACATTCAATGATCTAGCTGTAGGCTAGGGAACAGTAACGTGTGTGGAAGGGAACATTCAATGATCTAGCTGTAGGCCAGGGAACAGTAACATGTATGGAAGGGAACATTCAATGATCTAGCTTTAGACCAGGGAACAGTAACATGTATGGAAGGGAACATTCAATGATCTAGCTGTAGGCTAGGGAACAGTAACATGTATAGAAGGGAACATTCAATGATTTAGCTTTAGACCAGGGAACAGTAACGTGTGTGGAAGGGAACATTCAATGATCTAGCTGTAGACCAGGGAGCAGTAACGTGTGTGGAAGGGAACATTGTGTATTCTGTCTGCAGGACAGTGGCAGAAACCGTGTTGTGGCTGAATGTTGGGATATGTTGTATGTTGTAGTTGTGAAACAAGACAAGGATATATTGTATGTTGTAGTTGTGAAACAAGACAAGGATATATTGTATGTTGTAGTTGTGAAACAAGACAAGGATATGTTGTATGTTGTAGTTGTGAAACAAGACAAGGATATATTGTATGTTGTAGTTGTGAAACAAGTCAAGGATATATTGTATGTTGTAGTTGTGAAACAAGACAAGGATATGTTGTATGCTGTAGTTGTGAAACAAGTCAAGTATATATTGTATGTTGTAGTTGTGAAACAAGACAAGGATATATTGCATGTTGTAGTTGTGAAACAATCTTCTCATACCCACGTGATCTTATTATACACAAAGACAGAATGGGATCAATAACAAACATCAAACATTCTGTCACCTGCCATCCTGTTATGTTGCACAAAAGTAGAGTCACTAATTACAGCTAGCAACACAAACATCAAACAATATATGAGGATACAGATGAAGTTTGCACCACAAAGATCAAAAAAATATATGAGGAGAAAGATAAAGGTAGCATCACAAACATTAAACAATATCACAAAACATCCAACAATCTCATAAAACATCCAACAATCTCACAAAACATCCAAAAATCTTATAAAACATCCAACAAACTCAGAAACATCCAACAACCTCACAAACATCCAACAACCTCACAAACATCCAACAATTCCACAAACATCCAACAACCTCACTTCAACAATCTCACATACATCCAACAACCTCACTCCAACAATCTCACAAACATCCAACAATCTCACAAACATCCAACAATCTCACAAACATCTAAAAACAAACATCCAACAATCTCACAAACATCTAAAAACAAACATCCAACAATCTCACAAACATCTAAAAACAAACATCCAACAATATCACAAACATCTAAAAACAAACATCCAACAATCTCACAAGCATCTGAAAACAAACATCCAACAATCTCACAAACATCTAAAAACAAACATCCAACAATCTCACAAATATCTAAAATCAAACATCCAACAATCTCACAAACATCTAAAAACAAACATTCAACAATCTCACAAACATCTAAAATCAAACATCCAACAATTTCAAAAACATCGAACAATCTCAAAACCATCCAAGAATCTTAGAAACATCTACAACCAAACATCTCAAAATTTCAAAATCCAACAATGTCTTAACCATGCAACAATCTCACAAACATCCAACAACAGACATCCAATAACAAACAGTTAACAACAAACATCCAACAACAGACATCCGATAACAAACAGTTAACAACAAACCTCCAACAACAGACATCTGATAACAAACAATTAACAACAAACATCCAACAACAGACGTCCGATAACAAACATCTAACAACAAACATCCGACAATCTGACAAACATCCATCAATGTGCGAAACAAAAGGATATGGCCAGGTGATGCAGCGCAGACACCAGAATCTCACAAAGTTGGTCTGCGACAAGATATAGAAGGTCTTGGGGACAAATCCTGGAAACAGCAGATCCTCTTCCGACTCTGTTTCACCTTGCTGCTGCTGCTGCTGTTCTGTGTCAGAGTGCATTTGCTGTGAGTTGTGATGCTCTACAGCACCTGCTGGTGGTGGCGCTGACTTGTTCAGTTCGGAGGCAGCATCTTCCTGGTTGTCGTTGTGTGTCTTGGAGGGCCCAGTTGTAGACAGACTATTGTCGGACACCTCCATGCGTAGAGGAGTGGCTTCATCCACCACGCAGTCTGATAACTCGCCGTCTCCGGGCAATCCCTGGCTGCCCTCACTGTGAGGGTAGTCGGCGCTGTTGATCTCAGAGCGGGGTCTGTCACTGCCGGCCCCATGGCTCACTGACCTCCAGGATTAGCGGGACAGGCATGTACCCTGCCCCGCTGGATTCCTCGGCCATGTAGCGCTTCAGTTTCAGAGGTTTAGCACTCAGCGTGCCGACTCATCTGAGAAATAATCCAGAGAGATGACATGTCGTGTCAGAGTTGTCACTGGAAGGGCGACCGCGAGACAGCCAAGAACAAGTAGCTTAGTGCAATAACATACTCACGCTCTGGCGGGGAAGCCGATACTCCAGCACAACCCAGAAGGGACACACCTTGGAGGCTGACAGCAGAAAACGGTTGGAAACTCACAACAGCAACAACTGACCGGGTAATTGCCACATACACTATACAACGCAGATAATGTTGTTGTTGTCGTCGTTGTCACAGTTTCGCAATATACACAAATAATGGCGACTATATCAGCTAGGTACAGAACTCGGAGACATCCAGGCCATGGCGACTGGCACCGAGCAACCAGCGAATAATGATATCACAGATATGAAGCTGATGATTTACACACGCAATCAAGTGCCCAGTCTTCGTGTACAGACGAGATAATCCAAGAAATGGCGTAGATTGTGGTCCGTCCTGGCGATCCAACAGCCTAGGCTGGTCTCGGGGAGCCTGACTAGAACGATCTCACACAGTGATGACGTCGAGAACAGGCTTGGGCTGGATCCAGCGTCCGAGCCTGGCTTACCTTCGTCAATGTTACCTGTTGCTGGGTTTAGGCGAGCTAAGTTGCCGCCCTACTGCTTGCATGTCGATGTGTAGTTGGATGTCCAGCCACGCAGGCCGTTGCTGGTTCACGTAATGACAACACATACAGTTGACAGGTGTATTCACTTTAATTTTACACAACACAATGTTTGGTCGGGATCGGTGCCGACCACTGTATGTAGATGATTGAAGAAATCCAAATGGTTTATCACGACAAGGTGCGGATCCACCTAGGCTAGGAAACTATTTGTTGCTGTCCGTGCGCCAGTCGCTCACTCACACCGACCCTGGTCTCCACGTCTGCTCGCCTCTCTTCGCGTTTAGCGAGCGCGTTCCACTACCTTCAACTTCCGGGAGACAGCAAGAGAGTTCTCCTCGCACGGAGGGAGGGAGGGAGATATCTGGGAGTGGAGCTAGGCTTGGCTGGGTGGAGGAAGGGAGGAAGCTAGGCTTGGTTGGGAGGAGGGGCGGAGCGGAAAGTAAATCGACTAATCCCTGAAAGACAATGGAATTTAGTTAGACGGTTCCAGGGATGGCGGAAACTGTTGCACGGAGAACCCGACTGGAGACCACAGGGCCTGGCTTGTAGCAACAGATGCCTGGACAAGTTCGATGTCGGAGCCTGCAGCCTGGCCTAATGGTTGCCGTCCCTGGTATCTGGTTGTATGATGTAGATGTTCAACCTGTTCAGTGTCTGTCTCACATCAGACTAGCTTTATCATTGTCTGTCTCACATCAGGCTAGTTTCTTTTTGTCTGTCCCACATCAGATTAGCTTTCCCATTGTCTGTCCCAAATCAGGCTAGCTTCCACAATGTCTGTCTCACATAAGACTAGCTTTTGCATTGCCTATCTCACATCAGACAATCTTTCTCACAGAAGAAGAAGAAGAAGAAGAAGAAGAAGAAGAAGAAGAAGAAGAAGAAGAAGAAGAAGAAGAAGAAGAAGAAGAAGAAGAAGAAGAAGAAGAAGAAGAAGAAGAAGAAGAAGAAGAAGAAGAAGAAGAAGAAGAAGAAGAAGAAGAAATAGAAGAAGAAGAAGAAGAAGAAGAAGAAGAAGAAGAAGAAGAAGAAGAAGAAGAAGAAGAAGAAGAAGAAGAAGAAGAAGAAGAAGAAGAAGAAGAAGAAGAAGAAGAAGAAGAGAAAGAAGAGGAAGCAGAAGAGGAAGAAGAAGAGAAAGAAAAGGAAGAAGAAGAGGAAGAAGAAGAGAAAGAAACAGAGGAAGAAGAAGAGTAAAAAGAAGAGTAAGAAGAAGAGGAAGAAGAAAAGAAAGAAGTAGAGGAAGAAGAAGCAGGAAGAAGAGGAAGAAGAGGAAGAAGAAAAGAAGAAGAAGAAGAAGAAGAAGAAGAAGAAGAAGAAGAAGAAGAAGAAGAAGAAGAAGAAGAAGAAGAAGAAGAAGAAGAAGAAGAAGAAGAAGAAGAAATAGAAGAAGAAGAAGAAGAAGAAGAAGAAGAAGAAGAAGAAGAAGAAGAAGAAGAAGAAGAAGAAGAAGAAGAAGAAGAAGAAGAAGAAGAAGAAGAAGAGGAAGAAGAAGAGGAAGAAGAAGAGAAAGAAAAGGAAGAAGAAGAGGAAGAAGAAGAGAAAGAAACAGAGGAAGAAGAAGAGTAAAAAGAAGAGTAAGAAGAAGAGGAAGAAGAGGAAGAAGAAAAGAAAGAAGTAGAGGAAGAAGAAGCGGAAGAAGGGGAAGAAGAGGAAGAAGAAAAAGATGAAGAAGAAGAAGAAGAAGGAGAAGAAGAAGAAGAAGAAGAAGAAATAAAACATGATAACCACATGAGCAGAACTATCGACGAGCATACTTTATTAGCAAAGTCTCATCTCTAGCAGAATCGTAATTCCGAATCCACAAATTGATGACTTTAATGGCAGAATCTATGTCCTCTCTATCCTCTTAATTTCTAGTTTTTGATGACACGGAAAATGTTGCTAATTAGGCACACTGTATATGATCACAGCTATTTCACAAAAAAGGACGTCATGTTGCAATAAGATCTTCAACTGGATTTTAGACAAAATGTGATAGCAGATATACTGGCTCGTGGCAAGTTAATGAATATTGATCGTTTCTGTTCTGTGAGGCGATTAAATTCCATCAAGTTTGCGTTTCTTGTTAGATACAAACTTGTGTTTGTAGATCGTAGGTCAAGTCAAGATGACTTGGGAGTTTAGTTGCTAGGTCAAGTCAAGATTGCTTGCGCTGCTAAATGATAGGTTACGCCACGAAGGCTGATCCATTAGACCAGGGGTGTCAAACTCAATCGCTCAGCGGGCCAAAACTCAAATCACACGTAAAGTTGCGGGCCGGACAGGATAAACATTCAATAAGCCGAAAATTAAAACTTTTTTAAACAGTAATATGATATCTGATAAAGTTGACGGTTTGTGTTACAATGCTCATTACATCTTCCATGTTGAGGACTTTACCACACAGCGATCCTTGGTGTATGATGCAGTGATATGCTATCAATTCACCAGTACAGTTCTCTTGCATCTTTAACAGCATCCTTCCAACTAGTCCACTTTTTTCGCCACACATCGCCGGTGCTCCTCTGTTGTTAGTCCAACGAGTTTGTCCCAAGGCAGGTTCGTGTTGGTTAAACTTTGACATACGTTGTCAAAAATGTCTTTCTCTGTCGTTGTCCCATGCATGGATTTTATGTCCAATATTTCTTCTGTAACATTCAAACTGGAGTCCTCTCCACGGATGAAGATGGTGAGCTGTGCAGTGTCAGTCGTGTCATTACTTTCATCGACAGCAAGGGAGAATGCAACAGTCTTTGCCTTTTTCGATCAGCTGTGTTTTCACATCAGTGGCCATCTCCCAAACCCGATCAACAACCGTATTTCTGCTAAGGCTTACCTTTGCAAACATCTGCTTTTTGTCTGAACACAAGACGTCACATTCTTTCATCATGCAGCGCTTCAGAATCTCCCCTTCTGTAAATGGCTGGCGTGATGTTGCGATCTCTTCCGCCACAATAAAACTTGCTTTTACTGCAGCTTCAGTTTGTGATTTTGCTTTAGTGAAAAACATCTGCTGTGATGTTAAATGCCTCTTCAATTCTTCTACATTATGTAGCTTCTGCTCTGCATTCAGGCTATTTAACTTGGCTTGATGTTTAGTCTCGTAGTGCCGTCTCAGATTATATTCTTTGATCACAGCCACAGTATCTCCACAAATTAGACACA
>JACEFZ010019159.1:252500-273813 GCA_014155875.1 Cepaea nemoralis
CTGGGTAAAGAGAAGGCAACCAGGCAGGTTGGGAAGACATCGGTCGGTAAAGAGAAGACACCCAGATATTGGGGAAGGCATCGGTCGGTAAAGAGAAGACACCGAGACAGTAGGGAAGTTAATCAGACAGTGGCAAATGGTGATATGTAAGAGCTCTAGAGATGTTTGGGAATAACTTGGGAATGATGAAGTCACAATGCATCCCAACCAACAGATTCATAGACCTGCCTGCGTTTTGGAACCTTCATCACGCCAGCGGGAGAACTTTCGAGGCAACTCCCGACTTCGGGGGCCCATCAGGTAAAGTCCATTCTGCAGACCAAAGCAAGGAACGAACTAGAATGGTTCCAGCGCTGCGTGCTTCTAAATGGCGTCAACAGAGAGACCAGGCGGTACACGGAGGATCTTGTCCTGGAGTCGAACAAACAGAGAAAGGACAAGAAAATTAGGCACGCAGGCCCGTCTTACATTCTGCCCTTCCAGTCATTCATCTTTCGTACATCAATCAAATCAAATCAACTTTATTAGGGTCACAAATTGGGCGCGCAGGCCCGTCTTACATTCGGCCCTTCCAATCACTCGTCTTTCGTTCATCAAGAGCATTATACATTTACATAGGAAGAAAAATAAACATTGTGAAATGAATGTTGTAAACATAAACAAGGCTAATTACCATGTTATGAGGCCCATCTCCCACCTATCCATACATCACCCCACCCACACAACACCCCCACCTACCCACACACACGCGCACCAAGGGACACATACACACCCCACCTACCCACAAACACGCACACCAAGGGACACATACATACCCCACCAACCGACCCATCCCCCTCCC
This sequence comes from Cepaea nemoralis, assembly GCA_014155875.1. Classification (NCBI taxonomy): domain Eukaryota; kingdom Metazoa; phylum Mollusca; class Gastropoda; order Stylommatophora; family Helicidae; genus Cepaea; species Cepaea nemoralis. The sequence continues at coordinate 253,342 of JACEFZ010019159.1, forward strand.
GCACATCCCCCACCCGCACACACTGCCCTCACCTGATCCCCCAACAAAACACACTCGCCACCCACAAACATTCCCCCACCAACCCACACATCCCACGCCCATCCACATACACATCCTAACCCACACATCCTCTCCCCACCCACACCTCAAACCACCCATCCCCCAGCCACATCTCTAACGACAACATATTCCCCACCCATGCACACAATCCCCCACCAACCCACACATCGCACATCCACTCACACATCCCCAAACCATACACACACATCCCCACCAACGAACATGTCCCCCCCCCCACACACACACACACACATCTCCCTAACCACCCATACATCCCCAATCCACTCACACACACCCCACCACCCACACATACAACTTCCACCCACCCACACATGCCATAACCTAATCCCCCACCACACAATCCCCCACCCGCACATCACAATACACCCCCTATCACGCACTATTCCCAACCCACGCACCACACACACCCCTCACCAACACATCACCACTTACACACCACACACATATCCCCCACCCAGATACCACACAATATTCCCACCCACACCCACACAGATACCCTTACCCATCCACCCCACATACCCCCACTCACACACCACAAAAATCCCCCACTCACACACACATACCTCACCCACACAATATCCCCAACCAACACACCACACACCTCTCCCCACCCACACACGCATTCCCTACAAGTCCATCAACAGACACTCACTCACGCAAACATCCTCCACTACGCACCCACACCCCCCCCCCACACACCCACCCCAACCAAACATCTCTCGATCACAATACCCCTACCCACACACACCCTCCAACCCCTCACACATCCCACCCCAACACATACAACTCCCTCACCCACCTACACATCCCTAAGCCACTCACACACCCCCACCCACACATTCCCCATCCACACACACACATCTCCCACCCACACACCCCACATACTTCCCCCAACCACCACAATCCCCAACTCACCCACACATATACCCCACCCATACGCACATTCCCCGCACCCATCACACACATCCCCCACACCACACACTATCCTCCACCCATACCACCACAAACATACCCTCCACCCACACATCATTCACACATCCCCCACCAACACAACCGCACGCATATCTCAAACCCACACACCATACACTTCTTCCCACCCGCCCTTGCATCCCCAATCCACCCAACACAATCTCCTACCCACACAACCCCGCCTCCCACACATACTTCCTCAAACCATCCACACATCTCCACCCACATAAACACACATCCCCCGCATCCGTCCCATACACATATCCTCCACCCATACACACATCCCCCACACCCATTCCAACACCCCTACTTTCACCCCCACACATCCATCCACACATCCCACCAACACCCACAAATACCACTACCCACCAAAACCCACACACTCCAACCCATCCAAACGCATACCCACACCCACACAACCCCCACCCACACATATCCCCACACTCACACACATCCTCCACATACACTCACACTTCCTCACATCTAGACACATACAAAATGTCTCACGTTAGTATTGAAACTAGTATGAACAAACTCCCACACTTTACTCACACACATACACTGACACTTGTCATGAGCAGTCTCATAAAAATGTTAAACATGGAGAAAAATGTGTAGAGAGAGAGAGAGAGAGAGAGAGAGAGAGAGAGAGAGAGAGAGAGAGAGAGAGAGAGAGAGAGAGAGAGAGAGAGAGAGAGAGAGAGAGAGAGAGAACGAACAAACGAACGTACGAACGAACAAACTTTATTTTAAAAAGGGTAGCAAATTGGGCACGCAGGCCTGTCTTACATTCGGCCCTTTCAATCATTCATCTTTCATTCATCAAATGTGCATGTTACATTAACATAGGGGAAAGAAACATTGTCAAATGGATTTTGTAAGCATAAACAATACATATTACGCATGATACATTCACATGAGAAAACAATAAAAAACATTATCAAATGAAAGTTGTAAACATAAACAGTGCATATTGCAATGTTGTGAGACACATCCCCCATCCACCCTCATATCCCGCAGCCACCAACACATCCCCCACCCACCAAACCTCCCCACCCACCCACACATACCTCCACGCGCTCACACATAACCAGGCAAACATACATGCCGCCACCCACCCACTGATTCCCCCCCCCCCCCCACACACACACATTTCCCCACCCACACACATCCTGACACACCAAAAAGAAGAAGAAGAAGAAGAAGAAGAAGAAGAAGAAGAAGAAGAAGAAGAAGAAGAAGAAGAAGAAGAAGAAGAAGAAGAAGAAGAAGAAGAAGAAGAAGAAGAAGAAGAAGGAGAGAGAGACAGAGAGAGAGAGAGAGGGGGGGGAGAGAGGTGGGGTTGGGGGTTAAATGTAAGAAATAGAGAGAGAGAGAGAGAGAGAGAGAGAGAGAGAGAGAGAGAGAGAGAGAGGTAGGGAGAGGGGTGGGGTCGGGGGTTAAATGTAAGGCAAGTCTGGCAGAAGATAAGACAGAGATGGTGTACAGTCATGACCTTAGACTGGTCATCACATCTGTACTACCGCCAGCTCGTCCAGCCTGACAGACCCCGCCGTGTCATCGTCATCCCAGCTCCAGTGTCAGTACCAGCTGTCACTGTCTCCAGGGCACCAATGAAAACACAGGGCGCTGTCACTCATGCCAGGCGACGGAGCTACAAACATTAATATAATGACAACTGGCAGTGTGTGACTGACGCCTGGCCACACAACCAACACAGGCATCGATCTGTGTGTGCGTGTGTGTGCGCGCACGTGTGTGTGTGTGTGCGTGTGTGTGTGTGTGTACTCGCGCGCGCACGTGTGTGTGTGCGCGTGCGTGTGTGTGTGTGTGTGTGTGTGTGATCTACTTAACAAATCCGATTCCTGGCACATAATTATGCCATCACACACTCCACGTATCAAATTAAGAAATAGATTTACGGCAGGCAGTGGCTATAAAAGGAAATCAGTTTTCCAAACGATGATATATATTTTTAGGTTCTCACTTAGCCTGGAATCGATCAACTAAAATCAAATAATTTCCTAAAAATGGAGAATGAACATTGATTTCCTGTGATGGGAGTGAGCAGACTGGCCATGCTGTGTAGATCCAATCACGAGATTGGTATGGGTGGCTGGTGTCTTGTCTGAGACATAGGGTTGGCATGCGTGGCTGGTGTCTTGTCTGAGACATAGGGTTGGTATGCGTGGCTGGTGTCTTCTCTGAGACATAGGGTTGGCATGCGTGGCTGGTGTCTTGTCTGAGACATAGGGTTGGTATGCGTGGCTGGTGTCTTGTCTGAGACATGGGGTTGGTATGCGTGGCTGGTGTCTTCTCTGAGACATGGGGTTGGTATGCGTGGCTGGTGTCTTGTCTGAGACATAGGGTTGGTATGCGTGGCTGGTGTCTTCTCTGAGACATGGGGTTGGTATGCGTGGCTGGTGTCTTGTCTGAGACATAGGGTTGGTATGCGTGGCTGGTGTCTTCTCTGAGACATAGGGTTGGTATGCGTGGCTGGTGTCTTCTCTGAGACATAGGGTTGGTATGCGTGGCTGGTGTCTTGTCTGAGACATAGGGTTGGTATGCGTGGCTGGTGTCTTGTCTGAGACATAGGGTTGGCATGCGTGGCTGGTGTCTTCTCTGAGACATAGGGTTGGTATGCGTGGCTGGTGTCTTCTCTGAGACATAGGGTTGGTATGCGTGGCTGGTGTCTTCTCTGAGACATAGGGTTGGTATGCGTGGCTGGTGTCTTGTCTGAGACATAGGGTTGGTATGCGTGGCTGGTGTCTTGTCTGAGACATAGGGTTGGTATGCGTGGCTGGTGTCTTGTCTGAGACATAGGGTTGGTATGCGTGGCTGGTGTCTTGTCTGTGGCATAGGGTTGGTATGCGTGGCTGGTGTCTTGTCTGAGACATAGGGTTGGCATGCGTGGCTGGTGTCTTGTCTGAGGCATAGGGTTGGCATGCGTGGCTGGTGTCTTCTCTGAGACATAGGGTTGGTATGCGTGGCTGGTGTCTTGTCTGTGGCATAGGGTTGGCATGCGTGGCTGGTGTCTTGTCTGAGACATAGGGTTGGTATGCGTGGCTGGTGTCTTGTCTGAGACATAGGGTTGGCATGCGTGGCTGGTGTCTTGTCTGAGACATAGGGTTGGCATGCGTGGCTGGTGTCTTGTCTGAGAAACAAGTTTGGTAGCATGGCTGATGTCTCGTCTGAGACCCGGGGTTGGTATGCGTGGCTGGTGTCTCGTCTGAGACATGGGGTTGGTATGCGTGGCTGGTGTCTTGTCTGAGACATGGGGTTGGCATGCGTGGCTGGTGTCTTGTTTGCGGCACTTTGTCCAGCGTAGTGCATGGTTGTTGCTGCCATGTGCCGCACACTGACAGTCTGGAGGGGGGGGGGGGAAATGTGTCAGTTGTCGGTGCGGTAGACACTGCTACATGACTGCCATAGGTAGCTGGGATGTGTGGCTGGGATAATTGCCTAATAATATATGGTTGCCATTCGATAATTCCCTATAATATAGATGTCATAGATAGCAGGGATAATTCCCTATAATATAGATGTCATAGATAGCTGGGATAATTCCCTATTACATGGATGTCATAGATAGCTGGGATAATTCCCTATTACATGAATATCATAGATAGCCGGGATAATTCCCTATAACATGGATTTCATAGATCAATCAATCATGTGCCATGCCGGAAAGCGTGGGCGGTCATGACTCGCCATTTCACTCGATTACCAGAGTCGCGGATCAGCTCAGTGTTCCTGTCTCGTCCATGCCATGTGGCTAAGCCATCCAGGTATTTTTCTCTCGGTCTTCCTCTTGGTCTGTTCCATTCGATCTTGCCAGTTGTCACCAAGTTCTCCAATCCATTTCTTCTAATAACATGTCCAAATAAATTTTGACTGTCTACGTCTAATTTCTCTAATCAATTTACGATTTTCATTTGTCTCCTATAGTACTTGGTCATTGGTTTTTCTCTCTGTCCATGGTATTCTTTGCATTTTCCTCAGAAACCACATTTTTGCAGCCATCAGATGTTTTTCAGCTTGACTGCACATTGTCCAAGTTTCACATCCATACAAACGAATAGGCTCTATGTATCCCCTCAGCACTCTTTTTTCTCGTTTCAATTGACATCTTTTTATTGGTCAGAATGTTACATAGATAGCTGGGATAAATCCCTATTACATGTATGTCATAGACAGATGGGATAATTCCCTAAAACATGGATTTCATAGATAGCAGGGATAAATGCCTAGTACATTAGTGTCATAAAGAAATATCAATTGCGAAGCCCTCAAGAGCCCCTACGTCAGTTCATTAAAGAACACACAAGTATTGTTTGGAGCACACAGAAGTAGAAGGGAGAAGCCGGGATTAGATGAAGTCAAGACAACATAACCATTGAAAGCATCTCCAGTCTCACTCTAACAGTATCAATCTCCCTCAAACATCTCCATCTCCATCTATTAGCACCAATCTCCCTCTAATATATCCAATCTCCCTCAAACACCGCCAGTCTCACTCTAACAGCACAATTCTTCCTCTAACGGTATCAAGTCTCAATCTAACATCTCTATGTTTCTCTAACATTTCCAACCTCTCTCTTTCCATCTCCAATCTCCTTCTAACATCTCCAATCTCCTTCTAACATCTCCAATCACCTTCTAACATCTCCAATCTCCTTCTAACATTTCCAATCTTCTTGTAACATCAATCTCATTCTAACATCTCCAATCTCCTTCTAACACTCCAATCTCCTTCTAACATCTCCAATCTCCTTCTAACATCTCCAATCTCCTTCTAACATCTCCAATCTCATTCTAACATCTCCAATCTCCTTCTAACAATCTCCTTCTAACATCTCCAATCTCCTTCTAACATCTCCAATCTCCTTCTAACATCTCCAATCTCCCTCTATTAGCACCAATCTTCCTCTAGCAGTGCTAGTCTGCATCTAACATCTCCAATCTCCCTCTAACATTCCCAATCTCCCTCTCACATCTCCAATCTTCCTCTTGCAATCCCAATCTCTCTCTAACAACACCAATTTTGCAATAGCCAGCAACCAGGGGCCAATCGTTGTTAATTAACCACTTCCGTCGCACCCTGAGGGGGAATTCTGGGAGACCAGTCACGTGATTAGTGGAAGCTGAAGCTGGAGACGCAGACATGGCCGCCGGAGCAGACAGCCGGCAGTCGCATCACTGTAGATGTTTTGAAGACTTGCCTCGATCAAGATCAATATTCTCTTCGTGTTCAGTTTACAACCTGGGCTGATCTGGTGTGTGTTTGTGTGCTGCAGTTCCTTCTGGTATGTTGAGACCGTGTCATGGTCGGTCGTCGTCTTCGCTGACAGCCTTCATCGTCAGTATCATCATTAGTATCATCATCATGGTTGTTATTATGGTCATTACAGATGGCCGAAATCATCATCTATATCATCATCATCGTCATCATCATCATCATCATCATCATCATCATCATCATCATCATCATCATTATCATCGTCAACACCACCATCATCATCATCATCATCATCATCATCATCATCATCATCATCATCATCATCATCTCATCAATATCATCATCATCAATATCATCATCATCATCATCATCATCATCATCATCATCATCATCATCATCATCATCATCATCATCAAGAAAATCATCATCAATATCAGCTCTCTCCCGTGCACCCCTTCCCCCACACACACAGCTGGTTTCTCTCTCTCCCTCTCTCTCGTGCACCCCTTCCCCCACACACACAGTTGGTTTCTCTCTCTCCCTCTCTCTCGTGCACCACCCATACACAGCTGGTTTCTCTCTCTCCCTCTCTCTCGTGCACCCCTTCCCCCACACACAAAGCTGGTTTCTCTCTCTCCCTCTCTCTCGTGCACCACCCATACACAGCTGGTTTCTCTCTCTCCCTCTCTCTCGTGCACCCCTTCCCCCACACACACAGCTGGTTTCTCTCTCTCCCTCTCTCTCGTGCACCCCTCCCTCCACACACAGCTGGTTTCTTCTCTCTCTCTCCTCTCTCTCCTCTCTCCTCTCTCTCTCTCTCTCTCTCTCGTGCACCCCTCCCCCCACACACACAGCTGGTTTCTCTCTCTCCCTCTCTCCTGCGCACCCCCCCCCCCCCCACACACACAGCTGGTTTCTCTCTCTACCTCTCTCTCATACACCCCACACACACAGCTGGTTTCTCTCTCTCCCTCTCTCTCGTGCACCCCTCCCCCCCACACACCAGCTGTTTTCTCTCTCTCCTCCTCTCTCTCGTGCACCCCTCCCCCCACACACACAGCTGTTTTCTCTCTCTCCCTCTCTCTCGTGCACCCCTCCCCCCACACACACAGCTGGTTTCTCTCTCTCCCTCTCTCTCGTGCACCCCTCCCCCCACACACACAGCTGGTTTCTCTCTCTCCCTCTCTCTCGTGCACCCCTCCCCCCCCCCCCACACACAGCTGGTCTCTCTCTCTCTCTCTCTCTCTCTCCCTCTCTCTCGTGCACCCCCCCCCCCCCCCACACACACACACAGCTGGTTTCTCTCTCTCCCTCTCTCCCGTGCACCCCTTCCCCCACACACACAGCTGGTTTCTCTCTCTCCCTCTCTTCGTGCACCCCCCCCCCCCACACACACACACAGCTGGTTTCTCTCTCTCCCTCTCTCCCGTGCACCCCTTCTCCCACACATACAGCTGGTTTCTCACTCTCCCTCTCTCCCGTGCACCCCTTCCCCCACACACAGCTGGTTTTTCTCTCTCTCTCTCTCTCCCGTGCACCCACCCCCCCCCTCACACACACACAGCTGGTTACTCTCTCTCCCGTGCACCCCCCCCCCCCCTTTTTCAACAGCTGGTCTCCGAGTGATCCCGTTTAACAATCTCTGGCTGACTTCTGGCCGTTCCTGAAGTGATATGTTCACATGGTTGTGGAGTATTGTATGTCCCATCCACCCAGCCGTGACATCAGGCAATGTGTTGTGTTCATCGAGGCCCTGTCTCCACACTAGCCTAACAATCATGAGCTTAACGGTCCAAACAAGGCATGTCTAGATGGATTGTGACAATCGCCACCTCCAGCACCATCGTCATCATCACCATCATCATCATACCCATGTTGGCTGTCTGAAGTGTTGTCACACGTTTTGTTTGTTGACTAATTGTCCATAATTGACAGCCGTACATTAAAACTTGACCCATGTCATAATCAAGATTGATTTGTCCAACCATCCAGTCAAAGTGATTTATTGCAAATATTTTCTTCATGTTATAATATGCAGTTTCTGATTTCTTGTTCCGTTCACTTCGTCATCTTTGTGATACATTTCTTCATTTGATATTATCCATGCGCCGTGTGGCGTCGGTGATCATGTCTGTCCACAATCTTCTGTCTCATGTACTGCCAATCTTCTTATATTCCATGCCGCGTGGCGTTGGTGATTATAGCCTCCCGTCTCTTGTGTTGCCAATAGTTTCTGTGACCTTCGTTCCTCCATGCCAGGATGTCACACTGTCTTCTATCTTGTCTCCCCTTGTCTCTCGTTCCCTTCACGTTTTCCGTTGTGACGACATACCCCAGCTGTCCCGTTGTGAAGACACACTCCAGCTGTCCCGTTGTGACGACATACCCCAGCTGTCCCGTTGTGAAGACACACTCCAGCTGTCCCGTTGTGACGACACACTCCAGCTGTCCCGTTGTGAAGACACACTCCAGCTGTCCCGTTGTGACGACACACTCCAGCTGTCCCGTTGTGAAGACACACTCCAGCTGTCCCGTTGTGAAGACACACTCCAGCTGTCCCGTTGTGACGACATACGTCAGTTTTCCCTTTGTGACGACATACTCCAGTTTTCCCGTTGTGACGACGTAGTCCAGCTGTCCCGTTGTGAGGACAAACTTCAACTGTCCCGTTGTGACGACAAACTCCAGCTGTCCCGTTGTGAGGACATACTCCAACTGTCCCGTTGTGACGACGTAGTCCAGCTGTCCCGTTGTGAGGACATACTCCAACTGTCCCGTTGTGACGACGTAGTCCAGCTGTCCCGTTGTGAGGACAAACTTCAGCTGTCCAGATGTGAGGACGTAGTCTAGCTGTCCCGTTGTGACGACAAACTCCAGCTGTCCCGTTGTGACGACGTAGTCCAGCTGTCCCGTTGTGAGGACGTAGTCCAGCTGTCCCGTTGTGAGGACGTACTCCAGCTGTCCCGTTGTGAAGACAAACTTCAGCTTTTCCATGCTCAATGACAAGCCCAATGAGTGTATCTGTCCTCTGCAGATGCCAGTAACCAGTTCTCTGTGTGAGTTCACTTCTGTCAAGCTATCGTCACTCATCTTGCTGTCTGTCCACGCTGTTCTCATCAATCTTCTATAAAACTCCACCTTTGCCTCTTCCACATAATTTCCCGCCTGTCTGTTAACTGTCCACGATACGCTTCCCTACATCAGGATTGGCGCAATATAGCTCTTATATAAAAGTAGGGGTGTACGGCTATCCCCTCGCATTTGCGAGCTCCATCAAGACAAGTCACCTGAACAAGTCAAGAAGCCTGATACAGAGGAGGAAAATGGTAGGCAAGACCAACACGAAGAAGCAGCAGTCCCACAAGATGTGTAGCGTGGGAGCCGCCAAGTTCTCGAAGAAGACGAGCGTAGAGAACCCGAATGCAAGCTGCAACCAAGAACCTGTAACTGCAGTCACATCAACTGAAGCTAGAAAGATCGATGACAGCCCACCACTAACAAGAACCAAGGTAGCGAAGGAGGAGAAGAAGGAGGAGAAAGGCACCAGAGCCGGTAACACCGCCACAAAAACAGTCAGATGGGTCGTTAAACGGATTCAAGTGGAGCTATCAAACGAAGAAATCTTAAAGCAACTACAGGATGAAAATCCCAGCATTCAAATCTTGAAGGTGGGGTGGATCCTGACATACTCCAAGATGGGGGTGGTGACGAATGAGGGGAGCGAAATGCCGACAACAGTCTCAATCAACAAGAAAAGGCAACGTCCAGAGAGATTTATCCCAAGAGTCAATCAATGTTCCAGATGCCAGAGGGCCGGCCACAGCAGAGCAACATGTCGCAGTAAGACGGAAATCTGCCGCTACTGCGCCGATCACCACGCCTTCAGGGAGTGTCCGTTAGTTAAGCTGGACAGTGACTTCCGAGCACTCAACATCAAACGAAAGTGCGCCAATTGCCTGGGCAAGCACGGAGCAAGATACTTGGGCTGTCCGTACCTCGAAAGACACAGAGATGTCTTATAGATCGTCTTAACAACAAACACGCCATATAAAGAAGCAATACGGAGGTGCGAGGTAGCCATGTGCATCTCAAAAACTGAAAGAACACAGCTGCAGAGCCAGATTAACGAGTTGAAGAGACAGATCAAAATACTTCAAACACCGGCACCGACCAGCGACAGTGAGAAGCTGCTCGCTGAAATAAAAGAGATACAGCAAAACATTAGACAAGAAGTGCAGCAGATGATCCAGGCAACAAAGAAGAATGAAGAGATCTTACAAGCAATAAAAGACGAGACAGAACTGTTAAGAACTGAAAGGGATTCAATCCAGTATTAAACCAGCAGAAGACACGAAAAAAACACAGAGAATCCGCAAGATGAAGTTAAAAAAAATAAAAAAAATCATCGAAAAACTGCTAAAGACAATTCACAAGAAAGGAGACAAAAAGACGCCTGATGAAACCCAACAAAAGACCGAACCGCAAGCCAAGGCCAGCGACCCAACCACGGTGTCTAGGGAACCCGAGGGGGAACCAGGATTATCCTGGAAGCAAGAGATGAGCTATTAGGAACTAAGTTTCCCGCGCTTAAATAATATAGTTTTTAACTAGTACCCCCATCGTTTTTACTATTGATCAGAAGTAACACCCAAGAAACTGCGCACAGAAGAATGGAAAGATATAATCAAAGAACACGAAAGAAGGAAGAAACTAGCCAACAAAACACAACAACAAAAATCAAGTTGAAGAATCCTTATAAGGACACAACAACAAAACAACGAGCCATAAGCCATCACTGACAACAGAAGCCGCCTATAAAGATACACTCAAAGGGAAAACTTGCCGGCCAACCGAACCCCCCAGCTGACGTCACAGGCATAGACTCTTCAACAGATAAGCCAGCTAACACTGGCGCAAAGAAATAGACAAGCTTACTCCGCACCATGAACCGCCAGTATTATAACCAATGCCACATAGACTGGTTGAGAGAAGGTGGAAACATTTGTTTTTCTTTTCCCAACATGGACTCGGACCTGGACTCGGACCCGATATCCCCAATGACAGAAGTAAGGCTGCCTCTTCCCTCCGATAGACTGCAGCTTCAGTTGCCCAGTGTAGAAGAGGAACAACGAGCGAGTACAACAGATGATCGCTAGTGGCTGCTCCTGTGTATTTGTAAACCCGCCAATGGCGTCAGATAGACTATAAAGGGGAGACTGAGACCATTTAAAATACAGGTAGAAAGTATCGTTTGAAAAAGAGAACGTTTGACTGATGGCTAGAGAGAGAGAGAGAGAGAGAGAGAGAGAGAGAGAGAGAGAGAGGAGAGAGAGAGAGAGAGGAGAGAGGAGAGAGAGAGAGAGAGAGAGAGAGAGAGAAAGAGAAAGAGAGATAGATAGAGAAAGAGAGAGAGTGAGAGTGCGAACAAGAGAGAGCGCGCGCTTAAAGGATAGACCATTTGAGAGAGAGGTTAACAACGAGATACAGACACACACAGACAGACAAGCAGGCAAACATCACCCAAAACCATCTCCAGACACACACACACAGATAAGCAGGCAAACATCACCCAAAACCATCTCCAGACACACACAGACAGATAAGCAGGCAGACATCACACACAACCATCTCCAGACACACACACACAGACAAGCAGTCAAACATCACCCACAACCATCTCCAGACACACACACACAGACAAGCAGTCAAACATCACCCACAACCATCTACACACACACACAGACAGACAAGCCAGCAAACATCACACACAGCCATCTCCAGACACACACACACACAGACATGCAGTCAAACATCACCCACAACCATCTACACACACACACAGACAGACAAGCAGTCAAACATCACCCACATCCATCTCCAGACACCCACACACACAGACAAGCAGTCAAACATCACCCACAACCATCTACACACACACAGACAGACAAGCAGTCAAACATCACCCACATCCATCTCCAGACACCCACACAGACAGACAAGCAGTCAAACATCACCCACATCCATCTCCAGACACCCACACAGACAGACAAGCAGTCAAACATCACCCACATCCATCTCCAGACACCCACACAGACAGACAAGCAGTAAAACATCACCCACATCCATCTCCAGACACCCACACAGGCAGACAAGCAGTCAAACATCACCCACAACCATCTCCAGACACACACACACAGACAAGCAGTCAAACATCACCCACAACCATCTACACACACACACAGACAGACAAGCAGTCAAACATCACCCACATCCATCTCCAGACACACACACAGACAGACAGGAAGGCAAACATCACCCGCAACCATCTCCAGACACACACACAGACAGACAAGCAGTCAAACATCACCCACAACCATCTACACACACACAGACAGACAAGCAGTCAAACATCAACCACATCCATCTCCAGACACCCACACAGACAGACAAGCAGTCAAACATCACCCACATCCATCTCCAGACACACACACACACAGACAAGCAGGCAAAGATCCCCCACAACCATCTCCAGACACACACACACAGACAAGCAGTCAAACATCACCCACAACCATCTACACACACACACACACACACACAGACAGACAAGCAGTCAAACATCACCCACATCCATCTCCAGACACCCACACAGACAGACAAGCAGTCAAACATCACCCACAACCATCTCCAGACACACACACACACACACAGACAAGCAGTCAAACATCACCCACAACCATCTACACACACACAGACAGACAAGCAGGCAAACATCACCCACATCCATCTCCAGACACCCACACAGACAGACAAGCAGTCAAACATCACCCACATCCATCTCCAGACACCCACACAGACAGACAAGCAGTCAAACATCACCCACATCCATCTCCAGACACCCACACAGACAGACAAGCAGTAAAACATCACCCACATCCATCTCCAGACACCCACACAGGCAGACAAGCAGTCAAACATCACCCACAACCATCTCCAGACACACACACAGACAGACAAGCAGGCAAACATCACACACAACCATCTCCAGAAACACAGACAGACAAGCAGGCAAACATCACACACAACCATCTAGAGAAACACAGACAGACAAGCAGGCAAACATCCCCCACAACCATCTCCACATATACACACACAGACAAGCAGCCAAACATCACACACAACTATCTCCACACACACACACACAGACACACACACACACACACACACACACACACACACACACACAACTATCTCCAGAAGAAACCGCCCCTGACAAGTCCACGTTACAGTCGTCTGCTTGTCTTCTGGTTCTTGACCTTGTGTACGGAAGGTCTATTCATAGATTTGATGAATGTATCCCAGTGTCTATTCTATATTGGGAACAAACACGACATTCTGTGCCAGGCCGTGTCTTCTTGTGTTGCTTCTCTGCTATATTTATCGCCCTTCTCACCTCCACAGTCCGGGTTATAGCGTCAATCACACACACGCACACACACACGCACACGCACACACACACACGCACACGCACACTCACACACGCACACACACACACACACACACTCACTGTTGCAGTTGTTAATTCAGGTTTCTCTCCACAGCCTAGGTTACAGCGCCAGTCATACACACACTCACAACTGCTGCTGTTGTTACACTCACGTCTCTCACAGCGCCAGTTATATACACACTCACCACTGCTGCTGTTGTTACACTCACGTCTCTTTCCAGAGCCTGGGTTATAGGGCCAACCATACACACTCTCACCACTGCTGCTGTTGTTACACTCACGTCTCTTTCCAGAGCCTGGGTTATAGGGTCAACCATACACACTCTCACCACTGCTGCTGTTGTTACACACACCACTGCTGCTGTTGTTACACTCACGTCTCTTTCCAGAGCCTGGGTTATAGGGTCAACCATACACACTCTCACCACTGCTGCTATTGTTACACTCACCACTGCTGCCGTACTCAAGTGCGAGGAATGCAACTTAAAGACTAAATGTCATGGCATATATAGTATGTAGGCTGAAGTAGCGAAGACAAGTAGCAGACGGCATCAGTAGAGGAGGAGAGATAGTAGCAGACGGCATCAGTAGAGGAGGAGAGATAGTAGCAGACGGCATCAGTAGAGGAGGAGAGATAGTAGCAGACGGCATCAGTAGAGGAGGAGAGATAGTAGCAGACGGCATCAGTAGAGGAGGAGAGATAGTAGCAGACGGCATCAGTAGAGGAGGAGAGATAGTAGCAGACGGCATCAGTAGAGGAGGAGAGATAGTAGCAGACGGCATCAGTAGAGGAGGAGAGATAGTAGCAGACGGCATCAGTAGAGGAGGAGAGATAGTAGCAGACGGCATCAGTAGAGGAGGAGAGATAGTAGCAGACGGCATCAGTAGAGGAGGAGAGATAGTAGCAGACGGCATCAGTAGAGGAGGAGAGATAGTAGCAGACGGCATCAGTAGAGGAGGAGAGATAGTAGCAGACGGCATCAGTAGAGGAGGAGAGATAGTAGCAGACGGCATCAGTAGAGGAGGAGAGATAGTAGCAGACGGCATCAGTAGAGGAGGAGAGATAGTAGCAGACGGCATCAGTAGAGGAGGAGAGATAGTAGCAGACGGCATCAGTAGAGGAGGAGAGATAGTAGCAGACGGCAAATAACAGCTGTGAGCTGGAGTAGCGAAGGAGAGAGATTAGCAGACATAAACTTATAGACCTGACGAACATTTTGAGACACAAGTAGCAGACATAAACTTGTAGACCTGACGAACATTTTGAGACACAAGTAGCAGACATAAACTTATAGACCTGACGAACATTTAGAGACACAAGTAGCAGACATAAACTTGTAGACCTGACGAACATTTAGAGACACAAGTAGCAGACGACCCACCGGAGACTGGAGTTGCCCTTTCTGTCCTCTCAATTAGCGGTTATATTTCTCACGAGAATCCAAATACCTGTCCGAGACAGTCGATCACGTGGTCCCAGAGGTGTTGTGTGTATGTGAGATTGTGTTTACAACTCCCATGCTAACCATGTCCCCAGACTGGCCTCCCACCCAGCCTTGGAAAGACATCGACTCCGGTTACAACCCTGGCTTCTCCTGAAGGGTTTTCCCTGAAGACGTTGTACGGTCACAAGAAATCAGAACCACACTTCAACATGGCTCATCATTCATTGATTCATTGATTTACGCATGTGTTCATCTTTTCACTCATGTGTTCATCCATTTACTCATATATACACATCCATTTACTCATATGTTCATACATGTACTCATATGTTCATCCATTTACTCATATGTTCATACATGTACTCATATGTTCATACATGTACTCGTATGTTCATCCATTTAATCATATGTTCATCCATTTACTCATATGTTCATCCATTTACTCATATGTTCATCCATTTACTCATATGTTCATACATGTACTCATATGTTCATCCATTTACTCATATGTTCATACATGTACTCATATGTTCATCCATTTACTCATATGTTCATACATGTACTCGTATGTTCATCCATTTAATCATATGTTCATCCATTTACTCATATGTTCATCCATTTACTCATATGTTCATCATTTACTCATATGTTCATCCATTTACTCATATGTTCATCCATTTACTCATATGTTCATCCATTTACTCATATGTTCATCCATTTACTCATATGTTCATCCATTTACTCATATATTCATACATTTACTCATATGTTCATCATTTACTCATATGTTCATCATTTACTCATATGTTCATCATTTACTCATATGTTCATCATTTACTCATATGTTCATCATTTACTCATATGTTCATCATTTACTCATATGTTCATCCATTTACTCATATGTTCATCCATTTACTCATATGTTCATCATTTACTCATATGTTCATCATTTACTCATATATTCATCCATTTACTCATATATTCATCCATTTACTCATATATTCATCCATTTACTCATATATTAATCCATTTACTCATATATTAATCCATTTACTCATATATTAATCCATTTACATATATTCATCCATTTACTCATATATTCATCCATTTACTCATATATTCATCCATTTACTCATATATTCATCCATTTACTCATATATTAATCCATTTACTCATATATTAATCCATTTACTCATATATTAATCCATTTACACATATATTAATCCATTTACTCATATATTAATCCATTTACTCATATGTTCATCATTTACTCATATATTCATCCATTGACTCATATATTCATCCATTTACTCATATATTCATCCATTTACTCATATATTCATCCATTTACTCATATATTTATCCATTTACTCATATATTCATCCATTTACTCATATATTCATCCATTTACTCATATATTACTCCATTTACTCATATATTCATCCATTTACTCATATATTCATCCATTTACTCATATATTCATCCATTTACTCATATATTCATCCATTTTCTCATATATTCATCCATTTACTCATATATTAATCCATTTACTCATATATTCATCCATTTACTCATATATTCATCCATTTACTCATATATTCATCCATTTACTCATATATTCATCCATTTACTCATATATTCATCCATTTACTCATATATTCATCCATTTACTCATATATTCATCCATTTACTCATATATTCATCCATTTACTCATATATTCATCCATTTACTCATATATTCATCCATTTACTCATATATTCATCCATTTACTCATATATTCATCCATTTACTCATATATTCATCCATTTACTCATATATTCATCCATTTATTCATATATTAATCCATTTACTCATATGTTCATCCATTTACTCATATATTCATCCATTTACTCATATATTCATCCATTTACTCATATATTCATCCATTTACTCATATATACATCCATTTATTCATATATTAATCCATTTACTCATATATTCATCCATTTACTCATATATTCATCCATTTACTCATATGTTCATCCATTTACTCATATATTAATCCATTTACTCATATATTCATCCATTTACTCATATATTCATCCATTTACTCATATATTCATCCATTTACTCATATGTTCATCATTTACTCATATATTCATCATTTACTCATATGTTCATCATTTACTCATATGTTCATCATTTAATCATATGTTCATCCATTTACTCATATATTCATCTATTTACTCATATATTCATCCATTTACTCATATATTCATCCATCTACTCATATATTCATCCATTTATTCATATATTAATCCATTTACTCATATATTAATCCATTTACTCATATATTCATCCATTTACTCATATATTCATCCATTTACTCATATATTCATCCATTTACTCATATATTCATCCATTTATTCATATATTAATCCATTTACTCATATATTAATCCATTTACTCATATATTAATCCATTTACTCATATATTCATCCATTTACTCATATGTTCATCATTTACTCATATGTTCATCATTTACTCATATGTTCATCCATTTATTCATATATTAATCCATTTACTCATATGTTCATCCATTTACTCATATATTAATCCATTTACTCATATGTTCATCATTTACTCATATATTCATCCATTTACTCATATAGTAATCCATTTACTCATATGTTCATCATTTACTCATATATTAATCCATTTACTCATATGTTCATCATTTACTCATATATTAATCCATTTACTCATATGTTCATCATTTACTCATATATTACTCCATTTACTCATATATTCATCCATTTACTCATATATTAATCCATTTACTCATATGTTCATCATTTACTCATATATTAATCCATTTACTCATATGTTCATCATTTACTCATATATTAATCCATTTACTCATATATTCATCCATTTACTCATATGTTCATCATTTACTCATATATTCATCCATTTACTCATATATTCATCCATTTACTCATATATTAATCCATTTACTCATATGTTCATCATTTACTCATATATTCATCCATTTACTCATATATTAATCCATTTACTCATATGTTCATCATTTACTCATATATTCATCCATTTACTCATATATTAATCCATTTACTCATATGTTCATCATTTACTCATATGTTCATCCATTTACTCATATATTCATCCATTTACTCATATGTTCATCATTTACTCATATGTTCATCATTTACTCATATGTTCATCATTTACTCATATGTTCATCATTTACTCATATGTTCATCATTTACTCATATATTCATCCATTTAGTTAGTTAGTTAGTTAGTCTTTCCTCTTGAGCCTAAGGCGGCGCATAGGGCAGAAGTCCTGTCTCTCCATGCTTGGCGGTTCGCTGCTACCTGTTGTAGATCTTGGATATTTACTTGGCCATTGAATGAGCCTTCTCTAATGATGGTTCTACGCAGGGTCTCTCTTGGTCTTCCCCGTTTTCTTTTCCCTACTGGTGACCATATGAGGGCTTGGTAGGGGAGTCTTGACTTGTCCATTCTGAGTACATGGCCGATGTAGTTCCAACGGCGTCTTCTTATGAAATTGGATACTGTATCTTGCTTAGTCTCTTGTCTTATTTGCGAATTGGTTCTGAAGTCTGTCCAGTGGATGTTTAGAAGTCTTCTAAGACATTTGTTCTCAAAATTGTCTAATTTTTTATCTAAAGCTACCGTTGATTTCCAACTTTCACAACCATACGTTAACACTGGAACCACACAAGAGTTGAAGATTTTAAGTTTTGTGTGTTTGCTGAGTGTCTTTGACTTCCAGATGTTTGACAGCTTATTGAAGGCACTAGATGCCAGTGCGATTCTAGATGATATTTCTGGTGTTGAGTCCCCTGTAGATGTCATTTTGCTTCCTAGGTATGTAAAGCTGTTGACTTTTTCAAGAACGTAGCTGTTCAATTTGGTGTCATCTGAACTGGTGGTAAGATCAATAGTCTTTGTTTTTGTGGTGTTAATTTGGAGACCAATTTGTCCTGAAACATTTTGGAGGTGGTTTATTTTCTCTTGGGCATCCGGGTGTGTTGAACTCAAAAGCACTATGTCGTCGGCAAAGTCCAGGTCTTCTAGAATTTTGTCAACCCAATGGATACCCATATTTGTGTTGTTTGTGCATTTGCGCATGACCCAGTCGATAGCTATTCAAAAAGCATCGGTGATAAGACACAGCCCTGTTTCACTCCTGTTTCGACTGAGAACCAGTCAGAGTTGCCTGTTTCTGTTCTTACGCAGCAACGTGTTTCTTTGTAGAAAGATGTTATGACGTTGGTATATTTGGTAGGAAAACCATAGATGTTAAGTAGATTCCAAAGTGAAGGACGGTGGATACTGTCGAAGGCTTTTTGAAAGTCGACAAAGTTGGTGATTAATTTCGACTAGAATTCTACGGAGTCTTCAATGATTATTCTGAGGTGAAAATGTGGTCTATGCATGACCGTTTTGGTCTGAAGCCTGCTTGTTCTTCTCTGAGTTCTTTCATCTATCGCCTTTTTCAATCTCTCAAGTAACATGCTACAAAAAAGTTTTCCTGGTACTGACAATAGAGTGATACCACGCCAATTATTGCAATCAGACATATCGCCCTTTTTAGGCAGTTTGAAAATTACACCATCTTTCCACTGTGTGTGGTGGGGATTCGCTTTGCCAGATTTCATTGATCAGCTGTAACAAACGTTGTAAGGGTTCTCATCTGCTGCTTTGAGCATTTCTCCTGAGATTTCATCTTCACCAACAGCTTTGTTGTTCTTCAATTTTTTGATGGCGCTTAAACTTTCATGGTGAAAACTCGAGGAGGCATTAATGGGGGGATAGTAATTTCTCCCCCAGGTTAGGAACGTGTCAGGCTGCGGTCTATTTAATTTTTTGAAAGTTCTACCCATCGTGTTTTTAAGGTCATGGATAACAATTTATTGCCTTGTTTTTCTTTTATGGGATATTTGGTGTAGGGGAGGATTTATAGTTGCTTTGAAATTGGCCCTTTTTTTGGAAATACCGGGCTCTTTTTGGGGGTTTTTTTTTTTTTTTTTTTTTTTTTTTTTTTTTTTTTTTTAAAAAATTTCCTTTTGGGGCCCCAAATTTTCTTTTTACTCAAACCAAAAATTTTTTTTTTTTACTCAATTACCAAATATAAAATCCATTTTCTCAATGTTCATTCATTTACGCCCCTATGTTTCCCAAAAAATTTTTTTTCCAGTTA
>JACEFZ010019160.1:0-25000 GCA_014155875.1 Cepaea nemoralis
AAAGCGGTGGGGGCAGTTGTTGGTGGACTCGCTCACCAACAGCGAGGCTCTAGAGTTTAAAGGTATTTTATAGAGATAACTGGCCCACCAACTAACTCGCCTCCTCTCAATTACCACCTCAGTAACCAGTATATATATATATATATATATATATATATATATATATATATATATATATATTATATATATATATATATATATATATATATATATATATATATATATATATATATATATTAGCGTAAAGTCAACGGTAGCTTTAGATAAAAAAAATTAGACAATTTTGAGAACAAATGTCTTAGAAGAATTCTAAACATCCAGTGGACAGATTTCAAAACCAATGCGCAAATAAGACAAGTGACTAAGCAAGATATTGTATCCAATTTTATAAGAAAAACGCCGTTGGAACTACATCGGCCATGTACTCAGAATGGACAAGACAAGACTCCCCTATCCAATCTCTCATATAGTCACCAGTAGGGAAAAGAAAACGGGAAGACCAAGAGAGACCCTGCGTAGAACCATCATCAGAAGAACGGCCAAGTGAACTATCCACGATCTACAACTAGGTAGCAGCGAACCGCCAGACATGGAGAGCCATGACGTCTGCCCGTATTCGCCGACTTAGGCTCAAGAGGAAAGACTAACTAACTAACTAACTGCACAGTTATAATACATAGCACATAATTTTCTAGAAGGAGAACCCATAGTCTACAGTTCAGTGTTCTCGTTTGAAGGAGCAACGTCAGCAACTTTCACTAACACATTTGAACAAAATCTGGGCGAACAAACGAACGGTTAGGTAAATATATTCCCCCATGTCTTGACTACTTTACACTCATGCTAGTGGGCCGCTGCAGCTAGAGGTTGCTGTACCATAAAAACACATCCCACCAACCTTAGCTTATCAGGCCGAGTGGCCTATTTCAAGCTACAGGTGTTTACAGCAGAGCCGGGAAACGTCCAGCCCGCGGGCTGTATAAGGACCACGAAATCAGCTGGTCTGACCCCGCAAAGGCAACCAAACGTAGGCGGGACTCGAAATTCAATAAATCTTAGAGCTGAATCAACAATCATCAATAAGTCTGGCAGCAGCATCATCAATACCAGCTGACATCACACGCCTCTCCAGAGAGAAGCAGTACAGCCATAATAAATTAAATGTTTGATCAAATCAGTAGCCTAATTGTTTACACTGATAATTTTGTTTAGCCCGCAAGTGATGTTATAAATATCCACATGGCCCTTGCAGGAAAAAAGTTCCCCACCTTTGGCTTACAGTAATAGCGTTGTTGAGATGGTCTGTATACTAGGAAGAATAATTAATAGGCAAAGGGTAAAATGGAGAAGGAGCCACCAAAGAGAGATTGGTCACCTTCAGCAGAAAAAGCAAGTCCTTTGTGGAAAGTGAACGGCGGAGGAACACCAAATATTCCAACAAGTGGAATGTTGTTCTAGTTTAGTTCCTGCTCTCTCTCTCTCTCTCTCTCTCTCTCTCTCTCCTCTCTCTCTCTCTCTCTCTCTCTCTCTCTCTCCCTCGCTCTCTCTCTCTCTCTCTCTCTCTCTCTCTCTCTCTCTCTCTCTCTCTCTCTCTCACTCTAGCGAAATCAGCATGGTCGAATGCATAAGAGCACACTCTCTTAAACATCCCTTACGCTGGTGTCGAGGTTGCGGGTTCAACTCTTACACCGGTTAGTTGGACTAAAATGTGGACTTCTTGTCCTTGACTTGGGGACGTAAGTTGCCAGTACCTCAGAAGTCTGTGTGGGTTCGCCTGATGGCGAGGGACACTGGTAACAGGAAAAGTTATCCACACGCAAAAAATAAGTTTAGTGCACTGGAAGCAGTAGCAAGTTTATGGACTACACTTGAAGTTCAAAGCGGGCGGATAGATGAATTAATGGATGGATGGATGGAAGGTTCGATGGATGTATGATTGGAGGGATGGATGGATGGGTGGACGGATGGATGGATGGATGGATGGATGGATGGATGGATGGATGGGTGGATGGGTGGATGGATGGATGGATGGACGGACGGATGGTTCGATGGATGGATGATTGGAGGGATGTATGGATGGATGGATGGTTGGATGGACGGATGGATGGATGGATGGTTGGATGGATGGGTGGATGGGTGGATGGATGGATGGATGGGTGGGTGGGTGGATGGATGGATAGATGAATGGTTCGATGGATGGATGATTGGATGGATGGATGGTTGGATGATTGGATGGTTGGATGGACGGGTGGTTCGATGGATGGTTGGATGGACGGATGGTTCGATGGATGGATGGATGGATGAATGGATGGATGGATGGAGGGATGGATGGAGGATGGACGGGTGGATGGTTGAATGGATGGATGGATGGATGGATGGATGGATGGATGGATGGATGGATGGATGGATGGGTGAATATTTGGATGGTTGGAGGGGCAGATGGATGGATGATTTGACGGATGGATTGATGGGTGGATGGTTGGATGGATAGATGGATGATTGGATGGATGGATGGATGGATGAATGGATGGATGATGGATGGATGGATGGATGGATGGATGGATGGATGGATGTATAAACAAGGGAACTCACTGAATGCCTACAACGAGCAGCCTATAAATGTCAGTTAGCCAGGGATATAAACACGAACATTCTCCCATAGAGGTCAAGGCACACAAAAGACCACCGATGAGGCTAATCAATCAATACGACAACATGCATATTTCTGCGCCGTCACAAACAACTTCTCGGGGCATTTCAATGTGAATGTCACAAAGGGCTGAACACATTCGGGAAACCGCGTTCTTGTTGAATGGCATCTATCTATCTATCTATCTATCTATCTATCTATCTATCTATCTATCTATCTATCTATCTATCTATCTATCTATCTATCTATCTATCTATCTATCTATCTATCTATCTATCTATCTATCTATCTATCTATCTATCTATCTATCTATCTATCTATCTATCTATCTATCTATCTATCTATCTATCTATCTATCTATCTATCTATCTATCTATCTATCTATCTATCTATCTATCTATCTATCTATCTATCTATCTATCTATCTATCTATCTATCTATCTATCTATCTATCTATCTATCTATCTATCTATCTATCTATCTATCTATCTATCTATCTATCTATCTATCTATCTATCTATCTATCTATCTATCTATCTATCTATCTATCTATCTATCTATCTATCTATCTATCTATCTATCTATCTATCTATCTATCTATCTATCTATCTATCTATCTATCTATCTATCTATCTATCTATCTATCTATCTATCTATCTATCTATCTATCTATCTATCTATCTATCTATCTATCTATCTATCTATCTATCTATCTATCTATCTATCTGCCTGCCTGCCTGCCTGCCTGTCTGTCTGTCTGTCTGTCAATTGTGGCGTTGGTCATCATGTCTGTCTACAGACTTACTACTACGTCATGCCATGTTGTCAAACTGTCTAGCATTTTCTATCTTTGTCAACTCCTACCATGCGGAATGACATCTCCTTTCTCATGACATGCCCACAGAATGTGGAATGACATCTCCCTTCTCATGACATGCCCACAGAATGCCGAATGACTTCTTCCGATGAGGGTGGGTGTCTCTGTGGCGAAGTGGTTACGCCGTCTGCCTTGCGTTCCGAAGATTATGGGTTCCATTCCGGCCTACGTCGATCGCTTCAAGCATGCAATTTTCTCTGAGTCTCCCGGGCGTCGTTGCTAGAGCTCCGGAGTTTGTGCTTTGTGTGACGCTTTCAACAGGCCCGGCCATTTTGGATCAAACCAGGTGCAATTAACTCGATCTTATCCTGAGCTCACAAGAAGACGTCTGAGCTCACAAGAAGATGTCTGAGCTCACAAGAAGATGTCTGAGCTCACAAGAAGATGTCTCAAATCTGTTTGTATTTTGGGTATGTGTATGTGTTGGTTGGGTTCCTCCCATCCCCCCCGTTTTGTATTTGTCATACTATCACATCATATAAAAACATGATCTATCATGTATATATTTCTACCAGGACAAATATAGCTCGCTGTAAATATGTCGAAGTAACATTGGTCCAATTCTGCTCGGCTATATTTAGACACCCACGTGACTTCAAGCCAATGTGGCGCCGGAGAGCCAGCGTTTATATTTTGCGTGCAATGCAGCTCCGGGTAGACAACCCACAAGGTGTTTACAATTTATCGCGCGAAGAAATCAAGACGGACAGTTATTTCTGGGAGTCATTTGTGGTCGTGTCGATGTGGTACATTCGTGGCATAGATTCTCCGTGAGGTTTCAGTTCTAGACGTGGGATGTTCTAGTAACCTCTAGAACGTGAGGCGAGCATCTAAAAAAGGTAATAAAAGCGAAATTGTTCAGTGTAGTGCTCTAGTTTCAAGGTGCTGTTATGAAGTAGGTTCGTGTTTGGATAATGATACATTCGTGCATGAGGCAGTCTGCTTGCATCATTTGCCTACCGGTGGATTAACTTGCTCATCGGGTAAGATCGTATTAAAGCGGTTGGCGCTGTGTTATAAGTACCTAGTGACTGCTCACTTGTAATAAACACTAGTAGTGCGGTCGGACGTGGGTTCGATTTATGGGCTCTCCGCTGGTTACAGGGAGGAAAGACTGACCACCTACCTCCATGCACTCAGGCCTCCAAGAGGTGATGGCGCTACTCCTAGCATCTCACAGAATCACGCAGGTTCCTGGCATGTTTTATTTGTGTTTTTCACTTAATCATTGACGAAGGATAATATATCGCCAAATGGGACCTCCCAGTTGGACAGAAGGACCATATATCGCCATACTAAGATCATCATGTTATTTGCTTTTTTTTTTTTTTTTTTTGGTTAGTTAGTTAATTGCAGATTTTTACAGGACGTAGCAGTCAACTCCGGCATTTTTTTTTTTTTTTTTGCTGTTTGTGATTCCTGGGCAAGTTTACGTTCAGTAATTCGCCACTGCTTTCTGAACGACCGGCACTCATAACTTTATTTGGGAAACCAACGCAAAGATGTGAGTTTCCAAATCTCCCGTAGTTGTAATTCGAACGCAGTATGCGGCATTACGTATTGCATTTGTAACTAATTCGCCAAAGAGACGACTGTATCTTCCACAAATTCAATGCTCAGTGAACGGAACTTTGCATTATAATACTTGTTCCTTACTTGCGTACCAAGTTTGGTCCACACCTAATTTTTGTTCGGCACTGAATCAGTTAAGTTAGTGTCAGCATTTTCACCCACTTTCACTAAGGTCGGCTTCTGTTGGATTGGATATAACAAAGCGTGTGATTACAATATGTTAATTATTTGGAGTTTTAAGAATTGCAGTCGGATTTTGAAGGTAAGTGAGTAAAGTCAAGACCCTGCTCCCACACCTTGATACTTACTGGGAACATAATGATAGCCCTATATTTTCATAGTCCAATGGGCACTTGATGGGTCACGTGGTGTATATGACGCCGGTCGGCCAAACATCCACAGGCTGGGTCGGCTTGCCAGCCCGGGATCAGTTTACCCATCCATCTTGATGGGGGTTCGATCGCTTGGCCACAGGGCCGGGCAAGGCAAGCGTTCTGTCCACTGCCCTACCGCAACTCCCTGATTTAGTTAGTTATAGTCGCGGTTCCATACCTTCACGGCAAAGGGTCGCCCCATTATGCTCCGTTCCTGCGCCAGTGAATATCTTACGAAATGCTCCTCACACTGCCCCATGTGAAAAGTGGAACAGACAATGGAATCTCGACAAACCAACAAACAGCCTGCATAGTTATACTATGTATAATTGCCGCTGGGTGGGACACACATTGAGAAAACTTGATAATTTTATCGGTGGTGCTGGGTGGGACACACACTGAGAAACCCTTATAACTGTATAGTGTGTGCAGTTGGATTGTTCTCAGGTCTTAGTCAGATATGACTGAGCTACCGTATGACAGTAGACGGTACTACCTGCTTTCTGTTATTATGCCTTTTTTTTTTGAGGCACAATGTAACAAAACTATCGTCTGTCACGACGGCAATGGTGCCAATAAATGAATGAATGCCGCTCGTGAGAATGCCAACACAAAAGTCTGCTACAAAAAATACGGTTTGTCGACGATGGAAGCAGCAGTTACTAGAATCCTTGATTGTATAAGGTACTACGGCAATTAAGCTCTGTGGTGTAGGGTATAGTGTAATTGCATTGACAATTCCCCAACATACTAACCCAGGGTTCGAAATACGACGCGGGCGATTTGGAAGCAGTCGCATTGCGTTTATTTCTATGGCATGAAGCGTCAGCCGATCAGAAATCAATGGCAAACTACTGAACTAAATTAATTGCTCTAGTAAATCTTAAAGTCAGTAAATGTTGGGATTTATTACAACATTCTGTAATTGTCTTGCAACTAACTTTAACAGAAATAAAAGTACTTTGTGGGGGGAAAAAAACAAGAAGAAAAAAATATACCAGCATCTGTGATAGACTGAGCATGTAACAGATGGGTTTTCAACATGTAGTGCAACAAGTTCACGCCTTTGCTGAAAATCTCTTTACCTGGAAGATGGCCCAATGTTTACTGACGCATATATTTGTTGTTCTTAGCGCACCTACTTTTGGGTAGGAATTATCAGCAGTTAATGCAGATTTCTGAGACTTATGGTGCTATTTACACGGCTGGATGCAATGTCTGCTTACATTCGATATAGTTGGTGCAAGGTCTGCCTGTATCCATATTTGTTGGTGCAAGGTCTGTCCATATTCGTAATTGGGGGGTGCAAGGTGTGCCCATATTCGTACTTGTGGGTGCAAGTGGATGACAGACCTGACTAAGACATACACTGGTGTTAGAGGTGCTAGTTGGCCGCGCGTCGATGCTCAGTTGTTCTTGTATCAAGGCGCTGTGGCTCTAAGGAGCCGGTAGGTTACAGTGCTGGAAATGACAATAGAAAGTTAGTTGCG
The DNA here is from genome assembly GCA_014155875.1 of Cepaea nemoralis. Taxonomy (NCBI): domain Eukaryota; kingdom Metazoa; phylum Mollusca; class Gastropoda; order Stylommatophora; family Helicidae; genus Cepaea; species Cepaea nemoralis. The sequence goes on from JACEFZ010019160.1 coordinate 6,964, forward strand.
TGTCCTTTACGGAACATCCACAATCAACCCCAGCATTTTATTGTTAGTATTATTATGTGTGTGTGTGTGCGCGCGTGTGTGTGTGTGGTGTGCGCGCGCGCGTGTGTGGTGTGTGTGTGTGTTTGTGTGCGTGTGTGTGATATTTTCTAAATGCAATATTAAGTTAAATAGATTGCTTTTGCTTTCTTGCGGACGTTGTTCACATACCATTGTGAAAATTAACACAACGTCATCTGTTCCCAAACCTCCTGCGGCTGACTCCGGGGATGTCGGGATTGTGAAATATCGTTCATTATCCCCATGCCGGAAACGCCAGTATTGACAATGTATAACTTGTAATTGTTACATTGACTAAACTGTCCTCTAATCTATGCTTGTTTCCTCTACTTGTATGGGTGTTAACATCAGTACCTCGTCATTGTGAATCCATTTCTGTGGTTTAGAGAGAAAAGGCTAAGAGATTGCGAGCTAGTCAAATTTGGCCCCTCCTTGACGAATGCGTACGGACGCGGTTCGTGATCCCTCATACCCGACAACCCCGCATTCTAAACACAGCTGAGCGCGCGATTTGGCAGGCAGACTGCGTTGCGCTGGTGTTTTATGATCATGGTATTGGTGTCCTGTGGTTCATAAAGCAAAGGCAAACTACTGAACGTAAACGTGCCAGCTCTATCTCTCTCTCTCTATTCTTCTCTCTCTCTCTCTCTTCTTTATTTCTCTCTCCTTCTCTTCTGCCCTTTATCCGCCAATGAAGCACAGATCCCAACCAACTCACCCCCAGACCTCCTGTATTTGTGACCCTATTTTTTGTTTCTATGGACATCTCACTGCTGCTTTCTTTAAATATAATCCGATTGACGTCCGATGAGGAAGTAGAAGGAGAAGAGGAAGCAGCAGCAGCAGCAAAAGTAAAGAAAGTAGAAGAAGAGTAAGGAGGAGGAGGAGGAGGTGAAGCAGCAATAGCAACATAAGAGAAAGAAGAAGAATGAGGAGGAGGGGGAGAGGACGGATGAGGACAATGACGAGAGTGAAAAGGGGGTATGAAGAGGAACTATGGCGAAAGAAGGAGTAGAGACAAGAGAGAAAGAAGAAGAAGAAGAACGAAAAGAAGACGGGGGGGGGGGGGAAAGGATGGAGAAAGAGGAACCATTGCGAAAGAAAAAGTAGAGACAAGAGAGAAAGAAGAAGAAGAACGAGAAGAAGACGGGGGAGGAGGAGAGGGAAAAGGAGTGAGGAAGAGGAGCAGCAGAAGAGGAATAACAAGAAGAAGTAGGAGGAGAGGGAACAAGGAGGGGAAGCAGAAGGAGAATAAAAAACAAGAAGAATGAAGAGGGGCGGAGGAGTAGCAAAAGAAGACAGACATACGAAGAAAAGAAGAAGATTGTGTCTCATAGATCGGTCACGTAATACGACAACCTTCAAGCAAATAAATCGACGTATAGTTATATACAGCAATAACAGCGCAAAAAGCAGACTGCATGCAGGCAATGAATTAGTCAACCCTCCGAGGTAAAGAACACGACCTTGTACGCAGCCCACACGCAAGCAGTGACCAGATAACTCTACTTAACCTGGCATTGCCAGCAGGGTTAGATTAACCATTACGTAAAATAAGCACGTATTTAGGGCAGCGAGAGATTTGGGCACCGTGTACATTTTCACTGGTTACACAGATGAAGGAGCTGCCACAATAAACGATTCCCGCGAGCGGAAAACACAGCGCTAACACTAACTTTGTAATCAAAGAACGAAATCATAAATTGCGGCTGTAAACAAGTAATTAAATTGTTCGCGGTGGTTCTTCTTCTTCTTCTTCTTCTTCTTCTTCTTCTTCTTCTTCTTCTTCTTCTTCTTCTTCTTCTTCTTCTTCTTCTTCATCTTCTTCTTCTCCTCCTCCTCCTCCTCCTCCTCCCCCTTCTCCTCCTCCTCCTCCTCCTCCTTCTTCTTCTTCTTCTTCTTCTTCTTCTTCTTCTTCTTCTTCTTCTTCTCCTGCGTTCGTCTGGAATGTTGTTTTAGGCGTAATAGCGTTGAGCCTGTTTACAGCAGGGCTGCGATATTTGCACCTTCCGGCCGACACATCCGACTTCTTCAGGCATTTGTTGGCCGAGTTATCTTCCCTGGCGATAGTTCTACCTGTGATATGTTAGTTAGTTGTATATCCTTTACAGGACGTTTGCAGTCAACACCAGCATATTTAGCTGTTGTTAATATCTTGGCAAGTTTTACGTTCAGTAGTTTGCCATTGTTTCTGAACGACCGGCATCCATACAATTTCGTTAAAAAAAGAACTATCGCAATGCAGTCTGCTGTCACATCGTGCGCAGCTGTGTTTCGAACGCGGGGATACGGGACTACGAATCGCCTCTGTAACTCCATCGCCACGGAGAGCAGCACCTGTGATAATCGTCATTAGATCCATCCATCCATCATGTGCCATGCCGATAAGCGTGGGCGGTCATGTCTATCATCTCACTCGATCACCAGATTCGTGGATCAGCTCCGTGTTCCTGTCTCAGCCTTGCCACGTGGCCAAGCTATCCAGGTATTTACTTCTCAGTCTTCCCCTTGGTCTCTTCCCTTCGATCTTGCCAGTTGTCACCAAGTTCTCCAATTCATTTCTTCTCATAACATACCCAAAACATTTTGACTGTCTACATCTAATGTCTCTAATCAGTTTACTATCTTCATTTGTTCCTTGAAGGACTTGTTCATTGGTTTTTCTGTCTGTCCATGGTATTCTTTGCATTTTCCTCAGAAACCACATTTCCACAACCATCAGCTGTTTTTCAGCTTGACTGCTCGTTGTCCACGCTTCACATCCATACAAAAGTACAGGTTCTATGCAGCACTTCAACACTCTTTCTCTCGTTTCAATTGATATCTTGTTATTGGTCAGTATGTTTTTCATCTTGCAAAAGGCTACCTTCGCCATGGCAATTCTTGTTCTAATCTCTTCAAGGCATCTCCCATCAGATGTTATGACTGTTCCGAGATATATATTTTTAATTGCCCGGAAATATTTTCCTGCAATGGGTTTATGATGTGGTGGGGCTATCACATGTTGTAGGCCTGAGAGCCAGGAGAAAGAGGTGACCTATATTTCCCTTACTTTGGCAAGCAACTAGCCCATGTATCGAACCCGCGTCCATCTGTGTTCATGACATTACCAGCGCACACCCCTACCAACTTCGCTAGTTCGCCCGGTTATACATAAATAATTAGTTACATATTCTTCACATGGTGTTGCAATCAAACCCAGTTGTTTTGGCTGTTTGTGATTCCTGGGCAAATTTACGTTCAGCATTTTGTCATTGCTTTCTGAACGACCAGCAATCATACAATTGTATGGAAACCAACGCAAGACTCTCTGCTTCCAAATCGCCTGCAGCTGTGTTTCGAACGCGGTATGCTTGTTTGTGAATTGCGTCCGTAACCCCTACGTCTTTATTATACATAAATAGAGGCAGCAAAATGTGTTAAGACCGTAGTACCTCAAACGGTCTTAATCGGGCCTTAAATAGAAGGACAAATAGGGGATGAAAGAAGAAACGCTAGGGGGAAAAAATGTATATTATCAGAAGTGTGATTGTTAGGTAAGGTAAAGGTAGTCCCATATCATACGCTGTCGTTGGGATGTAGAATGTTAGACCTTTACATATTCTAGGCAACGGCATGATTAATCAACGATCGAACGACTGAACTTTATTTATAGGGGGTTATGAACTGGGCACGCAGGCCCGCCTGACAATCTGCCTTTTTATCTCGTTGCTCTCATGCTTTATTTCATTCATACATCACTTATGCATTTATTTCATTCATACATCACTTATGCAGGGGTGGGGTGTCCATTTCCTTTTCTCGTCGCGAGTTCTTGCCAGAAAACTCTCAGAAAATTATGAGAATTGTCTGGTACTCATTTCTATGAGGCTGAGTCGACCCCAGAGCCTCGCTGGTCAGAAAAACATAATCTTGTCTCTATTGGGGGTTGAACTTGGACCGTTGTCTTGGCAGGATAGTGCACTAGATGCCTGGTAACCAGGCATTACAAATATACATGCAAGAACCAAATAGCGTAAATATAATAATGGCAAGGAACGCCGATGGAAGTTGATGATCCGAGAAATGGATCCTCCAGGAATGAAGTAAAGACGAGTGTCGTATTAAATTACCACTTGAAATATTTCTTGTAGTGCTATTTGTTTCATTATCGGTTTAAACATGTTTTGTTTTGTCTTATACATTGTCATTATTACCTCATGTTCTGCCGTTATTCATTTATGCTACTTTGTCCTCAAGTAAATCCGCTTGTTCGTTATCTTGGCGTTTTTTTGCTCAGCCGTAACACCGGCTCTATGACGATGGGGTTAAGGGCGCAATTCGTAATCCTGCATACCGCGTTCGAAACATAGCTGCGGGCGATTTGGAAGCAGACCGTCTTGTGTTTTTTTTCCATAAAATGGTGTGAGTGCCGGTCGTTCAGAAAGCAGTGGCAAACTACTAAATGTAAACTTGCTAAGAAATCACAAACAGACAGTAAAAAAAATTATGCTGGAGTTGACAGTGATGTTATGTAAAGGATATGCAACTAACATAACTTTAACAATGCCATCCTCTTCGTCATTAACTCAGCGGTGTTCTAGAATTGAAACTATCTCAGCCGTGCCAACGCCCGTCAGTCACTGACAAACTGGAGCATCCTTATCAACATTGAAGATGTCATTGATATCCATTTTTTTCTGACTTAATGATTTTCCGACGGAAGCACTTTTGTTGGCCGGAGATCATCCATCACAATATTTTCAGAATTATCAGTGCCTCTTTCGTGATCAATGAATTTATTCCTGCACGGGAGCTTCTACTCTATAACAGCTCTGATAGTCAATCCAATAACTGTCTGTCGTATAAACGCACAACGTTTACCAAAACAACTGTCTGTCGTATAAACGCACAGAGTTTACCCAAACAACTGTCTGTCGCATAAAAGCACAAAATTTACCCAAAAACTGTCTGTTGTATAAAAAAAAGCACATACTCATAGTTTTATCTCAAACATCTGCCTGTTGTGTAACAGCACATACTCGAAGTTATATCCCAAAGCAGCAGGTCGTTGTATAACAGGACTGAATATGAATACAAGTTTATCTAATAAAACAATTTATTGTATAACAGCAAGGACAAAAATCAAACTTGTATCCTCAAACAGCTGCGTGTTGTAAAATAACACATACTGTGAATCAAGCTTTTATCTCAAACATCTGTCTGTTTTATAACAGCATAAATTTAATCAAAGATGTATCCCAAACAGCTATCTGTATAACAGCACAGACTGAATCAAAGTTGTATCCCAAACAGCTATCTGTATAACAGCACAGACTGAATCAAAGTTGTAAGTAGTGGGTTAGGTGGTATTTGATTAGTATTTCTGGATTGTGGTGCTGGATTGACCCCAATCCAGCTGGATTGGGGTTAGGGGTTAGGGGTAAGGGGTTAGAGGTTAGGGTTAGAGGTTAGGGTTAGGGGTTAGGGGTTAGGGTTAGGGTTTAGGGGTTAGGGTTAGGGGTTAGGGTTAGGGGTTAGGGTTAGGGGTTAGGGGTTAGGGTTAGGGTTTAGGGGTTAGGGTTAGGGTTATTTTGTCTGCTCCTAATTATACTTTCTGGATTGACCTCGCTAGATTGCCCCCAGTCCAGCTCGGGGCCAGTGCGGTTTGGGTAGGGTAGGTACTTAGGTCATATGTAAGGGTTGATAATTCTAATAAAAGACATGTTTCTAAGGGCAGATAACAGAGTTTGTGTATAATATTTTAACTAATTTTAAAAAAAAATTAAAATTAAACAACAACCAAAGGCGCGCGGGGTGGTCGGGGCCAGCGCGGGCGACGAACGCGGGGGCGACCACGACCGGGTGGGCGCGGGCTCGAACCCTCGAGTCGCTCCGGGTGTCATATGAAAGTTGTAAACAGTAAAAAGGTAAATATGGCGTGTATATGATCTGTAGTGGTCGTAGTGGCCAATAAACTATCATCATGTAGATTACACTTCTTCAAATGAAAACCTTAAAACATTAAAGATGGCCAGTAGTAACGGTTGTAAGGGGTATGGCTTAGTGTTGTTTGATGTTAAGGGGTGGTTGAGTAGCCGAATAGTTAGTTAACTGCTTCGGAACACTATCATCAAGTAGATTACACCTCTTCAAATGAAAACCTTAAAAAGTAAATATTGCCAGTATTAACGGTTGTAAGGGTCTGGCTTCGTGGTATTCGTTGTTAAGGGGTTGGTGAGTGGTGATGTACCTATATAACAGCTCCCGAACACTACCATCATATTGGTTACAACTCTTCAAATGAAAACCTTAAAAAAAGTAAAGATGGTCGATAGTAAATGTTGTAGTGGGTGTGGCCTAGTGTTATTCGTTGTTAAGGAGTGGGTGAGCGGAGAAGTAGCTAAAGAAGTGCTTCTGGACATTTCAAAGGGGTGGGCGAGTGGCGAAGCAGCTAAATTAATGCGTCGGTTCCTTGCTAAGAGACAGAGGAGTTGCTAGATAAAGACTCCAGGTCGTTGTTAAGGGGCAGGTGGGTGTAAAAATAGCTAGATAACTGCTTCTGATCCTTGTTAAGAGGTGGGCGAGGGACGGAGTGGTTAGATAATTACGCCCGTTCCTTGGTAAGAGCTAGGGTGATCGAGTGGATAAGTGGGTACATAAAGGCATGGAGGTCTACCACTGGCACATTCAACGCAAAATGGCGGCGTCGGTCGTCAGAAGACCTAGGATAGTTTCATTATATGTCTATTGTAAAGTGGTCGACTGTTTATTATAACGGTGGTTACTATTATCTGTAGTTAAGGGGATGTAAATACTATCATCATACCGGTTACAACTTTTCAAATGAAAACCTTGAAAGTGGTCGATTATACTGGTTTAGTTGGCATGACTTTGTGATATTCATTGTTAAGGGGTGGGGTGAGTGGATGAGTAGCTAGCTATCGCTTCTGAACACTATCATCGGGTTCGAATCCCAGTGGGGCGGTCTAGTGGTACAATAATATTTGGTTACTTAGTTGTGATTTCAAGCTCTGGTGTTATTAACCCGGTTATAATTAGAAAAGTAGAGGTGGTGTACTGGTTGCGGAGTATGTTTAGGGGGTACCCCAGACACCGTGGAAGTGACAGGTTCGAATCTCGGAACTTTGTCGTTGGTAAGATTGCCAGTCAACAACGTGTGGGTGTCTAGTTAACCATAGGGGTTAGAGTCGCTTTGTCTGGTCTTGTCGCTGCGGCCACAAGTCCCACCGAGGCTGAAAATCACAGACAGCAAATGTTACCGTTGTACCCACAAGTCACAAAATATAACCTAACTTAAAAATCAGAATAGAATATAATCATAACCTCAACAGGTGTTGCCAAAAATCAATACGCATCTTCATAACGGCTAATCCATGGGATTATCATTCTCGTAATGACCAAGTCAGGTTATTGATATTACTGATATCTTCATGGCTACAATTAGTTCGCGATATTAATAAAGGTTCATATAAAGGTTGGAAGAGGATTAAGGGATTAACACCTATTGTCGGGCCATCCAACAAAAATCAATAACACTTCCCTCGATTTTTTCTCATATTTGCCGGTTGGGGATTATGGGTTAGGTGTATGTGTCCTTATTTAGTTAAAACAGGTGGTATGAGTAGGAGATATCACAACCAGTATCAGCATGTGCCACTCTGATCTTAAATATCAGTAGTTCGTTATTCTTGTGACATTGAAAACGCTTGAGGTTTGAAAAAGGATAGTGTACTATGTTATTGGGCGGTGTACATAGATTGACCAGTATGTGAAGTTGATAAGGGCACCCCTGTCAGCGCATCGTAGCTGTGTTGTGAACTGTCGCCTATTACACCCGGGTGTGAAAATAATCAAACATATTTCACATCAACTGAGACATGCCTCTATATAGCTGCACTGCGAACTTGGCTAGAGTCTACTTTAGGAAAGTATCGTGTATCTGTGTATACGGGTTTACCACTGCTTATGGATGTGTGCAGTATTATTGGAAAGCGGCCGTTATGTAAATATTATCAGAGTAAGTTGCCTTACAGAGCTGGTATAGTGTCTATGTGTCTGCTTTGCTGCCTTGTAGTATTTGGAGGGGAATTTCATGCGGGTGTCTAGTGAACTTTTTAAAAACTATGTCTCAGAATCCACAACGCCACTGGCATTAGAGGTAATTCAGCTTGCCTGCTCTCTGACCTCGCTTCACAGTCATACAAAAGTACGGGTTCTATGTAGTACTTAAACACTCCTTTTATTTTTCATTACAGTTGTCAACTTTATATTAGTCAGTATGTTTTCCAACATGCAAAAGACAACCTTCGTCACAGCGATTCTTGTTCCAACGCTTTAAAGCCACCTCCCATCAGACATTGTTGTCTTTCTTTGTAGGCTCATGGCTACTGTTTCCCCATTTCAAGCTCCATACCTCTACTCGTATGTATTAGTGTGGTAGAAGTAAACCAACATCTCACAAGATAGACATGTATTACCACAATGTATATGGACCTGTGGGTAATGGGTACAACCGGTCAAAGAGGGCGTTGCATCCATTCACATGCGTATGGATACAGCCGAGACGCGTCGTTAAGAGGGATACTACAGGAAAAAAACGGTGTTCTGTTGGTGATAGAACCAGGGGACCTAACTCGTGATGACCACTATGTACTGGATTGATTCCTCCCCCTCGTCAACATGGCGCCGGAAGTTTAAAAGGGTCTCCCTTCTCTATCGTTTCTATGTCCGAGTCGTCATAGGGTCACCAAGTAACAGCAAAGAACACGAAACTACTACTAACGAGGCCTCTATACACCACAAGGCAGTTTCGAATACAGTATACACAACTATAACCAAGTCATCACTGTGTTCGACTAACCCATTCTCATAGACATAGAGGAGATATGTGAGCACCGAGGCCAGTTGGGGTAGGTGTACCTTTTACTTAACAGCAATCGGGTCATACACCGACGAGTGTTTAGCTATTTTTAATCGCCTGTATAATATTACCTGTGAACACAAGCTTCCCCGGATCAATCTTAGGTGTCTCATATAACATGACATATCATGTACCCGCTGGCCTGACCAGCGCAGTTATCGCGGCTCAGAGCAGACATTTACACTTTCATTAACTCTTCTGCCTGGCCAAATGGGTCTTTGCATCTTTCCGCAGAAACCTATTTCCAATGCCAATATATGTTTTTCAATGTGTCGGCTCATTGCCACATTTCACATCCAGACAAAAGTACAGGTTCTATGTTCCACTCCAACAGTCAATTAAGAAAAAATGTTAGCCAAATTATTAAAATGTTGGCCAAATATAGAAATATATCGACCAGACGTATAGAATATAGTAAAATTTGTTAGCCAAACTTATAAAACTCGTGGTCAAAATAAGAAATATCTCAACCAAGCGTATAAGAAATAGGAAAAAGGCTAGTCAAACTAATGAAAATGTTGGCCAAATACAGAAATATCTCGACCAACTTATAAAATGTAGGAAAAATTGTTAGCCAAACTGATAAAACACTTGGTCAAAATAAGAAACGTCTCGACTAACATTATATAAAATAGGAAAAAATGGTAACCAAATTAATTTTAAAAGGTGACCAAAATAGGAAATATCTCGACCAAACTTATGAAAAGTAGGAAAATTGTTCGTCAAATGTGACAAATATTGGGCAAGTAGGAAATCATGTTAGCCAAATAGGAAAAATATCGATCAAACTTATAGATGTCTCGTCCAAACTTATAAAATGTATGAACATTTGTTAGCCAAAGGTGAAAAATATTGGCAAAGTAAAGAAATATCTCATCCGAATTTATAACAAGTAAGAAAACATGCTAGTAAAATCAAGAAATATGTCGACTGAAGTTATACAATAGGCGAAACGATGGACAAACTTATAAAGATGTCGACCTTTATAAGAAAATGTATTACCCCAAATTAGAAAAAAATATTGACCAAGTTTTGAAATATCTCGACCAAACTTACAAAAAAGTAGGAAAATATGTCGACTAAAGTAGGAACATTTGTTAGCCAAAGATGAAAAATATTGGTCAAGTAAAGAAATATCGCATGCAAACTTTTAAAATGTAGGAAACTTTATTAACCAAATGTGAAAAATATTGTCTAAGTAAAGACATATTTAAACTAATCTTATAAATATGTCGTCCAAACTTATAAACATTAGGAAAATTTGTTAACCAAATGGGAAATATATTGGCCCAGTGGAGTAATATCTCAACCATACTTATGAAAAGGAGGAAAATGTGTTAACCTAATGAGAAAAATATCGCCCAAGTGAAGAAAAATGTTACACAAAACTTATGAAAAGGAGGAAAATGTGTTAACCTAATGAGAAAAATATCGCCCAAGTGAAGAAAAAAGTTACACAAAACTTATAAAACTTAGGAAAATGTGTTAACCTAATGAGAAAAATATCGCCCAATTGAAGAAAAAAGTTACACAAAACTTATAAAACTTAGGAAAATGTATTAACCTAATGAGAAAAATATTGGCCAAGTAAAGAAAAACGTACACAAAACTTCTGAAAAGTAAGAAAATTTGTTAACCAAATGGGAAAAATATTGGTCAAGTGGAGAAATATCTCAACCATACTTATGAAAAGGAGGAAAATGTGTTAACCTATTGAGAAAATATCGCCCAAGCGAAGAAAAAAGTTACACAAAACTTATAAAACTTAGGAAAATGTGTTAACCTAATGAGAAAAATATTGACCAAGTAAAGAAAAACGTACACCAAACTTCTGAAAAGTAAGAAAATTTGTTAACCAAATGGGAAAAATATTGGTCAAGTAGAGAAATATCTCAACCATACTTATGAAAAGGAGGAAAATGTGTTAACCTAATGAGAAAAATATCGCCCAAGTGAGAAAAAAAAATGTTACACAAAACTTATGAAAAGGAGGAAAATGTGTTAACCTAATGAGAAAAATATCGCCCAATTGAAGAAAAAAAGTTACACAAAACTTATAAAACTTAGGAAAACGTGTTAACCTAATGAGAAAAATATTGACCAAGTAAAGAAAAACGTACACCAAACTTCTGAAAAGTAAGAAAATTTGTTAACCAAAGGGGGAAAATATATGGGCTAAACTGAAATATGTTTACCGAAGTAAGAAAATGTGTTAACCAAATGGGGAAAAATGTTGGTCAAAACATGAAACATCTCGACCAAACTTATAAATATCTCGTGTAAACTTATAAAAATGTAGGAACAAATATTGCTTCTGTAGTTATGTCAAACGTGTCTTGAACTTTTATCTGAACAGACATTTCACAAGACATAATCATCAACGTCAACACTTTCCCTCTTTTACATTACCGAAAGCTTCAGCTTATCAGTCCAGAGTATCCACTAAAGAAGCACTTATGCATACTAATCACCCAGCTCTTCACACTCTTGGTTTTTTTCTTTTCTAACACAAAGTGTCTCTGTCTTTCATAGATAGCTTCACAACTTTTCTATGTAGCACCACTAATAACTCCAAACCTTCGTTGCACATGAGCTCTAATGAAACATTCATAACAACATTTATGGCAATGCAATATGTGGCTCCATCTGGGATAGTTTCAATATCATCTGAGTATTCGTCAGCAAAGATCCACTTCCCATGGCTGACATCTTCAACTTTCTATACCACAATGTCTGCTACACTAACCTTCCATTGGTCCATCTTTCAATAATACAAAGAGTGTTCTCGAAGTCTAGCTAACATAACATTGCTTACTTTGTCCACCTCTATCACAATTTGTCATTTCACAGCTGCAATAGCGGCAAGTCTGCAACCAACCAACAGTGTCTGTTATGAAGTCGACCTTTCTTAAAGCCACGTCTGCCTTACTGAGCCCTTGAATACCCTCTACCACATCGTCTAACCGACTTTCAACGTTTCATACCAAATAACATTAACATTCTCTTTGATTACAGAGCAGCTGATTTTCTGCTGACTAGGCAGATTTTCCAACCTCGTGGAGATAAATCATAGGCCACATAACCTACTAGGCGCTATTCTAGACAACGAATATGGTCATCGACCAGCACCCCTAGGCAGAACTTGAAAAAACAACAGAGCTTGGGTTATTGAGACGAATGAGTTGCATTCCTTGGACTACCAGAACGACATCAAACACAACAAACTCTTTCTTACTAACCCTAACCCTAAGTATACATCAACTAACCCTAATCCTAACCCTAACTATACAACAAACTCTTTCTTAAGATACATAGATACACACCAGTGTTTGAAATGAAAAAGTTAAATTTATGTGATTAAATTTTAATTTAAATTTAAAACTAATAAATCGCAATTTTATTGCACGCTTCACTAAATATACAGATATAAGGTAAGTATAGGTATAGGTTAGGTATAGGACATATTTCAAGCTTACATCTTGCGCAATAAAATTGCGATTTATTAGTTTTAAATTTTAATTAAAATTTAATCACTTAAATTTAACTTTTTCATTTCAAACACTGGTGTGTATCTATGTCTCTTAAGAAAGAGTTTGTTGTATAGTTAGGGTTAGGGTTAGGGATAGTTGATGTATACTTAGGGTTAGGGTTAGTAAGAAAGAGTTTGTTGTGTTTGATGTCGTTCTGGTAGTCCAAGGAATGCAACTCATTCGTCTTAATAACCCAAGCTCTGTTGTTTTTTCAAGTTCTGCCTAGGGGTGCTGGTCGATGACCATATTCGTTGTCTAGAATAGTGCCTAGTAGGTTATGGGGCCTATGATTTATCTCCACGAGGTTGGAAAATCTGCCTAGTCAGCAGAAAATCAGCTGCTCTGTAATCAAAGAGAATGTTAATGTTATTTGGTATGAAACGTTGAAAGTCGGTTAGACGATGTGGTAGAGGGTATTCATGGGCTCAGTAAGGCAGACGTGGCTTTAAGAAAGGTCGACTTTATAACAGACACTGTTGGTTGGTTGCAGACTTGCCGCTATTGCAGCTGTGAAATGACAAATTGTGATAGAGGTGGACAAAGTAAGCAATGTTATGTTAGCTAGACTTCGAGAACACTCTTTGTATTATTGAAAGATGGACCAATGGAAGGTTAGTGTAGCAGACATTGTGGTATAGAAAGTTGAAGATGTCAGCCATGGGAAGTGGATCTTTGCTGACGAATACTCAGATGATATTGAAACTATCCCAGATGGAGCCACAGATTGCATTGCCATAAATGTTGTTATGAATGTTTCATTAGAGCTCATGTGCAACGAAGGTTTGGAGTTATTAGTGGTGCTACATAGAAAAGTTGTGAAGCTATCTATGAAAGACAGAGACACTTTGTGTTAGAAAAGAAAAAAACCAAGAGTGTGAAGAGCTGGGTGATTAGTATGCATAAGTGCTTCTTTAGTGGATACTCTGGACTGATAAGCTGAAGCTTTCGGTAATGTAAAAGAGGGAAAGTGTTGACGTTGATGATTATGTCTTGTGAAATGTCTGTTCAGATAAAAGTTCAAGACACGTTTGACATAACTACAGAAGCAATATTTGTTCCTACATTTTTATAAGTTTACACGAGATATTTATAAGTTTGGTCGAGATGTTTCATGTTTTGACCAACATTTTTCCCCATTTGGTTAACACATTTTCTTACTTCGGTAAACATATTTCAGTTTAGCCCATATATTTTTCCCTTTTGGTTAACAAATTTTCTTACTTTTCAGAAGTTTGGTGTACGTTTTTCTTTACTTGGTCAATATTTTTCTCATTAGGTTAACACATTTTCCTAAGTTTTATAAGTTTTGTGTAACTTTTTTTCTTCAATTGGGCGATATTTTTCTCATTAGGTTAACACATTTTCCTCCTTTTCATAAGTTGTGTGTAACATTTTTTTTTCTCACTTGGGCGATATTTTTCTCATTAGGTTAACACATTTTCCTCCTTTTCATAAGTATGGTTGAGATATTTCTCTACTTGACCAATATTTTTCCCATTTGGTTAACAAATTTTCTTACTTTTCAGAAGTTTGGTGTACGTTTTTCTTTACTTGGTCAATATTTTTCTCATTAGGTTAACACATTTTCCTAAGTTTTATAAGTTTTGTGTAACTTTTTTCTTCGCTTGGGCGATATTTTCTCAATAGGTTAACACATTTTCCTCCTTTTCATAAGTATGGTTGAGATATTTCTCCACTTGACCAATATTTTTCCCATTTGGTTAACAAATTTTCTTACTTTTCAGAAGTTTTGTGTACGTTTTTCTTTACTTGGCCAATATTTTTCTCATTAGGTTAATACATTTTCCTAAGTTTTATAAGTTTTGTGTAACTTTTTTCTTCAATTGGGCGATATTTTTCTCATTAGGTTAACACATTTTCCTAAGTTTTATAAGTTTTGTGTAACTTTTTTCTTCACTTGGGCGATATTTTTCTCATTAGGTTAACACATTTTCCTCCTTTTCATAAGTTTTGTGTAACATTTTTCTTCACTTGGGCGATATTTTTCTCATTAGGTTAACACATTTTCCTCCTTTTCATAAGTATGGTTGAGATATTACTCCACTGGGCCAATATATTTCCCATTTGGTTAACAAATTTTCCTAATGTTTATAATTTTGGACGACATATTTATAAGATTAGTTTAAATATGTCTTTACTTAGACAATATTTTTCACATTTGGTTAATAAAGTTTCCTACATTTTAAAAGTTTGCATGCGATATTTCTTTACTTGACCAATATTTTTCATCTTTGGCTAACAAATGTTCCTACTTTAGTCGACATATTTTCCTACTTTTTTGTAAGTTTGGTCGAGATATTTCAAAACTTGGTCAATATTTTTTTCTAATTTGGGTAATACATTTTCTTATAAAGGTCGACATCTTTATAAGTTTGTCCATCGTTTCGCCTATTGTATAACTTCAGTCGACATATTTCTTGATTTTACTAGCATGTTTTCTTACTTGTTATAAATTCGGATGAGATATTTCTTTACTTTGCCAATATTTTTCACCTTTGGCTAACAAATGTTCATACATTTTATAAGTTTGGACGAGACATCTATAAGTTTGATCGATATTTTTCCTATTTGGCTAACATGATTTCCTACTTGCCCAATATTTGTCACATTTGACGAACAATTTTCCTACTTTTCATAAGTTTGGTCGAGATATTTCCTATTTTGGTCACCTTTTAAAATTAATTTGGTTACCATTTTTTCCTATTTTATATAATGTTAGTCTAGACGTTTCTTATTTTGACCAAGTGTTTTATCAGTTTGGCTAACAATTTTTCCAAGTTGGTCGAGATATTTCTGTATTTGGCCAACATTTTCATTAGTTTGACTAGTCTTTTTCCTATTTCTTATACGCTTGGTTGAGATATTTCTTATTTTGACCACGAGTTTTATAAGTTTGGCTAACAAATTTTACTATATTTTATACGTCTGGTCGATATATTTCTATATTTGGCCAACATTTTAATAATTTGGCTAACATTTTTTCTTATTTGACTGTTGGAGTGGAACATAGAACCTGTACTTTTGTCTGGATGTGAAATGTGGCAATGAGCCGACACATTGAAAAACATATATTGGCATTGGAAATAGGTTTCTGCGGAAAGATGCAAAGACCCATTTGGTCAGGCAGAAGAGTTAATCAAAGTGTAAATGTCTGCTCTGAGCCGCGATAACTGCGCTGGTCAGGCCAGCGGGTACATGATATGTCATGTTATATGAGACACCTAAGATTGATCCGGGGAAGCTTGTTGTGTTCACAGGTAATATTATACAGGCGATTAAAAATAGTTAAACACTCGTCGGTGTATGACCCGATTGCTGTTAAGTAAAAGGTACACCTACCCCAACTGGCCTCGGTGCTCACATATCTCCTCTATGTCTATGAGAATGGGTTAGTCGAACATAGTGATGACTTGGTTATAGTTGTGTATACTGTATTCGAAACTGCCTTGTGGTGTATAGAGGCCTCGTTAGTAGTAGTTTCGTGTTCTTTGCTGTTACTTGGTGACCCTATGACGACTCGGACATAGAAACGATAGAGAAGGGAGACCCTTTTAAACTTCCGGCGCCATGTTGACGAGGGGGAAGAATCACTCCAGTACATAGTGGTCATCACGAGTTAGGTCCCCTGGTTCGATCACCAACAGAACACCGTTTTTTTCCCTGTAGTATCCCTCTTAACGACGCGTCTCGGCTGTATCCATACGCATGTGAATGGATGCAACGCCCTCTTTGACCGGCTGTACCCATTACCCACAGGTCCATATACATTGTGGTAATACATGTCTATCTTGTGAGATGTTGGTTTATTTCTACCACACTAATATATACGAGTAGAGGTATGGAGCTTGAAATGGGGAAACAGTAGCCGTGAGCCTACAAAGAAAGACAACAATGTCTGATGGGAGGTGGCTTTAAAGCGTTGGAACAAGAATCGCTGTGACGGAGGTTGTCTTTTGCATGTTGGAAAACATACTGACTAATATAAAGTTGACAACTGTAATGAAAAATAAAAGGAGTGTTTAAGTACTACATAGAACCCGTACTTTTGCATGACTGTGAAGCGAGGTCAGAGAGCAGGCAAGCTGAATTACCTCTAATGCCAGTGGCGTTGTGGATTCTGAGACATAGTTTTTAAAAAGTTCACTAGACACCCGCATGAAACTCCCTCCAAATACTACAAGGCAGCAAAGCAGACACATAGACACTATACCAGCTCTGTAAGGCAACTTACTCTGATAATATTTACATAACGGCCGCTTTCCAATAATACTGCACACATCCATAAGCAGTGGTAAACCCGTATACACAGATACACGATACTTTCCTAAAGTAGACTCTAGCCAAGTTCGCAGTGCAGCTATATAGAGGCATGTCTCTGTTGATGTGAAATATGTTTGATTATTTTCACACCCGGGTGTAATAGGCGACAGTTCACAACACAGCTACGGTGCGCTGACAGGGGTGCCCTTATCAACTTCACATACTGGTCAATCTATGTACACCGCCCAATAACATAGTACACTATCCTTTTTCAAACCTCAAGCGTTTTCAATGTCACAAGAATAACGAACTACTGATATTTAAGATCAGAGTGGCACATGCTGATACTGGTTGTGATATCTCCTACTCATACCACCTGTTTTAACTAAATAAGGACACATACACCTAACCCATAATCCCCAACCGGCAAATATGAGAAAAAATCGAGGGAAGTGTTATTGATTTTTGTTGGATGGCCCGACAATAGGTGTTAATCCCTTAATCCTCTTCCAACCTTTATATGAACCTTTATTAATATCGCGAACTAATTGTAGCCATGAAGATATCAGTAATATCAATAACCTGACTTGGTCATTACGAGAATGATAATCCCATGAATTAGCCGTTATGAAGATGCGTATTGATTTTTGGCAACACCTGTTGAGGTTATGATTATATTATATTCTGATTTTTAAGTTAGGTTATATTTTGTGACTTGTGGGTACAACGGTAACATTTGCTGTCTGTGATTTTCAGCCTCGGTGGGACTTGTGGCCGCAGCGACAAGACCGGACAAAGCGACTCTAACCCCTATGGTTAACTAGACACCCACACGTTGTTGACTGGCAATCTTACCAACGACAAAGTTCCGAGATTCGAACCTGTCACTTCCACGGTGTCTGGGGTACCCCCTAAACATACTCCGCAACCAGTACGCCACCTCTACTTTTCTAATTATAACCGGGTTAATAACACCAGAGCTTGAAATCACAACTAAGTAACCAAATATTATTGTACCACTAGACCGCCCCACTGGGATTCGAACCCGATGATAGTGTTCAGAAGCGATAGCTAGCTACTCATCCACTCACCCCACCCCTTAACAATGAATATCACAAAGTCATGCCAACTAAACCAGTATAATCGACCACTTTCAAGGTTTTCATTTGAAGAGTTGTAACCGGTATGATGATAGTATTTACATCCCCTTAACTACAGATAATAGTAACCACCGTTATAATAAACA
>JACEFZ010019160.1:30000-97500 GCA_014155875.1 Cepaea nemoralis
TGTTGTGAGTGATGTATTGTTTGTGATGTATTGTGTATAATGTATTGTATGTGATGTATTGTGTGTGATGTATTGTGTGTATGGTTGATGTGTTGTGTGAGTTATGTATTATGTGTTGTGTTGTGTGTGATGTATTGTGTGTGATGTATTGTGTGTGTGGTGTATTGCGTGTGATGTGTTGTGTGTGATGTATTGTGTGATGGGTTGTGTATAATGTTTTGTGTGTGATGTATTGTGTATAATGTTTTGTATGTGGTGTATTGTGTATGATGTTTTGTGTGTGATACATTGTGTATAATGTTTTGTGTGTGATGTATAATGTTTTGGGTGTGATGTGTATAATTATTGTGTGCGGTGTTTTGTGTGCGATGTATAGTGTGCGATGGAATGTGCACGATATACTGTGTGTGATCGAGAATCCACGTCATCACACTCAGGATAAGCTCATGAGCTGTATGGCTTCTTCTAGAAGAACTCGAAATGGCATGCGCGTTGATTGTCTCTGTTGAGAGCTGCACAGCCGTAGGTACACCTGGAGACACTCGAACACACAATACTGTTTCCGCTGACAGCAGGTTACCCTAGCCTTGTGAGTCATCTTTTACACTTTCCTTATGGGAACTGTCTGTGGCTATGGGGTTAGTGAACGCAGTTCACATACCGGGTCATACAGGGTCGATGGTTCGCAATAAACCGCAGGCCGTTTTGGTGCAGAACTTCTCCCGTTGTTTTCGAAAGTATGAGCGTCGGTCGTTAAGAAAATAATAGCAAACTACTGAGCGTGAAGCTACGGAATAAATCACAGACAGCCAATAAATTGAGAAGTTGGTTATAAAGGCCTGTAAAATAATATGCAGCTAACTTTATGGGAATAGTTATGTATGCGTATTCAATATAAAATAACAGTCGAGCATGCACTTCAGGTTGCCTTAAATATGTTCTTCAGCTGTTATAGTCAGGGAAACATTCTACTGAGATTTATGCCTGCAATCTGTTAGTGTGTATGTGTGTGTTTACATTGTGTAGAGTGCATTGTTTTTATGTTCTCTCTCTCTCTCTCTCTCTCTCTATATATATATATATATATATATATATATATATATATATATATATATATATATATATATATATATATATATATATATATATATATATATATATATATATATAATAGTCCAGGCCTTGTGGCGTTGGAGTGATCATGTCCGTCCACAATCACTCTGTTCGTGTACAGGCTTCTGTCTCTTGTGCTGCCAATCATTTCTTATCCTAACTCCATGCCATGATGTCAAACAGTCCAGCATCTTCTCTCTTGGTCTCCCCCTGCCTATCATCCGCTCCGACTTTCTAGTTATAACGACACACGCCAGCTTTCCTTTTCTCCCGACGTGTCCATAGAAGGGGGACTGTCTCCATCTGATGCCAGTTATCAGTTCTTTTTGTGAGTTAACGTCTTTCAAAATATCTTTGTCGTTCTTTCTATCCGTCCACAGTGTTCTCACCTTTCTTCTATAAAACCAAATCCCCACAGCGTCCACATAATTCCTCACTTGTCTGCTGATTGCCCATTATTATATTCCATACAACAGGGTTGGCTCAATACAGCTATTAAGAACTCTTTTCTTCACCTCGATTGGCAAAGATAAATAGTAGAGAACATTTTTCGTCTTGTGAAATGCAGCCTTTGGTTGGGCTATTCTATGTGTAAATTCCTTAATACATCTTCCATCTGCTGTTATAAGAGTATCGAAATAATTAAATACAGTATGTTTCAGATTTGTTGCGTTCACTTTGATGTTTTACTTGATTATCCTATTTCCCCCTGTAATGACCATTACTTCTGCATTTCTGTTATTCAGACTAAGTCCTTTGTTTTGACATTCTGTTGCAATTATATCCACCATTTCCTATAATTGCGTTTTATTTTCAGCGGCCAAAATTGTGTCATCAGCATAACGCATGTTGTTTACATTATGCCCACCAACCGATATTCCTGGCATGCCTTGTATGGATCTCATTATTATTTCATCATCATCATCAAGTGCCGTGCCGGCTGGCGTAGGCGTTCATGGCTCTCCACAGATCTCGGTCTTTGGTGTTCTGGATCAACTCTGCTGATGATATTCCTCCATGCCACCGTCTCAGTCCGTCCAGCATCATTTCTCTTGGTCTGCCTCTGCCTCTCTTCCCCTCGATCTTTCCAGTTGTCACGATGTTCTCCAATGCCTCTTTTCTCATCACATGACCAAAGAAAGATGTTTGTCTCTTTCTTATTGTTGTATATAGTGTTCTAGTTTCATTAGCCTCTTTCAGGCAATCGTTGTTAGTTACTCTGGCAGTCCAAGGAATTCGCAACATTCGTCTTAAAAACCACATCTCTGTTGCTTCTAAGTTCTTCCTAATTTGTTCATTTACATTCCAAGATTCGCTGCCATACAGCAAAACTGGTTCTTCTTCTTCTTCTTCTTCGTTCATCCGGAGTTTTTTTTCCGGATGTGATTGCGTTGTGCCTGTTTACAGCAGAGCAGCGTTCTTGCGCCGTTAGGCCGACACATCCGACTTCTGCGGGCATTTGTTGACCGGGTTAACCTTCCCGGAAACTGGTTCTATATAGCATTTTAGTACTCTCTTTCTTACATTCATTGATAGCAACTTATTGCATAAGATACTCTTCATTTTCTGAAATGCTGTCTTTGCCTGCCCTATTCTGCTCTTAATCTCTTTTGTACATCTTCCATCTGATGTTATAAGTGCCCCTAGGTATTTAAAATTATCCACTTGGTTGAGAATTTCCCCTTCTATTTCTATGTCACATTTTGGCGTCCCCATTTTCTTTGATATCACCATTGTTACTGTTTTCTTGATATTCAAGGACAGTCCTTTCTGTGCACTCTCTGTTACTACACTGTCCAACAATTGTTGTAGGTCTGTTGCATTATCCGCTACCAATACTGTGTCATCTGCATAGCGTATATTGTTTATATTATATCCTCCGATTAGTATTCCTGGCTTCTCTTTGATCTCTCTCATTATTACTTCGCTATACAGGGAGAAGAGATCGGGTGACAAGACACACCCCTGTCGTACTCCTAGCTTTATCTGTTCGTAACTACCCTCTTTATTTCCCATTTTAATTGCTGCTACTTGGTTCCAGTATATATTCTTTATTATTCTTAAATCTTTCCCATCAATGTTGATATCTTCCAACATTTTAATCAGCTCATCATGTTTTACTTTATCAAATGCCTTAGTATAATCTATGAAGCATAAATATATGTCTCTTTGTTTCTCTATTGATCTTTCTATTAGTGTTCGTAATATATATATTGCATTGTTTGTACCCTTTCCTTCCATAAAACCATTACTGTTCTTCACTAATTTCCATTTTTATTTTCTTTCTTGTTCTTCTCATTATAATTCTAAATAGAAGCTTAGTGACATGGTTTATGAGGTTAATTGTACGAAAATCTTCACAATCAATTGCTCCTAGTCTTTTTGGTATAGCTATAAATACAGATTTCAGCATATCACTGGGTAAATATCCACTACTGTAAATATCATTCAACATTTTGGTTAATATATCTACTCCAAATTCTCCCAACACTTCTAATTCTTCTATTGTGATTTCATCTGGCCCAGCTGTTTTTCCTTTCTTCATATGTTTCATAGCATCAGCGACTTCTTCTTTTAGAATAGGTGGGCCTTCTAAGTTACTTTCTTCTGTTAATTCTTCCCTTTCTCCATTATATAATTCTCTTATATACTCATTCCACCTCTTCATTATAGCACCTTCCTCCAATAAAGTCTGTCCTGTTTTTGATTTCAAACACCCTGTATTTATTCTTATTTTTCTTCCTGTGAGCTCGCTGATTTGTCTGTACATACTTTTTTGATCTTTAATGGAATTTAATTCAATTTTTCTGCATTGCTCATTTAACCAACTTTCTTTTGCCTTCACACATTTATCTCTTATTTCTTTATTTATCTTAGCATACTCTTGTTTGTCATTTTTATTCTGTTTCCTTTTGTCCATCAACCTTAAGATTTCTTCATTCATCCATTTTTTCTTAGCTTTTTGGCTTCTCTCCGGTAATATTTCTTTGCTAGTTTGATGAATGGAGTCCCTTAACATTTCCCATTGTTCATCTATACTCTGTATTTTAGCTATTGCATTGTACCTATTTTTCACAGTCACTCTGTATTGTTCTTGAATTTCTTTATCTACTTTCAGAACCTCTTTATTAAGTCTCAAGTTTTTAACCATTTTTTCCCCTCTCTTTAATCTTACTTTTATTTGTCCACATAGTGGTACATGATCACTGTTACCGTCAGCACCAGGCATTGTCTTTACATTAATTAATGCATTTCTAAATCTTTTATTAATAAGTATGTAGTCAATTTGGTTGCGTATTTTCATATCAGGGCTTTTCCATGTGTATAGTCGTCTTTTATGGTGTTTAAACCATGTGTTTCCAATTATCATATCATTAATATTTGCCCATTCTATTAGTTTCTCTCCTCTTTCATTTCTTGTACCTAAACCGTAATTCCCCACTATATCCTCTATTTTTCCCTTTCCTACTTTTGCATTAAAATCCCCCAGTATTATTTTTATTTCTTGTGATCCAATTTGGGCTATTGCCATTTCAACTTCATCGTAAAAGTTTTGTATATCTTCATCACTACTGTTTGTTGTTGGTGCATATACTTGTATAATATTTATATCTATTGGTTTGCCTTTGATTTAGACCATTATCACTCTATCTGAAATGCACCAGTATCCAGTCATAGATTTGGCTGTATTTTCATCAAATATTATTCCTACACCTTTTTCATGTGTGTCCCCTCCAGAATAAATTATTGTGTGTTTGTCGGTTATAATTTTGCCAGATCCCTTCCATCTCATCTCAATTCCCCACTATATCCTCTATTTTCCATTTCCTACTTTTGCATTAAAATCCCCCAGTATTATTTTTATTTCTTGTGATCCAATTTGCTATTCTTCTTCTTCTTCGTTCATCCGGAGTTTTTTTTCGGATGTGATTGCGTTGTGCCTGTTTACAGCAGAGCTGCGTTCTTGCGCCGTTAGGCCGACACATCCGACTTCTGCGGGCATTTGTTGACCGGGTTAACCTTCCCGGGGGTTTCTTAGGACGTTTGACTCTCACTGTTGTGGTGTTATCCCCCATCCCAGCTGGTCCATATAGAACAGCCAAAGATCCTGGTCAGCCCTCAAGGGAAGGCAGGGGCAGACCATGGGCATTCCCCGCCATCCAAGGAGGCTTCCATACTTGCAGAGCCGATACATAGCGCTCTGGTACTGGGCTCACCCAAGGAATCGTCACGTCCTGCACATGGCTGCTTAGCCTCACTTCCGTATATTGGGCCTTCCGTTCACCATAGGCTGTTCTTCCGGAAACCAGAAGTATGCAGTCTGCAGATGACATCCACACAGTGAGCTTTCGATTCGGACTTTCCATGTAATGGATTTGCTAGCCAAGCAATATTCCATTTCGTGCCACTAGGACACTTTTCCACCTTTTATGAAGCCCACACAGTGGGCTTTTGATTCAGACTTTCCACGTAATGGATTTGCTATCCAAGCAATATTCCATTTCGTGCCACTAGGACACTTTTCCACCTTTTATGAAGCCCACACAGTGGGCTTTTGATTCGGACTTTCCACGTAATAGATTTGCTATCCAAGCAATATTCCATTTCGTGCCACTAGGACACTTTTCCACCTTTTATGAAGCCCACACAATGGGCTTTTGATTTGGACTTTCCACGTAATGGATTTGCTATCCAAGCAATATTCCATTTCATGCCTCTGGGTCTTCATGCACCTTTAAATGTCAACCTGTATATAGTTAAAGTAATCTGCGGTCAACTTTAGCTTGTTGATATCTCCATAGAGCTTGTCCTCAAATGAAGCAGGTGTGGGCCAAAATATCTTTCTCTGTTCTGCATACGTTGGGCAATCCTGCAGCAAATGTTTTGCTGTCATTTTTCCAGTTCTACAATTACATTCATCGGTATCTCCTATCTTTAGTTTATTGAACAAGTGGTATTTCAGCCTGTTATGTCCTGTGCGGAGTCTGAAGATTGCTACTTGTTCTCTTCGGTCGAGTTTGTAATATGCATCATCCTTCTGATGGCCTGGATGCTCTGATTCCCATTTGGTTCTATAAGTGCTTTTTATCAACCTCTTTGCCTCATTATAGGTTATGTCTATGTCAGGCTGTGGTAGTCGTCCGCCCTCTTTTGCCAGTCTGTCAGCCTCTTCGTTTCCAGGTATACTGCAATGTGATGGGATCCACTGTATTACAACTTTTTTGGATTTCTGGCATAGACCATGGAGTGCTGCTCTTAGGTCAGTTAGTTCTGTGCTGTTATTGCTCTTCAGTATTGAGACAGCTGACTTTGCATCTGTGAAGATAGCTATTTGCTTCTCTTTATTTTCCTCCATCAGGAGCATTTCTGCTGCAGTTTTCAGAGCCTCTACCTCCGCTTTGAAGTTACTTGAAAATTTTCCAGTTGCCATTGAATGTGTTTTTTTCGCTCCATTTTTTAAATTTAGGAGAATTCCTCCTCCTCCATTCTCTATTGAATTTTTGGCTGATCCATCTGTATATGCATGGGTCCAATTCCTGCTTGGGTAATGTTCTTTTATGTAGTTTAGGGTTATTTCTCTTCTTTCGGTTTCATGCTGAGTGTTCTTTTTCTCAATACCAGGAATGTTTTCTATCATCTCAGGCAGTTGCTGCTGTCTCCAAGCTGGGAACTTGTGTGCATTGTGTATGGGCTTGACTGTTGATATGTTAAGAATAGGATCTGACCTAATCCTTCGTTTTGCAGTTTCTACAAAGTTGCTACGCTTCAGTCTTCCCTTTCCAAAACCATTAAATCTGTTGTACATAGGGTGGTCTGTCAATCTTCTAAATTTTTCTGCTTGTTGCTGGGCTCTGCTATCTCTTCTATCCTGCATTGGTTGTAAACAAGTGATCTTTTCTAATTCATTAATAGGCGTTGTCTTCAGGCTTCCAGTTATGATTCGCATTCCTTGATTTTGGACTCTACTTATTTTGTTAAAGTTTGACTTAGCTGCTGTTGCCCAAGCTGCAATGCCATATTCCAGTACTGGCCTCACCCGTCCAGTATATAACTTCTTGAGAACTTTCTCATCTGCTCCCCACGTTGTACCAGCAAGCTTTTTCATGATTGCCATTCTTTGCCTTGCTCTTGTTCGATTTTTCTCAACCTGTGTCTTCCATGTCAGGCGACGATCAAAGGTGACTCCTAGATAGTTTGGATTTTCTTCATGGCGCAATATTTTTCCATTCAATACCAGCTTAGGTTGCTGAGTTTTAGTTGAGAGGGAGAACACTGTGCATGTTGTTTTCTCCTCACTTATCTTCACTAGCCATGATTTTGACCAGTCCTCTAGCGCTAATAGGGCTTGCTGTATTCTGCTGTTAGCTGTACTAATATATTCTTCAGATGTCCATATGGCTAGGTCATCTGCAAAGGATGATGTGTGTACTCTGGCTGGAAAATTTTCCGTGATGTCAGTTTATATATGCTAGGAATAATGTTGGTGAAAGAACTCCTCCTTGGGGGACACCTTGCTCCAACAGCATCATTTTGCTGGTTTGTCCTTGTACTTTTGTCCTGGCAGTTCTGTTCTCAAGGTAGTGGCTGATCCATTTGTACATTTTCCAGCAAACATGCATTTTTTGCAGTTTTACTTTCAGTCCTTCCTTCCATACTTTATCAAATGCTTTTTCTAAATCTATCCAGACTGCTAGTGTGTGCTTTTTCTCTTGGAAGGCATCCTCTATTTCCTGAGCTATATAGGTTATTTGATCTTCAGTAGATCTGTACTTTCTGAATCCTGCTTGGTGAGGTGTTAAGAGTTGGTTTTCTTCCAGATGCCATGTTAGCCTGCCATTGATAATGCGTTCCATTAATTTTCCTACACAGCTAAGTAAGACTGATAGGTCGATAGCCATTTGGTTCTTCCAGGTCTTTTCCTTTCTTTGGGACTGGTATTAGTATAGCTTCCTTCCATGCCTGTGGGACTATTCCCCTCTTCCAGCTGTAATTTAGGACTGCTAGTAGTTTCTTTTTTGCCTTAGTGCCTAGTCCTATTAGCATTTCATTTGTGATTCCATCCTTTCCTGGTGATGTCTTCTTTTTTAGGGTATTCATTGCCTGTTCCATTTCTTCCATTGTTAGATTTGCCATCATATATTCTGCTGCTGTCTCTGTATATGTATGATGTATCTGTTTATCTTTGATTGCTTTCTTCTGTTCGGCTTGTAATATCAATGTGGTTTGCACTGGCATAGTGTTCCATTAGTGCATTTGCAGCCTTTTTTCCTGTAAGCAAGGCATTTCCTTGTTTAATTGTTATTTGTTTGTTTCTAGGTCCTTCATTGTTCATGGCTTTCACTAGTTTCCATAGTTTGTTTCCATCCCTGTCAAAATTCAGGTTTTCTGTTTTTTTCCTCCAACAATCTCTTGTTGTTTGATTTACTGTTCTTTTATATTTTGCTGAGATGGCTTTGAGAGAGATGTTCGCTTCAGTTGTTTGTTCTCTCTCTGCTGTCTTCCTAGCATCTTCAACTTTGTCCTCCAAAATTGTAGTTCTTCAGTCCAGTATGGTTTGTAATTTTTCCTTGCTCCTCTTGGAATAGACTCAGTGGCTGCCTGTATTATTGCTCTGTTTAGACTTTCCACCATTTGCTTCATGTTGCCATATCGTGTATTTATGTTTTCACAATATTTGTCTGTTAGTATGGCAAATCTGTCCCAATCTGCTCGTTTGTAATTCCAACGGGGCAAAGGCTTTTGCTCCTGTGGAACATACTCCATATTTATTACAAGCTTGATTGGTCTGTGGTCACTACCTGCTAATTGGTCCAGCACATGGCGATCGATTTTGTGGAGGATGTCTCCTGTGCAGAAAGCTAAGTCTGGAGTAGAAGTGGTAATCCATCTTCTGGAGTAGAAGCTCGGTGTGTCATCCGCTTTGTTGAAGTAGATGGAGATTTGAGTCTATTTCCCAGTCCTCCACTTCATCTCCTCTTTTGTCAGTATCTGGGTATCCCCATCTTTCTGAACGGCTATTAAAGTCTCCGACAACAATGCAATTTGTGTCAGTTATTTTCATGTTTGAGAGTGTAAGGATCCTTATCTGCCGGGCTATACAGATTGTAAATTCTTATTTTCACGTCCTTTATCATTATATCAACACCTATAATTTCCGTTTGGTTGTCAGAGATCACAGATACTTCGCTGCAAGGTATTGTATTTCGTGTAAGTATTACAACTCCTCCTTTGTGTCCTTCGCGGTCGAAACGTGTGGCCTGATATCCCTCTGACTGAAAATGTGCGATTGGCGTTGAGGTGTGTCTCTTGAATGCATGCCACATCTATTCTATCTTTATGAAGACGCTGTGTTAGGGAGGCTTTCTTGTTATAAACTCCTTCTGCATTCCATTGTAGTATGTTGAGTGTCCGGGGTGTTTGGTCAATAGCTCTTAACCTACTCCTCTGTGCCTTGACTCCACAGCACAGGGGAAGGTGACCACCAGTAGTCATGGGTGGACCCCCTCGAGGCAGGGGGCCCGGCACTATCACCGCCTGATGGGACTTCACGGGATTAGCACCATAACGATTAGTTTTCATCTGTGGCATCATGAAATGATAAAGTTACGTTGCACTTCTTTGTCAAGCCTTTGGCTCAGTACATCCGATTTCGACAAGCATTTGTTCGGGATGCTTTCCCTAGCCTTTGACTGTCCCCAGTCTACCTACAAGGCAGCAGGTTTGTGCGTCACTTCGTCTGGTCCCTCTCCCTTGACCTGTCCGACATGGGTGACCCTACCAGTAGCTGTGCTACCGTCGGCATAGCTCTTGGGGTCATTGGAACGCTCAAGCCCCTCTACCTCGTCAAGGTGGACGCACGGCAGAGGGGCCTAGCTCATTTAATGTCCTAACATTCCACGTTCCTACTCTAAATTTATTTAGTTTAGTTATTGTTTTAGTTTTGCCATCAGTAGCTGGATGACGTTCTGGTGTCACCTGTGGCTCATGACTGTCCCTACCGGACGAGGATGTCCTATGACAGCCATTAACGTCGTTCACTATTTCTGAAATGTGTGTCGCCATGAAATCTTGGGAAGATAATGTGGTGGTTTCCCCCTTGCCTTCCACATTCACATGGTGGTCTTTTTACCTCTGCCTTTGACAGCCATTTCCGACTTTAAGGACAAGTGAGTGCCCTGCTTTGCTCAGCTGCAGAGTTGTCCACTTATTCCGGTGGATACTCGGTCCCCAGAGCTGTGTTAGCCACACCGTGGTGTGTTTCCATCCTCTACCGCGGGGAGGTGCAGTTGGGATTTTCCCTTCCTAAAGTTATGGTCTATGACCAAAACTCTCCAGTACTTTTTAGAGGACCATTATTATTTAGCTGTAGAAATTTAACAGATCTGGTGATAGTACACAACCCTTTCGAAAACTGTGTTTAATCTATTTACAGGTTCCTAATTGGTTGTCAGTTCTCATGGCTCCACTGTGTTGACCATACATGTTCTCAATTATTCTTAGCCTGAGTCTCAAAAACAATCTGCGAGAAGAAAGTGTAATGTCGTGCATTTTAGACCACATTCCATTGTACAATTACTTGATTTTCAATGAAGAAAGTGAGGGATATTCATAATCGCACTGATGGCAATGTCTTTATTTGTAGTTGCACTGTATATACCACACCACTTTTGTCGTGCGTGACGTACGGTTGGTTACCAATTGACGTACGTACATTAGTCGGGCTACAGACTCCGCAGGAGGTACGCGTCGGTTCGTGGAGGAACCAGCTGGTCTGGCATAATCAAGTCGACTGAA
Organism: Cepaea nemoralis; assembly: GCA_014155875.1. Classification (NCBI taxonomy): domain Eukaryota; kingdom Metazoa; phylum Mollusca; class Gastropoda; order Stylommatophora; family Helicidae; genus Cepaea; species Cepaea nemoralis. The sequence continues at coordinate 40,909 of JACEFZ010019160.1, forward strand.
AGCTTCTGAAGGAGAAAGGTGTCAGTCCGCTGGGGGAACCGACCTGCTTAGTATATTTATTTGTTCGGGTAGCCAGCCACTTGGTATTCGCTATATGTGGGGTTGTTTCAAGCAGGTAGAATCATACTCTATAAGGGAGGTAACTGCAAGTTTGTGGCTGAGAGATTACAAAGAAACCCGTAAATGTCCAATGGCTAATTGAGGATTATCGCATGCTATGAATGGCTGCAGAAGATATGTACAGCTGGAATCGTCATTATCATGAGGAGCTCGAATATTAATGAATTGCTCCGATTGTATGTTTGAATAACAGAAGACGGACTTCATCACTCATCGGTTCATCATGTATATTCAATAAATGTCTTATTTTGAAACCTTGCGGATAGATTGTTCAGTGACTGCTGTATTAACATTATCATTGGACAGTCTCAGTTGGAAGATCTTTCATGGTTGATTATTGATATTGATCATATTTGATTATCTATTACTATTGTTATAGATCCTCGGTTCCTGAGACGAATTCCTTGGACTGCCAGAGTAACTAACAATGATTGCCTGAAACAGGCTAATGAAACTAGAACACTATATACAACAATAAGAATGAGACAAGCAGCTTTCTTCGGTCATGTGATGAGAAGAGAGGCATTAGAGAGCATCGTGAGAACTGGAAAGATCGAGGGGAAGGGGGATAGAGGCAGACCATGAATAATGATGCTAGATGGATTGAGGCGGTGGCATGGAGGAATATCATCAGCAGTAGTTGATCCAGAACACCACAAGACCGAGATCTGTGGAGAGCCATGAACGCCTACGCCAGTTGATAGGGCACTTGATGATGAAGATGATGATGATGATGTAGTTTCAAAAACAAACTCCTTACAGAGAATGGCTGATCGCTACATCTGCATCTAATGGGATGCTAAAACTGCAGTTGGGGGGGGGGGGGGGGGGGGGGGGGGGGGGGGGGGAGAGAGAGAAAGTGACCCAAAAAAAAGGGGGTGCTCCGAAATTTGTCAGCTCTGCTCCTGAAACTATTGTAAAAACACATAACTATGTTGCGGCTAAACAACCTTCAACAGCAAAAATAAATAAAGAAATAAAGAAATGACACTGGCTAAAGGAAACGTGTACTATTATTTCTACAAGATAATGTGGTACTGTTTACCAAATAGCCAAACACAGTTGAAATTATGCACACTATAAAATTGAACAATCGTTTCTAACTGGTTGAAATGCCGGTGTCAATAGTTTTTCCCCCCTGACTTAAAAACATTTTTTAACCTAGAATTTGTGCTATGAAATGTGCTGGAAAGTCCAGGCGAGCGGCCTGATATTGAGCACATTACCCATCGAGTGCTAATCGATCTCAAAATATTGGCTAGCACCCTATATCCATTTCACCGCCGAGAGTGGAAACGTGCTCCTTATTGTGAGGATGTCTATAAAATGGCATGTATAAAACAGGGAGGCACAGACATATTAATGCAGACATGCATGGGACTAAAGAGAATGACACAACATGGACACATATGGAATGGAATTATCAGGACGCTTAGCGGCCAGTCCAAGGGCTGAAGTGTTTTATGAGCTGAGTTGAGACGAGATGAGTTGAGTTGAGATGTGTTAAGTTGGGTTGAGCTAAGCTAAGTTGAAGTGAGATGAGAAGAATTGAGTTGAGATGAGTTGAGATGAGTTGAGTTGAGTTGAGTTGAGATGAGCCAGAAACCGACATCAAAGCACTCGGAACATTCCCATAAGTGCTCCGTCCTCGCTTATCATCATCATCATCATCAAATGATGATAATGACCGTGTCCTTTACACGTCACAATACAGTTTCAAATAAGCAATATATATATGCAGCCGAAGGTAGTACTTCAGACAAGTGGACAAATCATCTCAGTTTACACAAATAAAGCAATTAATAAAAGTATGTAAACATTGCGTCCTTGGGCAGTTTCCTGCCGTGCGTCTGTGATGTGATGGGGCTGTCACATTATGTAGGCCTGAATTCACGGAGGAATAGGTGGCCAGTCTTTACCTCACTTAGCAGGCTACGAGCCCAGGCGTTGAACCCTCGGCCGGCCGTGGTAATGTCATCAGTGTTGTTCCCTAATAACTTCACTAACGCGCCCGTTCGATCAAGCACACTGACATTTGTTTAGAAGGTGAAACCACTTGAGGAACATTCTGGCAATGTTCTCTTGTTGAAGCGCCGTATATGAGAACATTCTGGGATTGTCCACTTGTAAAAGCGCCGTATATGAAAACATTTGCACAATAGTTCTTGTTGTTATCATCTGCAACATATTGATGTACGTGCAGCAGGATTTCACCTAATATCCGGACCGACATTATCTGTGTTTCTCTGAATTACAAATTTTAAAAAAAACACACACACACACACAAATATAAACACACGCACACACATGCACACACGCACGCACACACGCGCGCACACACACACACACACACTCTCTCTCTCTCTCTCTCTCTCTCTCTCTCTCTCTCTCTCTCTCTCTCTCTCTCTCTCTCTCTCTCACTCTACAGTGAGAAATTTAGACATTTACAATATCGCACATGTTTATTACCTTGATACCATAATTAACAATAAAGAGTTAAAGTTAATTCCATATCCTTATCAGGATAAGTCACAATCAACGCCGGCATTTTTGGTTGTTTGCTATTTCTTTGCAAAGTTACGTTCAGTAGTTTGCCATTGCTTACTGAACAACCGGCACTCATATAAAATCTAGCACAAGGGGTCTGCTTCCAAATCGCACGCAGCTGTGTTCGAACGCAGTATGTGAGTTTGAGAATTGCTTTCTTAACCCCTTCTCCTCAACGCCGACTTCAAGAGTACTGTCTAAAAATAACCATTCTAGACGGGGGTTTAAAATGTACGAAGAACATATGGCTCAATGCCAGTCAACGGAAATTAAACAGTTTGAAACATGTATCCGTCCTGTGGTAACATACTGATGTGAATCATCTACTATTTAACAAAATATAAAGAAGAAAATTGACGCTTTCACCTTAAAGTTTATAGAAGAACTAATTGAATTATGTGGGTCTCGAAAGCAAGAAGAAGAAGAAGAAGAAGAAGAAGAAGAAGAAGAAGAAGAAGAAGAAGAAGAAGAAGAAGAAGAAGAAGAAGAAGAAGAAGAAGAAGAAGAAGAAGAAGAAGAAAGAGTAGTAGTAGTAGTAGTAGCAGCAGCAGCAGCAGTAGTAGAAGTAGCAGCAGCAGCAACAGCAACAACAACAACAGCAGTAGCAGCAGCAGCAGCAGTGGTAGCAGTAGTAGTAGTAGTAGTAGTAGTAGTAGTAGTAGTATAGTAGTAGTAGTAGTAGTAGTAGTAGTAGTAGTAGTAGTAGTAGTAGTAGTTCCCGGTGGACAAGACAGGGGCAGACTAGCAATGTAACGCAGAGTGAGCAGTATAGGCATGGGTATGGATGTGCGTGAAGCAAGGTAAAGGATCAAGTCTTTCCAAAGAACATTGATGCGTGCCACATTCTGAAAAACACTTCCTACACGATGATGTTTGCTCCACAAGAGGCTACCGAGCCAGTGTATTTGTTGCCTACATCTATTGTTTTTTTTAATATTGTTTTTTTTTTTTTTTTGTTCTCTCTCGGGTTTAATGTTTGTCTTCGATTTTTCCCTACAATGTTTAACAAAAGAATCAGCCATATTTAATTTAATAGAGCAGAGTCGTGCAACAGACAGTTAGATATATTTGCATACCCCTGGGAAATTAAATACAATAGGAAACCGGAATTTATTTTTGTCCAGCCTTTTGCTGCATTGTTGGCTTTGGAATGAGTTCGATTGTGTGGCCTTAGTAATAAAAGTGGCTTTAAGTTCATGGCAGGCATGTTTTTGTGAATTTGTGAATTATATGTCGCTGACAGCGTTGCTCAGATTGCACGTGGACATCGGTAGCTTGGATGCAGAATGTTTAGAACATCATTACAATTGGCTTTTGTCTTTTTCCTGTCAAAACAGACTACCAGTACTACCACTATTGAGTCTTCTTCTTCTTCTTCTTCTTCTTCTTCTTCTTCTTCTTCTTCTTCTTCTTTTATCTCTCTATCTTCCTCTCAATCTTCCTATTTCTCCTCTTCTTCTTCCTGTTCTTACTTTTCCCCTTCCTCTTCTTCCTCCGTTTCTTCTCATTCTTCTTTCTCCTCTCCTCTTTCTTTTTATGTTCCGTTTCTAATGTCCTCTTCCTCCTTATCCGTATCTTGTATTCTTCCTCTGCTTCTTCTTCTTCTTCTTCTTCTTCTTCTTCTTCTTCTTCTCACCCTACCCCTCCTCACAAGCGTGCTCGGAATGAGTGTGTTGCTTGCCTACCAGGATGCAACCTCCTTACCGCTATCCCCCCATTCCATTAGTTGGCATCAGAGTGCTATTCTATACCATCGACCAGCCAGCCGACCGTATCAACTCACACACTCACACCGCTAGATTGATACTGGTTAGTGAATGTTGTTAACATTCCAGACAATTACGCGACTTGTTAGCTAGTCATGCCTGACTGATCCTTGGTTTGTTAACGTGCTATTTCACCACAGGCGCAAAGAATCCTGGGAGCCCCGGTGGCGTAGTGGCTAGACGTCGGTCCGTTGGTCATGGGTTCGAATCAGATCGGCTCAACCTTAAATGGGTACAAGAAATGACTTGGGAAGTAAAGGCGAGCGGTGTGATACTGACCACATCAACCATCGAGTGCGGGTTGGTCTATAAAATATGCGTCTACCACCATATGCCCAATGCGCCTAAGGTGTGAAAATGGTCTTTTTTTGTATTACTTTTACTTTTTTATATTACTTTTACTTTTTAATATTACTTTTACTTACAAAGCCCGCTCCGTGGTGAAGGCTGTTAAGAATAACAACTTTCCTCATCCCCTTCCCTCCCCCAATCTATCTATCTCGCGCGCGCGCGCGTGGGAGTGAAAGGACACAAAAAAGACGTCGGTTTTATGACTTTATTTCGGATCTTGTCAGTTTTTCCTCCTCAAAATATTATGAAATGATAATTCGTATTCTGTATTCTTAAAGTTAATTTCCTAACAATAGACAGCATTTTGCATATTTCAGAAATAAGCTCATTTTCGGGATTTTAATCTTCTGTATAATTTAATATCAGGTGGTCTATGTTATGCAAAATTGGCATATGATGAAAACATTTAGAAGAGAGTGTTGTTATTTCCCCTTGGTAAGGAAATTCTCTATGTGCTGTAATGGCCTTTAGATAGTTTGTGCGAGAGCTTGGCTGTACAAGTTATCTTCGTTTGACAGACAGTTTGCGGATTTGGTAAATATTAAAACGAACGATGAGGTTTATAAATCAACATTTCCTCTGAAAGGTAAGAAAGCTCAATGATTGAAATGTATGTAAATTTGGAACATGTACCAGATTCCTCCCACGTTGTCAAAATAATGACAGAAAATGGCACATGTGACACGAAAATCACACAAACGAATTGAACTGCTGAAGTTAGTTAGTTAGTTAGTGTCACAGTCCTAGATCTCTAGGGGATTGAAACTCGGGCTCATACAGGCAACAAACTCCGTTAGATACAATTTAGCATCATTTAATTACATATATATTACAGTACGCTGGCGAAGCGAGTTTTCACAAGCCAGCATTCAGTACATTGCGTATCACAGGAGTTTATAATGAACATGGTTAACACAATAACTCTAGCAGCTATCTACACATATGTCTAAGACCCTTAAATACAATTGGGTCTACTATCAAGTCCCCTTAAGGTAAGCCCTGTTGCTTCCTCGATGTCCAGTCCCTGTCTGACCTTCCCCACACGTGTCGCAATCCGACACGGGTGGCAACTCTCTCTGAGTTTCTCGTGGACCCCGCAATCGGCGGGCCCCATCAGTGTCCACGGGGCTGTGGACACACTGACCGGTCCTTCCAGAAGGCTCTGGATTATTCAAGCCTTCGAGTGACTCGGTTCTTTCCCTTTTGCTGGAGTACTCTCCCTTCGCCAGTATCTCTTACTTTTATGTTGGTACCGTCTCTAGGTGAGGCTGTGACAGTTAGTTAGTTAGTTAGTTAGTTAGTTAGTTAGTTAGTTAGTTAGTTAGTTAGTTAGTTGGCTGGCTGGCTGGCTGGTTGGTTGGTTGGTTGGTTGGTTGGTTGGTTGGTTAGTTAGTCGACAGATCATCCTCATTGCATATCGAACCATTCAGTCGATAAGTGCTCGGATCCCCTCCTCAGCAATTCCCGCAGCGTGTAGCGGCTAACGACACCAGTTCTGTGTTGGTTTATAAATCTTCTTTGGCTTCCTGCGTAGTGTTCTTGTTTGGCCACCCCTCTTTTAATTTGCTGTTCTCGCAGTCTGGCCATGGTATGCTGTAGCCATGGAACTGCTGAAAGTGTACATCAAATAACAAGTAATAAATACTTGTGTTTACATCAATCAATCAATCAATCAATCAATCATGTGCCATGCCGGAAGGCGTGGGCGGTCATGACTCGCCATTTCACTCGATCACCAGTGTCGTGGATCAGCTCAGTGTACCTGTCTCGTCCATGCCATGTGGCCAAGCCATCCAGGTATTTTCCTCTCGGTCTGCCTCTTGGTCTGTTTCCTTCGATCTTGCCAGTTGTCACCAAGTTCTCCTAATCGATTTCTTCTCATAACATGTCCAAAACATTTTGACTGTCTACGTCTAATCTCTCTAATCAGTTTACGATGTTCATTTGTCTCCTGTAAAGCAATAACATGGCTCGAGACACAGACATTCACTAGGGCTTGTTTCCTTAGCGACTCAATGAACATGATCAAGAGGATAGAGGAGGGGTCGATCCGAAGAGAATGGTTGCTGCCTCTGGAGCGGTCTCGGCTGGCAAAGATTAGTTTCATCTTCGTGCCAGGTCATGCGGGAGTACAAGGAAATGAGCGGGCTGACAAGCTCGCAGGTGAGGCTACTGTGGAGGGCGGACGCGCCATGGACCAGGCTGACATTCTGAATGCTCTACGAGAAGTGAGACTTTTGCAAGAACCAAGTGATGACTGTGAATCTACAACAATGGCCAGACTGCGAGAGCAGCAAATTAAAAGAGGGGTGGCCAAACAAGAACACTACGCAGGAAGCCAAAGAAGATTGATAAACCAACACAGAACTGGCGTCGTTAGCCGCTACACGCTGCGGGATTTGCTGAGGAGGGGATCCGAGCACTTATGGACTGAATGGTTCGATGTGCAACGAGGATGATCTGTCGACTAACTAACTAACTAACTAACCTGTAGTACTTGGTCATTGGTTTTTCTGTCTGTCCATGGTATTCTTTGCATTTTCCTCAGAAACCACATTTCTGCAGCCATCAGATGTTTTTCAGCTTGACTGCCCATTGTCCTAGTTTCATATCCATACAAAATAACAGGCTCAATGTATCCCCTCAACACTCTTTTTCTCGTTTCAATTGACATCTTTTTATTGGTCAGAATGTTTTTCATCTTGTTAAAGGCTACTTTCGCCATGGCGATTCTTGTTCTAATCTCTTCAAGGCATCTCCCATCAGATGTTATGACTGTTCCAAGATAATTGTACCGATTAACGTGTTGAAGAATATTTCCCATTTACTTGTATATTACATTGTGGCACTTCTTCCTTCCTAGTGACGACCATAACCTGAGTCTTTTTACAACTTAATTCTAACCCCAGTTGCTCACTGTGTACAACAACCGCATCTTCTAATTGTTTAAATAAATATCACTAAAACAGAAATAGAGGCATGTTTAATGTTACGTGTATTCAAACCTGCTACACGATGAAATGGAAACATAGACCTTAACTTCAAGTTTCCTTGCGGAATGGACACGTGTGAAAATAAATCTGCGTGTATGACATAATCGAAACCTAGAATTCATCGATCTTTCCTTTCATGTTGAGGGGATAGCGCGAACGCAGTCCCCCTTACGAAAAAATTACGCACTCGAGTCACCCACATTTGGGGTGATCGCAGGCGTCAACCCAACCAAAGTGCAATGGAAGGGCCTCAACCTGGGAGCACCACCTTATTGATCATGGTAGCTCCCGTGCCAGGTAAGTATGTTTCTTATATGTGAATATCCGACTTAAACTTTAGATGCAGTAAGATTCGCTAAGTGTTTGTGCAATGACTGCACACAGTTTATTATTCAACAAATTAAATCTGTGGCAAACATCAGATACCCATGTATGCTTTACTACAGGTTAAACAAAACTTATAAGCGGTCTGTCTATATATTAAATGTTCTTTGTCAGTAGGGACAAAGCATCGTTTCTGATGCACTATTGCGAGTTATTTCTCTTGCGGAAACATAACAGAATGCAATGCTATATGCATTAGATTCTCTCCCTTTAGTTTTCCGACTATTTGCTCTCTCTCTTTCCTTCTTCGTAAACAGAATGGTGTATTTAGTGTGAATAGTGTATGAAGAGGCCGACCACGTAAACGTTGGACGGAGGGAATAGCAGAGTCCATGTCGATATATGAAGCCCATACTCGGGCACTCTCACGAAGTTTATAATTATACTTCACCTCGACACCGCAAGGTACAAGAGGAACATGATGAGATGAGATGAGATGAGTGTATGTTCAAGATGTTGCCGTTTATTTGTAAATTTTCATTGTGTGCTACGGAGCATTGTCACATGTCAGTTTTTGGATGACGTGTGAAATTTAATTTCTTCCAAACTCGTGAAAAAGGCTGGTAACGGGACACTTACACACAAGATTCCCACGTTAGCCGGAATAACATATGATGATAGTATGTTACATTTTAAACCATTCGTAACATTCATTCTAATATACCCTACGGTGTAGGGCCTGAAAAATAGTCTTTAGACTCATTTTATTGCTCCTCTCCACGGAAATCTTTAGTAAATTTTTTTTTTGTGGAATGAATGAATGAATACAAAACCACATATGTTTACCAAACCAATGAGATTGTAAAAATTTGTGCTAATACAGATGCTTGTTTACTTTTTACCAAAAAAAAAAAAAAGGGAAAAAATGAATGTACCCTTACAAATAAAAAACATAAGCAAGGAGAAAAAGATAACCAACTACTTTTACTTCTACCATTTATGAAACATTGCATGTTGCAACTATATGTACCTGCTATGCTATGCTAACACCATTTCTAGGAAAATCATTCTAGCAAATGGAATCACAGTTTTGGAAAGTGGGATCTTTATCATAACTATTATTATCTTTGCTGTTACTATCAGTACTGTTATCACCTTAGTAGGTTAATGTTGTCATCATTATTAATGATGTATTTTGTTTTATTCTGCATTATTATAGTTACCTTTATTAATATATAACCTCATCTCCCATGTGACCCCCCCCCCCCCCCCTCCCCTTGCTCATGGTTTGTTTGTTGCCTTTGCTGACACCCTCGCCTTTTGGTTCCAAAAATTATCCTGCCTTTACAATCATTACCCATTAGTGTGGTGGGTCAACTGGGTGAGAGTGTGACAATGGAACAAAAATGGAAAGGTTTTATCCTTCTCCCTATCTACTCCCTTTCACATGTAAATATGCCCAATGAATAAAATATGCACACGTCAAATACACGCCCACATGCAACGCTCCGTAAACACACCTACACAAATACTAAATACACAGAACGCATGTAACAACACAAACATTATAAATGCAACCACTACCCTTCCTGCCTTGTAAACCGATACTGTTTACACCCCCATTCATACCATCTTGATACCGTTTGTTTGTTGATGCTGCTGTCCATCTCCGATCGGTTCGACTTTTTATACTGCCAGTTTCATCATTACCGAGTGGTGGTGATGGAATTGGAGGTTTTAGAGCCGACAGGAGATGGAGGCGGCAGGGGAAATAATATCGGTGCACTATCATCATGCGTTTGTTTCTGTAATTTTTAACAAATCAATGTAAAAGTTAATTTCTATTTGTTTTTGTGCGCATATTCACCAGACGCCCACTTTGCATTCTGCTGTAAAAACACAAAAAAATTTTAACATTTTAAGGGCTCAATAAAATTAAGGAAATTTTTACGCCTGTCAAGGGCCAAATTTCCTTAATATTCAACTTTAGTGACATGTTACGTTAGTTTTTTTGTGTTTTTCAACTCGCAGTGGGCCTGTAGTGACAACAACAAAAAACACAAAATTTTATACATTTGTAAAATAACGTTGGAAAAAAACTTAGTATTAAAAAGTAAATCTTTATAAATTTTTTAAAAAATGATGTTAAAACGTAAAGTGTATCGTTGTTTTTTCAACGTTGCATGTGGGCTGTGTGTTGGCTCTAAACCCTCTGAATTTTTTATAACCCCTTACTGCAAAATGATGATATGACCGATATTATTTCCCTGCCATCTCCCTCTCCTGTCGGCTCTAAACCCTCCAATTCCATCACCACCACTCGGTAATGATGAAACTGCAGTATAAAATGTCTGAACCGGTCGGAGATGGCGGCAACAGCATCAACAAACAAACAGTGTCAAGATGGTGGGATTGGGAGGTGTAAACAGTATCGGGGTAGTGGTTGCATTTATAATGTTTGTGTGTTACATGCGTTCTGTGTGTTAGTATTTGTGTAGGTGTGTTTACGGAGCGTTGCGTGTGGGCGTGTATGTAACCATACGTGTGCATATTTTATTCATGGGCATATTTACATGTGAAGGGGGGTTGATAGGGAGGAGGATAAACCTTTCCATTTTTGTTTCCATTGTCACACTCTCACCTATTTGGACCTACCACTCTAATTTTCTCCATCACCACTCTCTGGTGGTGATGGTAAAGGCAGGATCATTTTTTGGAACCAAAGGGTTGATTGTATCAGCAAAGGCAAACAAACAAACCATGAGCAAGGGAAGGGATGGGGGGGGGGGTCACATGGGAGATGAGGTTATATATTACTAAAGGTAACTATAATAATAATAATGCAAATAAAACCAAATACATCAATAATAATGATGACAAAACATTAACCTACTAAGGGTGATAAACAGTATTGATAGTAACAGAAATGATAATAATAGGTATGATAATGATCCCACTTTCCAAAACTGATTCCATTTGCTAGAATGATTTTCCTAGGAATGGTGTTAGCATAGCATACCAGGTACATATAATTACAACATGCAATGTTCAATAATAGTAGAAGTAAAAGGAGTTGGTTATCTTTTTCTCTTTGCTTATTATTTTTTTTTCCTTATTTGTAAGGGTTCATTCATTGTTTCCCTTTTTTTTTTTTTTTTTTGGTAAAAAGTAAAACAGCATCTGAATTTGCACAAATTTTTACAATCTCATTGGTTTGGTAAACATATGTGGTTTTGTATTCATTCATTCATTATTCACTCACATTTTCTTGTTTCTTACTCGCACTCATGTGTACTAAATTTTACAATCATAACGAAGTGTACTTGTGTTTACTCTTGGGATATCTGTGATATTTTGTGATTACAACATAGGATATTTCCATTAGCATATTCCATTTCTTGAACACATTTACATGTGAATGGGGGTTAAAGGGAAAAGGGGAATCTTTACATTTTTGTTTCCCTTGCCACTCTCTCACCAATTTCGTTCCACTCCACCAATGCCTTTACCACTCCCTCTCGGGGCAATGATGGTAAAGGCAGGATAAATATTTGAACCAAACCGGTGTGGGTGTCAGCAAAGGCAACAACAACCCATGAGCGAGGGGGGATAGGGAAAATGTTTTTGTTTTATTTACTAATGATGGCAATAATAATAATGACAAGAAGAGACATAATGAGGGTAATAACAGCAATTTTAAAAAAAACAGCAATGGTAATAATAGTTATAAAATGATAAACTTTTTTTTACAAATGTGATTCCATTTGCTAGGATGATTTTCTTTGGAATGGTGTTAACATTGCATAGCAGGTACATACAAATGCAAACTGCAGTTTTTAGTAATACTTGGAGTAAAGGAGTGGGTTATATTTTCCTCCTTTGTTTTTTTTTCTTCCTAAATGTAGGGGTTCATTCATATTTTCCTCTTTGCTCTCTCTTTCTTTTGTTTTTTAATAAAAATTAACCAAGCATTTGTATTAACACACGTGTTTATAGTATCATTGGTTTGGTAACCATTTGTGATTTTGTATTAATTCATTCAACACTCACTCACACGATCAGAGGGGGTGACAAATAGAAAGGGAAATCTTTACATTTTTGTTTCCCTCGCTACACTCTCACCAATTGGTTCCACTCCACCAATGCCTTTCCTGACCACTAATGATGGTACAGGCATGACAAATGGTTTGAAACAAACCACAGGGTGTGTAGTTAGCAAAGCAACAAACCATAAGCAAGGGGGGCACAGGGGAGATAAAATTGTAAATTGCTAATGATGATATCAGTAATACTTATAAAATTAATGATAATAAGGATAATAGGTAAGTACTGGACTACAAGGAAAAGTTGGAAGTCTTTACATTCTGTTCCCTCGCTACCCTCCCACCCATTGGTTTCACTCCACCAATGTCCCCATGACCCACTCTAATGATGGTACAGGCAGGACAAATGTTTTGAAAACAAACCAGTGGGGGTAGTAGCAAAAGCAACAACCCCTTAAGCAAAGGGGGGGGGGGGGGGGGACATGGGAGATGCTTTTGTAAATTAATAATGATGATATCCTAATACTTTTCAAATTAATGATACTAAGATAATTAAGGGTAAGGTAATTTGATAGTAATAATAATAATGATCATAATAATAGTAGACATAATCATCATCATCATCTACATAATAATAATAATAAATAATAATAATAATAATAATAATAATAATAATAATAATAATAAATAGTATAATAGATATGTGATTCTATTTACTAAAGTGATAATCTTAGTAGTGGTGGTAGTATAGCACAACAAGTGCATTTAAGGCAAACATTCCATAAATAGTAATTTGGAATGGGAGGAGTTGATTTTCTTTTCTCCCTTTTTTTCTTTTCCCCTTATCTATAAGGGTTGAAACCAATCATTTTGAAACAAATAAAACAAGCATTTATATTTCCACTATTCTTTACATAAGGGATTTTCCATTGGTCTTTTGACCATATGTGATCTTTTTAGTGATTCACTCACAGTTTCTTCTTTCTTTCTCGCACTCATGTATACCAAATTTGTAATACAATAAAGAAGACTACATATGATTTACTCTGGAAATAGTTGTGATATTTTGTGTGTGTACATAAAGGAAATTAAGTGTGTGTTATATGTGTGGTGTTTGTATCTGGCTAAGTTTCTGCAGGTCCATATAAAGTGTCTGTAGTAAGAAAGTGCTAATCAGTAGTTTTGTATGTATGTCCTTTAACTGTCTTTGGTATAGTGTTGAGGAAAAATTGCTTTATATATGTCGGTTTGTTTGTCTGTGTGCGTTTGTATGAGGTGTTTGAGTGTTGTGCGTGTGGCAGTAATTGTTGGACATGTATAATAAATGTGTTCCTCTGTCTCTTGTGTTGTTGTTTCTACATAATTGACATTGTTTGGATATGTATGCTTCTACCTGTGTTGTGGGGTCATATTGTATAGCAGTCTATATGTGATTTCTCTAGCTTTTGGATGTTATGTGTTTTGTTGTGTAGGTTTGAAAAGGTGCATGTGAAGTCAGTCATGAAGTATTTGTGTCTCTTTTAATCCTAAGTCTTAGTGATGGTGCTTTGTTCTCTAACTAAATGTTTGTATATTGTGTGTGTTGTTTGCTGTATTGACTGTTCATGTCCTTTTATTGCTGTAATCATGTCCTGATAGAAAGTTGGCAGTTTTCCCTGGTAGTGTGCAGTTGCATTGTTAAGAGGTGTGAGATGTTTGATGTTGTGGCCTATGTAGTATAGTGCTAGTCTGTTCTGTTCTGGGTGTCTGATGATTTTACCTATGTGATGATTCTAAGTGACAGTATTTTTGTCTGGATGTCCTGTAGTGAATAGGTCCATATAAGGTGCACTGTGGTGCTGTTCTTAACTAAAGTTTGTATATTGGGTGTGTTTGCTGATTAACTGTTATGTCCTTTATTGCCTGTAATCATGCTATAGAAGTTGCTTTTTCATTTTTTTTCCCGGATTTTAATTTTCTTTTTTTGGGTTTTTTTTTAAATTTAATATCAGGTGGTCTATGTTATGAAAAAATTGGCAATATGAAAACTTTTAGAAGAGAGTGTTGTTTTTTCCCCCTTGGTAAGGAAATTCTCTATGTGCTGTAAGGGCCCCTTTAGATAGTTTGTGCGAGAGTTTGGCTGTACAAGTTATCTTCGTTTGACAGACAGTTTGCGGATTTGGAAAATTTTTAAAACGAACGATGGGGTTTAAAAATCAAATTTCCTCTAAAAGGAAAGAAAGCTCAATGATTGAAATGTATGAAAATTTGGAACATGTCCAGATTCCCCCCCTTGTCAAAATAATGACAGAAAAGGCACATGTGACACGAAAATCACACAAACGAATTGAACTGCTGAAGTTAGTTAGTTAGTTAGTGTCACAGTCCTAGATCTCTAGGGGATTGAAACTCGGGCTCATACAGGCAACAAACTCCGTTAGATACAATTTAGCATCTTTTAATTACATATATATTACAGTACGCGGGCGAAGCGAGTTTTCAAAAGCCAGCATCAGTACATTGCGTATCACAGGAGTTTATAATAAAACAGGGTTTAACAAAATAACTCTAGCAGCTATTACACATATGTCTAAGCCCCTTTAAAATACAATTGGGTCTACTTCAAGCCCCCTTAAGGAAACCCTGTTGCTTCCTCGATGTCCAGTCCCTGTCGCCCTTCCCACACGTGTCGCAACCGACACGGGTGGCAACTCTTCTGAGTTTCTCGTGGACCCCGCAATCGGCGGGCCCCATCAGTGTCCACGGGGCTGTGGACACATGACCGGTCCTTCCAAAGGCTCTGGATTATTAAACCCTTTCGAGTGACTCGGTTCTTTCCCTTTTGCTGGAGTACTCCCCCTTCGCCAGTATCTTTTACTTTTATGTTGGTACCGTCTCTAGGTGAGGCTGTGACAGTTAGTTAGTTAGTTAGTTATTTAGTTATTTAGTTAGTTAGTTAGTTAGTTATAGTTGGGGGGCTGGCTGGGGGTTGGGGGTTTGGGTTGGTTTTTGGTTGGTTGGTTTTAGTTAGTCGACAGATCATCCTCATTGCATATCGAACCATTCAGCGATAAGTGCTCGGACCCCCTCCTCAGAAATTCCCGCAGCGTGTAGGGGCCCAACGACACCAGTTCTGTGTTGGTTTATAAATTTTTTGGTTTTCCTGCGTATGTTCTTTTTTGGCCCACCCCTTTTTTAATTTGCTGTTCTCGCAGTCTGGCCATGGTATGCGTAGCCATGGAACTGCTGAAAGTGACATCAAATAAAAAGTAATAAATACTTGTTTTACATCAATCAATCAATCAATCAATAAATCATGTGCCATGCCGGAAGGCGTGGGGGGTCATGACTCCCCATTTCACTCGATCACCAGTGTCGTGGATCAGCTCAGTTTACCTGTCTCGTCCATGCCATGTGGCCAAGCCATCCGGGTTTTTTCCTCTTGGTCTTTTTCCTTCGATCTTGCCAGTTGTCACCAAGTTCTCCAAACGATTTCTTCTCATAAACCCCCAAAATTTGACTGTCTACGTCTAATTCTTAATCAGTTTTCGATGTTCATTTGTCTCCTGTAAAGCAATAACATGGCTCGAGACACAGCATTCATAGGGGTTGTTTCCTTAGGACTCAATGAAAAAAAGGGAAAAGAGGGGGGCGATCGAAGAGAATGGTTTGCCTCTGGAGCGGTCTCGGCTGGCAAAGATTAGTTTCATCTTGTGCCAGGTCATGCGGGGGTACAAGGAAATGACGGGCTGACAAGCTCGCAGGGGAGGCTCGTGGAGGGCGGAGGATGGCCACGCTTTGTGAAGGAAGTGGACTTTTTAAAAAACCAATATGATTGCCAAAATGGGAATTTAAAAGCTTAAAAAAAATCCAAAAAGGGCATACCCCAAAAAAATTTAAAAAAACCCAAAAAGGGGGTTTAGGCAAGTGGGGGTTTTTAGGAGGGGATAATTTTGGGTGAATGGTTTATGTAAAGGTGTTTTGGTAAAAATCAAAAGTGTATTGGTTTGGTTTTTTTTTGTATGGTATTTGCATTTTGAACCCCTTTCCAGGGAAGGGGTTTTTAATGCCCCCTTTTATTTTTAATAAAAATAAAGGTAAATTTTAAATTTTTTCCGTTTCAAGCATCTTTTTTTGGGCAGAATTTTTTTTTGAAAGGTATTTATGGGTTTGTTTAATTTTAAATTCCCCCCCAGTGTTTTTTTATGTTTCCCAAAATTGTACCATTAATGGGAAATTTTATTTATTGTATATTAAGTGGTTTTTTAGTGGCCAAAGAGTTTTTAAAAATTTTAAAGTTTTCAGTGTAAAAACCCATTTTAAAGTTTTAAAAAAAAAAAAATTTAAAAAAAAAAATGAGATGTTTAAGAGTGTTTTAATGGTAAATGGAAAATAACCTTAATTAAGTTTTTGGAAAACACGGGAAAATAAAAATTTCGGGATGCATTGAAACCGAATTTCGATCCCTTATGTTGAGGGGATAGGCGAAGAGTCCCCTTGAAAAATTAGCCCCCGAGTTTTTGGGGTCCAGGCTAAAACCCAAAATGCTGGAAGGGCCTAACCGGGAGAACCCCCATTGTATGGTATGTCCATAATTGTTTTTATGTAATAATTTAAATTTGTCAGTAAGTTGTAATTTTTCAAGCTGAAAGTTTATTTTAACAAAATTTAAAATGTGGGAAACACAATACCCATTATCTTTTTTCAGGTTAAAAAAAACAAAAGGGCCAAATTTGTTTTTTTCAAGGGGCAAACCGTTTTGATCACATTCAGATTTTTTTTTCGGATCATTACAACTACTTTCCCCGACAATTTAAGTGGTTACTCGACCACTTGACCACTACTTGACCACTGCTTGACCACTAATTTACCACCCTTTAATCATCACCATATCATTACAACTACTTTCCACTAAAATTTTCCTCACTTGACCACCACTTGACCACTGCTTGACCACACCCTGACCACTAATTTACCACCCTTTAATCATCACCATATCATTACAACTACTTTCCACTAAAATTTTACCCACTTGACCACTGCTTGACCACCGCTTGACCACCTCTTGACCACTGCTTGACCACCTCATGATCATCACCATATCATTACAACTACTTTCCACTAAAATTTTCCTCACTTGACCACCACTTGACCACTGCTTGACCACTGCTTGACCACTAATTTACCACCCTTTAATCATCACCATATCATTACAACTACTTTCCACAAAAATTTTCCTCACTTGACCACCACTTGACCACTACTTGACCACTACTTAACCACCTCTTGACCACGCCTTCTTAAAACAATAATACCAAGGAGTTATCGCCCTTTGAGGAGGAAAATCGATAAGAGCTAAAAATAGATTGCAATTTGCGCCACAAAATCGATAAATGGTTGATTTATATAAGGAATGTGCGCCACCTCCACCTCCACAAAAGCACTGGATGGAGCCCCACTTACACTACTAGGGCGGACGCGCCATGGACCAGGCTGACATTCTGAATGCTCTACGAGAAGTGAGACTTTTGCAAGAACCAAGTGATGACTGTGAATCTACAACAATGGCTAGACTGCGAGAGCAGCAAATTAAAAGAGGGGTGGCCAAACAAGAACACTACGCAGGAAGCCAAAGAAGATTGATAAACCAACACAGAACTGGCGTCGTTAGCCGCTACACGCTGCGGGATTTGCTGAGGAGGGGATCCGAGCACTTATGGACTGAATGGTCTGATGTGCAACGAGGATGATCTGTCGACTAACTAACTAACTAACTAACCTGTAGTACTTGGTCATTGGTTTTTCTGTCTGTCCATGGTATTCTTTGCATTTTCCTCAGAAACCACATTTCTGCAGCCATCAGATGTTTTTCAGCTTGACTGCCCATTGTCCTAGTTTCACATCCATACAAAATAACAGGCTCAATGTATCCCCTCAACACTCTTTTTCTCGTTTCAATTGACATCTTTTTATTGGTCAGAATGTTTTTCATCTTGTTAAAGGCTACTTTCGCCATGGCGATTCTTGTTCTAATCTCTTCAAGGCATCTCCCATCAGATGTTATGACTGTTCCAAGATAATTGTACCGATTAACGTGTTGAAGAATATTTCCATTTACTTGTATATTACATTGTGGCACTTCTTCCTTCCTAGTGACGACCATAACCTGAGTCTTTTTACAATTTAATTCTAACCCCAGTTGCTCACTGTGTACAACAA
Organism: Cepaea nemoralis; assembly: GCA_014155875.1. Taxonomy (NCBI): domain Eukaryota; kingdom Metazoa; phylum Mollusca; class Gastropoda; order Stylommatophora; family Helicidae; genus Cepaea; species Cepaea nemoralis. The sequence continues at coordinate 59,251 of JACEFZ010019160.1, forward strand.
CCGCATCTACTAATTGTTTAAATAAATATCACTAAAACAGAAATAGAGGCATGTTTAATGTTACGTGTATTCAAACCTGCTACATGATGAAATGGAAACATAGACCTTAACTTCAAGTTTCCTTGCGGAATGGACACGTGTGAAAATAAATCTGCGTGTATGACATAATCGAAACCTAGAATTCATCGATCTTTCCTTTCATGTTAAGGGGATAGCGCGAACGCAGTCCCCCTTACGAAAAAATTACGCACTCGAGTCACCCACATTTGGGGTGATCGCAGGCGTCAACCCAACCAAAGTGCAATGGAAGGGCCTCAACCTGGGAGCACCACCTTATTGATCATGGTAGCTCCCGTGCCAGGTAAGTATGTTTTCTTATATGTGAACATCCGACTTGAACTTTAGATGCAGTAAGATTCGCTAAGTGTTTGTGCAATGACTGCACACAGTTTATTATTCAACAAATTAAATCTGTCGCAAACATCAGATACCCATGTATGCTTTACTACAGGTTAAACAAAACTTATAAGCGGTCTGTCTATATATTAAATGTTCTTTGTCAGTAGGGACAAAGCATCGTTTCTGATGCTCTATTGCGAGTTATTTCTCTTGCGGAAACATAACAGAATGCAATGCTATATGCATTAGATTCTCTCCCTTTAGTTTTCCGACTATTTGCTCTCTCTCTTTCCTTCTTCGTAAACAGAATGGTGTATTTAGTGTGAATAGTGTATGAAGAGGCCGACCACGTAAACGTTGGACGGAGGGAATAGCAGAGTCCATGTCGATATATGAAGCCCATACTCGGGCACTCTCACGAAGTTTATAATTATACTTCACCTCGACACCGCAAGGTACAAGAGGAACATGATGAGATGAGATGAGATGAGTGTATGTTCAAGATGTTGCCGTTTATTTGTAAATTTTCATTGTGTGCTACGGAGCATTGTCACATGTCAGTTTTTGGATGACGTGTGAAATTTAATTTCTTCCAAACTCGTGAAAAAGGCTGGTAACGGTACACTTACACACAAGATTCCCACGTTAGCCGGAATAACATATGATGATAGTATGTTACATTTTAAACCATTCGTAACGTTCATTCTAATATACCCTACGGTGTAGGGTCTGAAAAATAGTCTTTAGACTCATTTTATTGCTCCTCTCCACGGAAATCTTTAGTAAATTATTTTTTTTGGAATGAATGAATGAATACAAAACCACATATGTTTACCAAACCAATGAGATTGTAAAAATTTGTGCTAATACAGATGCTTGTTTACTTTTTACCCAAAAAAAAGGGAAAAAATGAATGTACCCTTACAAATAAAAAAAAAAAAAAAACATAAGCAAGGAGAAAAAGATAACCAACTACTTTTACTTCTACCATTTATGAAACATTGCATGTTGCAATTATATGTACCTGCTATGCAATGCTAACACCATTCCTAGGAAAATCATTCTAGCAAATGGAATCACAGTTTTGGAAAGTGGGATCTTTATCATAACTATTATTATCTTTGCTGTTACTATCAGTACTGTTATCACCCTTAGTAGGTTAATGTTTGTCATCATTATTAATGATGTATTTGGTTTTATTTGCATTATTATAGTTACCTTTATTAATATAACCTCATCTCCCATGTGACCCCCCCCCCCCCCCCTCTCCCCTTGCTCATTGTTTGTTTGTTGCCTTTGCTGACACCCTCGCCTTTTGGTTCCAAAAATTATCCTGCCTTTACAATCATTACCCATTAGTGTGGTGGGTCAAATGGGTGAGAGTGTGACAATGGAAACAAAAATGGAAAGGTTTTATCCTTCTCCCTATCTACTCCCTTTCACATGTAAATATGCCCAATGAATAAAATATGCACACGTCAAATACACGCCCACATGCAACGCTCCGTAAACACACCTACACAAATACTAAATACACAGAACGCATGTAACAACACAAACATTATAAATGCAACCACTACCCTTCCTGCCTTGTAAACCCCGATACTGTTTACACCCCCCATTCATACCATCTTGATACCGTTTGTTTGTTGATGCTGCTGTCGCCATCTCCGATCGGTTCGACTTTTTATACTGCCAGTTTCATCATTACCGAGTGGTGGTGATGGAATTGGAGGTTTTAGAGCCGACAGGAGAGGGAGGCGGCAGGGGAAATAATATCGGTGCACTATCATCATGCTGTTGTTTCTGTAAGGTTTTACCCTACAACAAATTCAATGTAGAAATGTTAAAATGTATAAAATATTTGTATTTTTTGCGCATATGTCACCTACACGCCCACATGCAACGCTCTGTAAAAACACAAACAATACACTTTTGCAACGATTTTAACACTCAATAAAAGTTTAAAAAAAAAAAAAAAATTTTGACAAGCCTGTCAAGGGCCAAATTTCCTTAATATTCAGCCCTTAGTAACATGTTACGTAATTTTTCACTCTGTGTCTTAATCTCACTCGCAGAATACAAACGGCAACGCTCTGTAATATACACACAAACAAAAGAAACACACATTACACCTTGTAAATATACATTGCTTTGTATGAAATAAACGTTGGGAAAAAAAAATTCCTTAGTATTCAAAAAAATAAAAATCTTTAGTAAAATTTTTTTTTAAAACTTTTATTGAGTGTTAAAATCGTTACAAAGTGTATTGTTTGTGTTTTTACAGAGCGTTGCATGTGGGCGTGTAGGTGACATATGCGCAAAAAAATACAAATATTTTATACATTTTAACATTTCTACATTGAATTTGTTGTAGGGTAACCCCTTACTGAAACAACAACATGATGATAGTGCACCGATATTATTTCCCCTGCCATCTCCCTCTCCTGTCGGCTCTAAACCCTCCAATTCCATCACCACCACTCGGTAATGATGAAACTGGCAGTATAAAATGTCTGAACCGGTCGGAGATGGCGGCAACAGCATCAACAAACAAACAGTGTCAAGATGGTGGGATTGGGAGGTGTAAACAGTATCGGGGTAGTGGTTGCATTTATAATGTTTGTGGTGTTACATGCGTTCTGTGTGTTTAGTATTTGTGTAGGTGTGTTTACGGAGCGTTGCGTGTGGGCGTGTATGTAAACATACGTAGGGAGGATTTTCCCTATATTTACATGTGAAGGGGGGTTGATAGGGAGGAGGATAAACCTTTCCATTTTTGTTTCCATTGTCACACTCTCACCTATTTGGACCTACCACTCTAATTTTCTCCATCACCACTCTCTGGTGGTGATGGTAAAGGCAGGATCATTTTTGGAACCAAAGGGTGATTGTATCAGCAAAGGCAAACAAACAAACCATGAGCAAGGGAAGGGAAGGGGGGGGGGGGGGGTCACATGGGAGATGAGGTTATATATTAATAAAGGTAACTATAATAATAATAATGCAAATAAAACCAAATACATCAATAATAATGATGACAAAACATTAACCTACTAAGGGTGATAAACAGTACTGATAGTAACAGAAATGATAATAATAGGTATGATAATGATCCCACTTTCCAAAACTGATCCCATTTGCTAGAATGATTTTCCTAGGAATGGTGTTAGCATAGCATAGCAGGTACATATAATTACAACATGCAATGTTCAATAATAGTAAAAGTAAAAGGAGTTGGTTATCTTTTTCTCTTTGCTTATTATTTTTGTTTTCCCTTATTTGTAAGGGTTCATTCAAATTTTCCCTTTTTTTTTTTTTTTTTTTTGTAAAAAGTAAAACAGCATCTGAATTTGCACAAATTTTTACAATCTCATTGGTTTGGTAAACATATGTGGTTTTGTATTCATTCATTCATTATTCACTCACATTTTCTTGTTTCTTACTCGCACTCATGTGTACTACATTTTACAATCATAACGAAGTGTACTTGTGTTTACTCTTGGGATATCTGTGATATTTTGTGATTACAACATAGGATATTTCCATTAGCATATTCCATTTCTTGAACACATTTACATGTGAATGGGGGTTAAAGGGAAAAGGGGAATCTTTACATTTTTGTTTCCCTTGCCACTCTCTCACCAATTTCGTTCCACTCCACCAATGCCTTTACTACTCCTCTCTGGGCAATGATGGTAAAGGCAGGATAAATATTTGAACCAAACCGGCGTGGGTGTCAGCAAAGGCAACAACAAACCATGAGCGAGGGGGGATGGGGAAAAGTGTTTTTGTTTTATTACTAATGATGGCAATAATAATAATGACAAGAAGAGACATACTGAGGGTAATAACAGCAATTTAAAAAAAACAGCAATGGTAATAATAGTTATAAAAATGATAAACTTTTTTACAACATGTGATTCCATTTGCTAGGATGATTTTCTTTGGAATGGTGTTAACATTGCATAGCAGGTACATACAAATGCAAACTGCAGTTTTTAGTAATACTTGGAGTAAAGGAGTGGGTTATATTTTCCTCCTTGTTTTTTTTTCTTCCTAAATGTAGGGGTTCATTCATATTTTCCTCTTTGCTCTCTCTTTCTTTTGTTTTTTAATAAAAATTAACCAAGCATTTGTATTAACACAAGTGTTTACAGTATCATTGGTTTGGTAACCATTTGTGATTTTGTATTAATTCATTCAACACTCACTCACACGATTCAGAGGGGGTGACAAATAGAAAGGGAAATCTTTACATTTTTGTTTCCCTCGCTACACTCTCACCAATTGGTTCCACTCCACCAATGCCTTTCCTGACCACTAATGATGGTACAGGCATGACAAATGTTTGAAACAAACCAAAGGGTGTAGTAGCAAAAGCAACAAACCATAAGCAAGGGGGGCACAGGGGAGATAAAATTGTAAATTGCTAATGATGATATCAGTAATACTTATAAAATTAATGATAATAAGGATAATTAGGTAAGTACTGACTACAAGGAAAAGGTGGAAGTCTTTACATTCTGTTTCCCTCGCTACCCTCCCACCCATTGGTTTCACTCCACCAATGTCCCCATGACCACTCTAATGATGGTACAGGCAGGACAAATGTTTGAAACAAACCAGTGGGGGTAGTAGCAAAAGCAACAACCCTTAAGCAAAGGGGGGGACATGGGAGATGCTTTTGTAAATTAATAATGATGATATCCTTAATACTTTTCAAATTAATGATACTAAAGATAATAAGGGTAAGGTAATGATAGTAATAATGATAATGATCAGTAATAATAGTAGACATAGCATCATCATCATAATAATAATATAATAATAATAATAATAATAATAATAATAATAATAATAATAATAAATAGTATAATAGATATGTGATTCTATTTACTAAAGTGATAATCTTAGTAGTGATGGTAGTATAGCACAACAAGTGCATTTAAGGCAAACATTCCATAAATAGTAATTTGGAATGGGAGGAGTTGATTTTCTTTTCTCCTTTTTTTCTTTTCCCCTTATCTATAAGGGTTGAAACCATCATTTTGAAACAAATATAACAAGCATTTATATTTCCACTATTCTTTACATAAGGGATTTTCCATTGGTCTTTTGACCATATGTGATCTTTTTAGTCATTCACTCACAGTTTCTTCTTTCTTTCTCGCACTAATGTATACCAAATTTGTAATACAATAAAGAAGACTGCATATGATTTACTCTGGAAATAGTTGTGATATTTTGTGTGTGTACATAAAGGAAATTAAGTGTGTGTTATATGTGTGGTGTTTGTATCTGGCAAAGTTTCTGCAGGTCCATATAAGTTGTCTGTAGTAAGAAAGTGCTACCAGTAGTTTTGTATGTATGTCCTTAGCTGTCTTTGGTATAGTGTTGAGAAAAATTGCTTTATATATGTCGGTTTGTTTGTCTGTGTGCGTTTGTATGAGGTGTTTGAGTGTTGTGCGTGTGGCAGTAATTGTTGGACATGTATAATAAATGTGTTCCTCTGTCTCTTGTGTGTTGTTTCTACATAATTGACATTGTTTGGATATGTATGCTTCTACCTGTGTTGTGGGGTCATATTGTATAGCAGTCTATATGTGATTTCTCTAGCTTTTGGAGTTATGTGTTTGTTGTGTAGGTTTGAAAAGGTGCATGTGAAGTCAGTCATGAAGTATTTGTGTCTTCTTTTAATCCTAAGTCTTAGTGATGGTGCTTGTTCTCTAACTAAATGTTTGTATATTGTGTGTGTTGTTTGCTGTATTACTGTCCATGTCCTTTTATTGCCTGTATGCATGTCTGATAGAAAGTTGGCAGTTTTCCCTGGTAGTGTGCAGTTGCATTGTTAAGAGGTGTGAGATGTTTGATGTTGTGGCCTATGTAGTATAGTGCTAGTCTGTTCTGTCTGGGTGTCTGATGATTTTACCTATGTGACTGATTCTAAGTTGACAGTAGTTTTGTCTGGATGTCCTGTAGTGGCAATTCCTCCTTGTCCTTGTCTTGTATGAGAGTTGTTGTGCTGAATGCTGTGTATTGTGTTGGTGAAGATGAAGCGTCTGATTTGTATGTTTATGTTTGTGACGGTCTGTTTGGGAGGGTCCAGTACTGTCGCTAAATATATTATTTTGGGTAATATGTATGTGTTTGACTATTGTGCTTCTACCAAATATTGTGGATGTCTTGTACCTATACCTGTGTAACATGTCTGTGATCTGTTCGGTCAGTGCGTGCCATGTCTGTCTGTGTGTTTCTGTGGGATCACATGGGAATGTGATCCCATACAGCTTCATGGTGTCTATGTGTTTCAGATCTGGAGGGAAATCAGCGTTTTGTTTCCACTTTCTGTGATTTCTGTACATTAATTTTGGCTCCACTGCCTTTTCCAAAATGGGTAAAAGTGTGGAGTATATTCTTTATTGATGTGTTGCTGGTGGGAAAGAAGGCAGTGTCATCTGCATAGGCGATGAGCTTCTGCTCTCCTATCCCATGCAGGAAGGTTCCTTTAATAATGGTGTCTTGCCTTATCTTCTCTAATAAAGGTTCTAGGGTGAGCACATACAGGAGTGGTGATAAGGGAATCCCTGTCTTACAGATCTCGTGAGCCTGAAACTAGCTGTCAGTGAATGGTTCACCAACACTCTGCTCTCAGGGTTTTTATACAAGATCTGTATCCACTGCCTGTAGTACTCTCCTATGTTACAAAATTCTAGTGTCCTATGCAGGTATGTGTGGGAAATTCTGTCGAAGGCCTTTTCTTGATCCAAGGATAAGATGGAGGATGGACAGTCTTTCCCATATGTGTAGTTGATTATGTCTCTAATGAGTTGTGTGTGGTTGTGTATATTTCTGTCTTTGACACTGCTCTGCTGGTCTGGGTGTATTATTGTTGGCATGAAAGGTTTAAGTTTGTTGGTGAGTGATTTGGCGAGTATCTTGTAGTCTTATTGAGTAAGGAAATTGGTATGTAGTTCTTCAGTTGTGTTTTGTCAGTTTTATCTTTGCATATGAGTGTAATGTAAGACATGTTGCAGCTGTCCGGAAGATTTTTTTTGTCAAAGGCTTCCTGATAGACTTTGAGGAAGATTGCCTAGAATAGGGAAGAAGTGTTGGTAGAATTCTACTGTCAAACCGTCTGGTCCTGGAGTTTTGTCTTTGTTTAGTGTGCTTAGTGCCTGTGTTATGTCTGTCAGTGTCAGTTCTGTGTCCAGTGTGCCTCTGTCTGTGTCAGTTAATTTCTTTGTGTACCGTAAGAAGTTGTCTTGCATCTGTGTGTCGACTGTCTCTGCTGTGAATAGTTGTGTGTAGTGTTGTTGGAAAGCAGTCTCTATGTGTGGTGTTTCTGTCTGCATGTTTCCTTGCATGTCTGATATTTTGCTTATTTGTCTGTTACGGTGTACGTTCTGTTCTATTGCCAAATATTGCCTCGTAGCTGTTTCTTGTGTAATTGTGTTGAGCTTTGTTCTGAGAAGAGCACCCAGATATCTGTGTTGTTGGTGTTCTTCTAGTTGTGCTTCTAGAGTGTGTCAGTGATGTGCATCTCTGTCTGTTTGTTTTGTTAGTCGTATGGCTGTCTGTTTGATGCGCTCCTGTCTTAGTCTGTCTTTGTGGATCATGGTCGCTAGATGTTGTGTTCTGCTTCGTATGGTGTTTTTCAATAAGTCCCAGTATTGTGTGATGTTTTCAGTCGGTATATTGTCTGTGTACGTGTGTATGAGCTGTGTCATATATTTTACATATTCTGAGTGTTCCAATAGTGAATTATTGAACTTCCAGTGAGGTGACCTTTTGTTTGGTTGCTTGTTTGTGCTGATGTGTACTAGTATACCTTTGTGGTCTGTGTAATGTAATGTTTCCGGTAGGTGTTTGGTTTGTATGATGTTGTGTGTTGCGGGTGTGTAAATCCGGTCTAATCTAGATGATCTGTTGTGTGTTTTGTTTGTGTATGTCGTTTCTCTACTGTCGGGGTGTGTATGCCTGTGACGAAGTCTCCAGCTTCCCCATCATCTTTTGAGTAAAGTAGAGCAAATTCTCTTTAAAAACCCTCATGTAATTATATATAAAATCTATATTCGTTTTTATTCCTATTTTTCTATATATAGATAGTCCACGGCTATAGCATAAATCTATTGCTATTTAATGTTATTACTCTAGTGGGAAATAATACGTTACAGAAGTAACCTACAAATTTGGCTACGACTATTTCACAATTTGGTCGGATAAATTAAAGGAAACGAACTCCCTGGCACGACCACTTCGGGTCAGGATAAAAATAGCTAAACTCGCTTTTTCGCAATCCAGACGTCGGTGTAGAAACAATCTGCTAGTCGCTAGGCTCTATAGAATACTTAGAAAGTGTTAAGAGTTTTATCTTTGGCGCGTATTACGGCCATAAATATATTCAGATATATTAGAGAGATACCTAGAGCAGTTTTTGTACCCGACAAGTGCGGTCAGAAGATTAGAAGGATTTGACACCTTCAGCACCAAGCTTTAGATGTGCCAACCTGTGTGACATTGTGAAGCATCACTCACCATCTCACTTATGCCTACTAAATAGAGTTTACACGCACTGTGTAAGCCGGAGAACCAGAAGATAAGTGGCCAAACTTACCGTTGGCCACCACCACCATCAATCAACTCAAAATATACTATAGGCCAAAGAGTTACGTCAATGATTAGACAGTTTAGTAGATTCAAACCATAATATTAGATATTCAATAGAATAGAGGGAAGTGTACCACCCTTTTCATGTACAGGGCTGCCTCCAGTGGAGCACCCAAAGTGTTATCATATATTAAATATTAATGTGAGTTTAATTTTACAACCTCTAGTTGTTACCTCAGTAACCTTAGTCATAGCAGTGTGAGAAGTACGAAAGTTTGTCACTTTTAAATATTTTACTCTGTCTTTCTCCGTGTCGGTGAGAGTGATTAGAGTTTGGGGGCTCGAGCTTTGTTTTATTTCAGGCAACGTAGCTAGACAACCTTGGCAGACTGTCTGTATCAAACCAGTATAGTTGTACGCCATTCATGTCTGCCTGAACACTGTCAGAAGATTAGACTTGTTCTGGGACCTTTACTCCGTCTAGAATTACGAGCTATTCTGTCTTGTCTTCTCCAGTGACTTAGTTTTCTATTCTTAGAAAGTCTATCCGCAGCAACTTTGATATATTCCTTATCATTGTAGCTGGCGCTACGCTACAATGCCTGAATGCGTCTGTGAGGTTGTGTGTATCGATGATGTTCCGTAGTGTATCTAGTTGATGTAAGCTGTCCCTGCCGGATCTCCTCAGCTGCGTTCTCACCTCTCCTCCCACCACGTCTAAATCGTCAAGAACGCAGTTGTAATCTCCGGCAATAACTATATTCTGTCCCCTGTATGTCTGTGTCAACAAGTTGTCTAACTGTTCGTAAAATAGAGGTTGATAATTGTAATTTGGTGGTGCGTGTATGTTCACAATGGCAAAGGAGTGTGTGCCGTTTCTAACTTGAACTGTGGAAATTCTATCTAGTTCGTCGCGGTCTGTTCTAAAAATAGTCCACATGTCGGAAGTTTGCAGAATGGCTGTCCCTGACCCTACGTTATGTTTCGCCAAACTGAAACACAAATTTCTTAATCCTAACCGTGTCACTAATTCTGCTGCTTCAAAGTCTGTTTTGATGTTAGTTTCTTGCAATAAAATGAAGTCTGGTTTGTGTTTGTGTATGAGTGTGACTATGTGTTGTAATTTCATTTTCATACCCCGAATATTTAAACTAATTATACGTAAATCGTCAGCCATTTAAAAAAATTTTAAATAAACAACATGGTGGTTAAATTTAAGTGATTACCTTTATCTTTTCTGTGGTAATTCAGTTCTGGGTTGTGTCTTCGGTTTTGATAATATTTTTGCGGTTTTCGTTTTCCTCGTGGTCTTCGTCGGTGTCTTCGTCAGTGTTGATAAAAAGTGGTCCTTCGTTGTCGCTGTTTTCATCCTGCTTTGTAGCAGCTTTCTTGCATGGTTTGGAAGGAGAAGGGGAAGATCTTCCTTCCTCTTCTCTCATGTCTTTGTTGCTTGAGGAATTTCTCCTCTCTGCCCACTGTCTTTTTCTGCCGTAGTGGACGGTTTGGAAACCGTCGTCGTTGGTTTCTTGTGAAATTGTTTTTGCTTGAGTTTCTGCGGCTGTCTCCGTGGTCACCGGTCCGCCAGCTACCTCGACGTCATCTTGGGCGGCGTTGTCCTCGTCTGGCCTCGTGGCTTCTTTTTGGCCGGCTGTCTCGGCGACATCTGGTTTTTTGTTGTTTGAATTTGTTTGAGGTTTTTCCCCGAGTGAGGGGAACTCCTCTTGTGATCTTTCAGTTGTTTGTTTTATATTGTCTTTCTTTTGTCTCCGGCTCGGGCATTTTTTGGCCCAGTGTGAGTCCAGGCCACATGTAGGACATTCGGTGCGGCGACCAACTATTGTGAACATAATACGGTGGTCTCCTGTAATTTTCCCAGGAGCCGTAATCTTGGCATAATGAGGTATTGTTTTTGTCGGGGTACACAGGACTCCCCATTTTCCGCCACCGTACTTAATGCGGAATACTTCCGCATTTTCGTCACCAATTGTCTGTTTTACAATGAACTTGACTCCCTCTGGAGGAATCGTGTTGGGAAGCCAATGAATCGTTACACGTTCTCGTTCCTTTTCAAAGTGTTCGATCGACACCTCGAGTCCCTCCGTCGGCAGGTTTATCTTCTTGCCATGCAGGCCTTTGTAAACTGCCACATGGGCAGCTTGAGTCAGGTTTGCAAACCACCGCGTGGGTGTCTCGAATCGGTAGATGTCCGCTACTCCGCCAGCAGGCACCCCGCATGGGCCGAGCAACGTGCTGGCAATTAAATGGGGCGTGCCTTTGGCCGCCACGCCAGGTCCGGTAATAGTGAGAACCAACGTACCTTTTTTATGAAGCGGTGTCCCCTCGAGAAAACGGTCGATGTCCACAGATTCCATGTTGTCAACTGGTGCCATGCCTGCTGTTGAAGAAGTTCCGGAAATAGCACCACAATGAAAAATCTAAAAAATGTTTCCCCAAAGAGGGAATGTGATATTCATATGAACTATATATCTGGATGTCGTAATTTATTTTTTTTAAAACTATTATTGAGTGTTAAAATCGTTGCGAATTGTATTGTTCGTGTTTTTACAGAGCGTTGCATGTGGACGTGTAGGTGACATTTGCGCAAAATTTTCAACATTTTCAACATTTGAACATTTCTTCATTGACATTGTTGTAAGGAAATATTTCAAAACAAAAACGCGTGATGGTAGTGCGCCGTTGTTATTTTCCCTGCCGCCTCGCTCTCCTGTCAGCTCCAAAACTCCTACCAAGTACCATCACCACCCCTCGGTGTTGATGAAACATGGCGGTGCAAATCTGTTTGGAAACAATCGGTGAGGGCGGCAGCAGAAATCAACAATCACAGTATCAAAACGGTGGGAAAGGGGGATGTGACAGTTTACGGGTTTACAAAGCCATATATATTAATAATGATTACAATGATAATAATGCAAATAAACAACCAAATACATAAATAATAAAAATGACAAAGAATAAAACTGCTAAGGGTGATAACAATAACAGCAATGATAATAACAGCAATGTTTACATGAAATACATCTATAATAATAATGACAAAGAATAAAACTACTAAGGGTGATAACAGCAATGCTAATAAACGCAATGATAAAAATAGTTATGATAATGATCACATTTTCCAAACATGTGATTCCATTTGCTAAAAGGATTTTCTTAGGGATGGTGTTAAAACATGGCAGGTACATACAATAACAATTGCAAACCGTACTGTTCAATAATATAGTAGGTGTAGAAGGAGTTGGTTATCTTTTTTCTCCTTGCTTTTTTTTTTTTTTTTTTTGGTGGTCTTAATTGTAAGGGTTCATTCATTTTTTCCCTTTTCCCTTTAAAAAAAAAAATAAATAAATAAATAAAACAAGCATTTGTATCAACATAAATATTTATAATCTCATTGGTTTGGTAAACATCTGTGATTTTGTGTTCATTCATTCAACATTCACTCACTTTTGCCTGTTTCTTTCTCGCACTCATGTATACTAAATTTGATATCTTAAAGAAGAGTACTTGTGTTTACTCTGGAGATATCTGTGATATTTTGTGTTTATAGCATGGGAAGATACCCATTTGCATGTTACATTTCTTGAACACATTAACATGTGAAAGGGGGGTAACATGGGAGATGATGGTTATATATTAATAATGATAACAGTAATATTAATGCAAATAAACACTAAATACATTAATAATAATAATGACAAAAAGCAGACCACTAGGGGTGATAACAGCAATGATAATAAACAGCAAAGATAATAATAGTTATGGTAATGATCACATTTTCCAAACATGTGATTCTATTTGCTAAATGATTAACTTTGGGATGGTGTTAGCATAGCATAGCAGTTACAAAAAATTGCAAACTGCAATGTTCAATAATAGTATTTGTAAAAGGAGTTGGTTTTCTTTTTTCTCCTTGCTTATTTTTTAATCTTTTGTCTTAATTGTAAGGGTTCATTCACCTTTTCCCCCTCCTCTTTATTTTTATTTTTTTTTGTAAAAAGTAAACAGGCATCTGTATTTGCACACATTTTTACAATCTCATTGGTTTGGTAAACATATGTGGTTTTGTATTCATTCATTCATTCATTATTCGCTCACATCTTCTTGTTTCTTCTTCGCACTCATGTATACTAAATTTTAAAATCAGAAAGAAGAGTACTTGTGTTTACTCTGGAGATACTCTGGATGTCGTAATTTTTTTTTTTAAACTTTTATCGTTGCAAAGTGTATTGTTTGTGTTTTTACAGAGCGTTGCATGTGGACTTGTAGGTGACACATGCGCAAAATTACAAATATTTTATACATTTAAACATTCCTCCATTGACATTGTTGTAAGAAAGTATCTTGAAACAAACAATGTCGTAATTTTTTTTTTTTGGGGGGGGGGGGGGGGGGGGGGGTTTGGCGGTCATCCCAGACTAGCTGGTTCCCCGCCTCCCCTGTTTTTGGCGTGGACCCTTAGTCCCACTGTGAGCTATTGCCCACAGTGGTCCACCGGGCCCACATTTAAAGTGATGCTTATGTGAGGTTTTTTTTTGTGTGGATCACCCGGCCCCCGACCAGACCAGGCGCACTACTGCGGGGGGCAGCAAATGCGTCTGATCTTAGCCAAGGGACCGAGAATGATCATCCCGGCCTCCGACCAGACCAAGCGCACTACTGGAGGCCAGCAAATACACTTGATCTTAGCCAAAAGGCCGAGAAGCGATAGTGATGTAATGTTTTTTTTTTTTTTTTTTTTTTTTTTTTTTTAAACTTTTATTGAGTGTTAAAGAAAACTTTGCATTTGTATTGTTCGTGTTGTTACAGAGCGTTGCATGTGGAAGTGTAGGTGACATATGCGCAAATTTTTACAACATTTATTTCAACATTTTTACATTTGAAATGAAGGGTAACGGAAAACGAGTACAAACAACAACAAGACGGTAGTATACCATTATTTTCTTTCTGCCACCCTTTCACCTGTCAGCTCCAACCCCACCAATACCATCATCACCACTTGGTAATGAGGAAAAGGGCAGTAAAACTTGTTAAAACCGACCGGTGAAGGCAGCAGCAGCATCAAAACGAACAGTATCGAAAAGGTGGGGGGGGGGGGGGGGGGGGGGGGTTGTCAAGGAGTTTCCTAGTTTACAATGCAGGAGGGGTAGTTGTTGCATTTGTATTGTTTGTGTTGTTACATGCGTACTGTGTGTTCAGTATTTGTGTGCGTGTTTTTACAGAGCGTTGCATGTGGGCGTGTAGGTGACATATGCGCAAAAATTACAAATATTTTATACATTTAAACATTTCTCCATTGACATTGTTGTAAGGAAATATTTTAAATCAAAAGCGTGATGGTAGCGGGCTGTTATTATTTCCCCTGCCGCCCCGCTCTCCTGTCAGCTCCAAAAACTCCTACCAAGTACCATCACCCTCGGTGATGATAAACATGGCGGTGCAGAACTGAAACAAAACGGTGAGCGCGGCAGCAGTAATAACAATCACAGTATCAAAAGGTGGGAAATGGGGATGTGATATTAATAATGATTACAATGATAATAATGCAAATAACATCCAAATACATGAATAATATTATAATGACAAGGAATAAAACTGCTAAGGGTGATAAAATTAAAGGCAGTGATAATAACAGCAATGATAATAATACTAGTTAAACATGTGATTTCATGTGCTAAAATGATTTTCTTAGGAATGGTGTTTACATGAAATACATCTTATAATAATAATTACTAGGAATAAAAACTACTAAGGGTGATAACAGCAATGCTAATAATCACAATGATAAGATTTGTTATGATAAGGATCACATTTTCCAAACATGTGATTCCATTTGCTAAAATGATTTTCTTAGAAATTGTGTTAAATTTATGGCAGGTACATACAATAACAATTCCATCCTGCACCCTTTAATAATATAGTAGGTGTAAAAAGGAGTTGGTTATCTTTTTCTCCTTGCTTATTTTTTTTGGTCTTATTTGTAAGGGTACATTCATTTTTTCCCTTCCTTTTATTTATTTATTTTTTTTTTTAACTTATTGTAAAAAGTAAAACAAGCATCAGTATTTGCACAAAATTTTCCAATCTTTACATTTGTGTTTCCCTTGCCACCCTCTCACCAATTTGGTTCCACTCCACCAATGCCCTACCACTCCTCTCTGGGCAATGATGGTAAAGGCAGGATAGATATTTGAACCAAACCGGTGTGGGTATCAGCAAAGGCAGCAACAAACCATGAGCAAGGGGATGGGGGGCACATGGGAAATGGATTTTGTTTATTACTAATGATGACAATAATAATAATGACAAGAAGAGACATACTGAGGGTAATAATAGCCAATATAAAAAACTAGCAATGGTAATAATGGTTATGAAAATGATAAACTTTTTGCAAATTGTGGTTTCCATTTGCTAGGATGATTTTCTTTGGAATGGTGTTAACATAGCATAGCAGTGTACATACACAAGCCAAATATAGTTTTTAATAATAGTTGTAGTACAGGGAGTTCGTAGCGATGTCGTAATTTTTTTTTTTTTAACTTTTATTGAGTGTTAAAGAAAACTTTGCATTTGTATTGTTCGTGTTGTTACAGAGCGTTGCATGTGGAAGTGTAGGTGACATATGCGCAAATTTTTACAACATTTATTTCAACATTTTTACATTTGAAATGAAGGGTAACGGAAAACGAGTACAAACAACAACAAGACGGTAGTATACCATTATTTTCTTTCTGCCACCCTTTCACCTGTCAGCTCCAACCCCACCAATACCATCATCACCACTTGGTAATGAGGAAAAGGGCAGTAAAACTTGTTAAAACCGACCGGTGAAGGCAGCAGCAGCATCAAAACGAACAGTATCGAAAAGGTGGGGGGGGGGGAAGGGGGGGGGGGGGGGTTTGTCAAGGAGTTTCCTAGTTTACAATGCAGGAGGGGTAGTTGTTGCATTTGTATTGTTTGTGTTGTTACATGCGTACTGTGTGTTCAGTATTTGTGTGCGTGTTTTTACAGAGCGTTGCATGTGGGCGTGTAGGTGACATATGCGCAAAAATTACAAATATTTTATACATTTAAACATTTCTCCATTGACATTGTTGTAAGGAAATATTTTAAGTCAAAAGCGTGATGGTAGCGGGCTGTTAATTTTTCCCCTGCCGCCCCGCTCTCCTGTCAGCTCCAAAAACTCCTACCAAGTACCATTACCCTCGGTGATGATAAACATGGCGGTGCAGAACTGAAACAAAACGGTGAGCGCGGCAGCAGTAATAACAATCACAGTATCAAAAGGTGGGAAAGGGGGATGTGATATTAATAATGATTACAATGATTAGCGATGTCGTAATTTTTTTTTTTTTTTTGAATGTTACAAATGTTGATCAGCAAATTTTTTTTTTTTTTAAACTTTTATTGAGTGTTAAAGAAAACTTTGCATTTGTATTGTTCGTGTTGTTACAGAGCGTTGCGTGTGGAAGTGCAGGTGACATATGCGCAGATTTTTACCACATTTATTTCAAAATTTTTACATTTGAAATGAAGGGTAACGGAAAACGAGTACAAACAACAAGCGATGTTGTAATTTTTTTTTTTTTTAAATGTACAAATATTTTATTACTTAAATGTATTTTACTGTGCGGTTCCAGCAGAAAAAAAAATAATATACACTTGAAATGTTTTTCATAAAGTACTACTAGCCTGTTACACAGGGGTATTCACACATTCGGGAAAATTGGAGTTTGGCCTTTGTGGTTATGTGATCTTTAAACAAGGTCACATAGTGCTGATAGACAAATAGGTGTCTGACTTTGTTCATAGTCGGAGAAGAGAATGATAGTGAAGTGATGACCTGGCTGCTTGAAATGTTCCTGAACATTTCACATCTTTATGACAATTTCTGATAAAGGACTATTGTAGTCTTGTTCACCGTTTGCAGTTGGTACTGCATCAATTAATGCTGAGATACTGAGCACATTTGGTCTACACTGAGTGCTGTTATATTCATTCTAGATAATGAATGAATCAATAAGTCAATCTATTAGGGGATAAACCCATTTCTGCAATACAAATGATAGTAAGGTATGCGCTTTCCATGTAAATTTAGACAAAAATTAATAGCTGACCACCGCACTAAATAAACATTTACAATGACCGCTAAACACCCCATGTAAAAATTACCATCAGATGTAGAAACATTTTTCGTATTTAAAAAAATGTTGCATGTCCTTTGCAGGACGTAACGATCAACCCCAAGCCCAGGTTGATATCCTAGGCAATTTTACGATCATCAGTTTGCCTTTGCTTTCTGAACGAGAAGTCATCATTTACGTCCAACAGACCACTGTAGGGAATGATTCACCCTTATCTCACTGTCACCACACCAGAAGCTACATTAGCAAACACAAACATATTCAGTGGATATAAAGCTAATTTAGATTTTTTGGTTTTAAGAGTCAAAATAATGGCATATTAGCACACCCATAGATGCACCATCAGCCTAAACAAATGTTGTATGATGTAAAAGTTGATTGGCCCTGTAACAAACTAGTTGTACATAATCATATTTGTTCCATCACAGTTGTCTTTGCTACAAAACATCTTCACTATTCATTGTGACTGTGGGGAATGACTAGATAAATGTGTGGTCATATATACTAGTATCCGGGAAGGTTAACCCGGTCAACAAATGCCCACAGAAGTCGGATGTGTCGGCCTGGCGGCGCAAGAACGTAGCTCTGCTGTAAACAGGCACAACGCAGTCACATCCGGAAAAAAAATCCCGATGAACGCAGAAGAAGATATATACTAGTATAGGATGAACTTGAAGTATCTTCTGTGCTTTCAAAGATGTTTTTTTGTTTGTTTTTGTTAGACCCAATTATGACCATGTTAGAAATATGCATATATGAACAGAGCATTAACAAACAAAAAAATCACATTTTCAGCCTGGGTCACAGAATGAAAATCGAGGGATGTCGTAATTTTTTTTTTTTTAAACGTTTATTAAGTGTTAAGAAACATGTGCATTTGTATTGTTCGTGTTGTTACAGAGCGTTGCATGTGGAAGTGTAGGTGACATATGCGCAAGAATTACAAATATTTTATACATTTAAACATTCCTCCATTGACATTGTTGTAATTTTTTTTTTTTTTTTTTTTTTAATACGTTTATTTTATACAAAAGCAATGTATATTTACAAGTTGCAATGCGTGTTTCTTTGTTTGTGTATATTACAGAGCGTTGCCGTTTGTTAGTGTTATGTCATATGCGTTAATGAAACAAAAACATACATATACAGTTATGATAATGACGTACGCTTTCAGTCATCCCATTCTAACGTGATTGATGGTGATAGTGATGATAATGGTGATGATAATGATGATGATAGTGGTGATGATAATGGTGGTGATAATGGTGATGATAATGACGGAGACAACAACGACTATGGTGTGGTGATGATTCCTTCCGCTCGTTCATTCTAAACCCATCTTTCTCACACGCTTATAAAACCTTCCACACACAGCACGCGTTCTCTTCCACACCGAAGATATATACATTAAAGGAAATGTTGGTGTCAAGGTCGAAACGGCAAAAGCCGCCCCACGTTTTACACTGCAGGCAGTCTCATGCAAGCTTACTTCCTGTAAGTGGATTCAATATTATTGCTGAATGACAGCCCTCGACTTAATCGCAAGTGCCCAGGATTTGCTTGTGGTGGGATTGGGTTGAGACCAGGAACGCGGTCAACACGGAGGGAGGGAGAGAGAGGGAGCTGGGGAGGGGGAGAGGAGGGGGAGGGATAAAGAGAGAGCGCGCGTAAACAGATTGGAATTTGTTAAGTTGTCCATTGCGAATTCAGCGTATACATAAATATCCCATTTATTATGTACAAAAACAGGCTTTTACATTGCGAATACAGCGTATAGTCATTCATGTTTGGGGTGGGGGGGGGGGGAGAGAAAGAGAGAGAGAACGAGATAGAGAGAGAGAGAGAGAGAGAGAGAGAGAGAGAGAGAGAGGGGGGGGGAGAGAGAGAGCTGTTCAGACCGAGGTCAAACTTCGGTCGACAAGACCACTGACGCACAAAGGCCACCGTCCCATTGTTCTGTCTAGATTGGGCTCCAGGACTCAGTAACAAAGAAAGGACATTTATTCAGTTATTTGGCGCTTTGTTCCTCAATGATTGGGCTTAGTGGTACACATGCGGAGTATAGAAATATACTGTGAGAGTGTGTTTGAACATGTATGTTATGTAGTGTGAAATTTAATGGGAGTGGCTCTTGTTTATTAATCTGCGAATAGCTGGGCGATTTTTTGTTGAAAAATCTTTGCTAGTGTGTGTGGTTGTATTGTTTGGTGATTGTGTGTGGCCGAGTTTCTACTCGACCATATTACGTTTCTATACTCCGCCAGTGCAACAAGAAGTTTAGTGTGTTTGTCTTTTGTGGCTGTGGGTATTGTATTTAAAAAAATGGCCTTATAAGCGTCAGTTTTCTTGTTTGTGTGTGTTTCTATTAATTGTTGCAGTGCAATCTTAGTGGCTGTGATTGCTGGGCATTCATAGAAGAGATGATCCTCTGGTTCCTGAATATTTTGTCTACATAATTTGCATGGGGCTATTTGCTTGAATGTTTGTGCGGCTCTCTCAGTTGTCGGGGTCATATTATAAATTAGCCTGTATGTTATTTCTTTGGATTTTGATGTGATATGTTTGTTGTGTAAGTTAGTGAAGGTGTAACTGTAGTCTTTCATGTGATATTTGTATCCTCTTTTGATTCTCAGGTGTAGTGGTGGGGCTTGTTGTTGCACTAAATATGTGTATATCTGCTTGGTTCTCTGTTGTATTAAGTGTTCATTACCTTGAATTGCTTGCATACATGTTCTGTAGAAGTGCGGTAGTGTGCCGTAATAGTGCGGTGTTGTTTTGTCTATTTTCTTAATTCTGTGTAATCTAATTGCAATATAGTATAATGCTAGCGAGTGTTGATCTGGATGATTGATGATGCGTCCTATGTGGTTGATTCTTAATGCTTGTATTTTTGTGTTAAGGTCCTGTAGTGAAATTCCCCCTCTAGTCTTCTCTTGTATTAAAGTCTTGTGCTTAATACTGTGGATTGTGTTTTTAAAGATGAATTTCCTGAATGGTCTAAGGGTTTCCGAGGGATGTCGTAAGGCGAAAGATTTATACGTTGTGAAGAGAAACCAGAGTAACAGATTATTCGATCAGATGGCAAATATCCCTCAAGGTCGTGCAGGTTTTTTATACTATTGTTACATTGCATTATACCTAATCTAAAATATACGTAATAAAGAAACAAAATATGTCACCCACTTATAATCTTCATATTAGAACCATCATGATAGCATTCAAGTGTCAGATTCCAGTATGAGTTATTCAACAGCAAAATTTTCAATTAAATCATCCTAAACAAACTCCGAAGAGTCATGTCCCTTCTTTTAAAAAAATTTTTGTTGCGTATCTCTTACGGGACGTTGCAGTCAACACCAGCATTTTCGGCAGTTGTTGATGTACTAGGCAAGTGTTACGTTCAGTAGTTTGCCATTGCTTTCTGAACGACCGGCCCCTATACCTTTTTCGAAAAAACCAGCACCGCCGTGTTTCGAACCCGGGTATACGGGCTCACAAACTGCGTTCGCAAGCCCTTAGCCACAGAGGCCGGCTGTCCTTTCTTAACAGTTAAATAAATATTATGCGCATTTATTTTAAGGAATACCGTCTTCGAAACACAGCTGCGGGCGATTTGGCAACAGGCCGCCTTGTGTTGGTTTTCATACAATGGTACGTGTGGCGGTCGTTCAGAAAGCAATGACAAACTACGGAACGTCAACTTGCCAAGAAATCACAGTCAGAAATGCTGGTGTTGACTGCGGCGTCCTGTAACTAACGTTTTGTTTACCTCTACTGACACTGTAGTTTGCTATTCAATCCTCAGCAGTAACAACGACTGGGGTTTTTCCTCCAGCTGGTAAGGCTTTGGTGTGGATCCAGACTCACAATATGACTATTACATATTATTTTTTCTGGAGAGATACGGCGGCCTGGAAGAAAACTGGTCGCCCTGGTGTGTGTTTGCCTGCTATCGTCAAAATGGTGTAGGATTATTGGAACACCATGGGCAGATTTTAAAAGTCGAATGACAATAAGAGCGCTCTTCTTTAACTTCCAGTGTACTGATGGCGATGTAGGTTTCCACTATTTTCTATCTCTTCTATAATGAGTCGCCATTAGTTTATATCTCTACTACCGTTGGTGTCCGCTACTTTCTATACTTTCTGTCTCTACTACAATGGGTTTCTCCACGTGGAAACCCATGCCTTGGTCGCCTCAAGGGTGAACTATCGTTATTTGTGGTAAATTAAAATGTGTTTTTAGTTATTTCCATATAGATTACAAAGCTTAATCGTTATGGTGCTAATCCCGTGAAGTCCCATCAGGCGGTGATAGTGCCGGGCCCCCTGCCTCGAGGGGGTCCACCCATGACTACTGGTGGTCACCTTCCCCTGTGCTGTGGAGTCAAGGCACAGAGGAGTAGGTTAAGAGCTATTGACCAAACACCCCGGACACTCAACATACTACAATGGAATGCAGAAGGAGTTTATAACAAGAAAGCCTCCCTAACACAGCGTCTTCATAAAGATAGAATAAATGTGGCATGCATTCAAGAGACACACCTCAACGCCAATCGCACATTTTCAGTCGAGGGATATCAGGCCACACGTTTCGACCGCGAAGGACACAAAGGAGGAGTTGTAATACTTACACGAAATACAATACCTTGCAGCGAAGTATCTGTGATCTCTGACAACCAAACGGAAATTATAGGTGTTGATATAATGATAAAGGACGTGAAAATAAGAATTTACAATCTATATAGCCCGGCAGATAAGGATCTTACACTCTCAAACATGGAAATAACTGACACAAATTGCATTGTTGTCGGAGACTTTAATAGCCGTTCAGAAAGATGGGGATACCCAGATACTGACAAAAGAGGAGATGAAGTGGAGGACTGGGAAATAGACTCAAATCTCCATCTACTTAACAAAGCGGATGACACACCGAGCTTCTACTCCAGAAGATGGATTACCACTTCTACTCCAGACTTAGCTTTCTGCACAGGAGACATCCTCCACAAAATCGATCGCCATGTGCTGGACCAATTAGCAGGTAGTGACCACAGACCAATCAAGCTTGTAATAAATATGGAGTATGTTCCACAGGAGCAAAAGCCTTTGCCCCGTTAGAATTACAAACGAGCAGATTGGGACAGATTTGCCATACTAACAGACAAATATTGTGAAAACGTAAATACACGATATGGCAACATGAAGCAAATGGTGGAAAGTCTAAACAGAGCAATAATACAGGCGGCCACTGAGTCTATTCCAAGAGGAGCAAGGAAAAATTACAAACCATACTGGACTGAAGAACTACAATTTTTGGAGGACAAAGTTGAAGATGCTAGGAAGACCGCAGAGAGAGAACAAACAACTGAAGCGAACATCTCTCTCAAAGCCATCTCAGCAAAATATAAAAGAACAGTAAATCAAACAACAAGAGATTGTTGGAGGAAAAAAACAGAAAACCTGAATTTTGACAGGGATGGAAACAAACTATGGAAACTAGTGAAAGCCATGAACAATGAAGGACCTAGAAACAAACAAATAACAATTAAACAAGGAAATGCCTTGCTTACAGGAAAAAAGGCTGCAAATGCACTAATGGAACACTATGCCAGTGCAAACCACATTGATATTACAGCCGAACAGAAGAAAGCAATCAAAGATAAACAGATACATCATACATATACAGAGACAGCAGCAGAATATATGATGGCAAATCTAACAATGGAAGAAATGGAACAGGCAATGAATACCCTAAAAAAAGAAGACATCACCAGGAAAGGATGGAATCACAAATGAAATGCTAATAGGACTAGGCACTAAGGCAAAAAAGAAACTACTAGAAGTCCTAAATTACAGCTGGAAGAGGGGAATAGTCCCACAGGCATGGAAGGAAGCTATACTAATACCAGTCCCAAAGAAAGGAAAAGACCTGGAAGAACCAAATGGCTATCGACCTATCAGTCTTCTTAGCTGTGTAGGAAAATTAATGGAACGCATTATCAATGGCAGGCTAACATGGCATCTGGAAGAAAACCAACTCTTAACACCTCACCAAGCAGGATTCAGAAAGTACAGATCTACTGAAGATCAAATAACCTATATAGCTCAGGAAATAGAGGATGCCTTCCAAGAGAAAAAGCACACACTAGCAGTCTGGATAGATTTAGAAAAAAGCATTTGATAAAGTATGGAAGGAAGGACTGAAAGTAAAACTGCAAAAAATGCATGTTTGCGGGAAAATGTACAAATGGATCAGCCACTACCTTGAGAACAGAACTGCCAGGACAAAAGTACAAGGACAAACCAGCAAAATGATGCTGTTGGAGCAAGGTGTCCCCCAAGGAGGAGTTCTTTCACCAACATTATTCCTAGCATATATAAACGACATCACGGAAAATTTTCCAGCCAGAGTACACACATCATCCTTTGCAGATGACCTAGCCATATGGACATCTGAAGAATATATTAGTACAGCTAACAGCAGAATACAGCAAGCCCTATTAGCGCCAGAGGACTGGTCAAAATCATGGCTAGTGAAGATAAGTGAGGAGAAAACAACATGCACAGTGTTCTCCCTCTCAACTAACACTCAACACCCTAAGCTGGTATTGAATGGAAAAATATTGCGCCATGAAGAAAATCCAAACTATCTAGGAGTCACCTTTGATCGTCGCCTGACATGGAAGACACAGGTTGAGAAAAATCGAACAAGAGCAAGGCAAAGAATGGCAATCATGAAAAAGCTTGCTGGTACAACGTGGGGAGCAGATGAGAAAGTTCTCAAGAAGTTATATACTGGACGGGTGAGGCCAGTACTGGAATATGGCATTGCAGCTTGGGCAACAGCAGCTAAGTCAAACTTTAACAAAATAAGTAGAGTCCAAAATCAAGGAATGCGAATCATAACTGGAAGCCTGAAGACAACGCCTATTAATGAATTAGAAAAAATCACTTGTTTACAACCAATGCAGGATAGAAGAGATAGCAGAGCCCAGCAACAAGCAGAAAAATTTAGAAGATTGACAGACCACCCTATGTACAACAGATTTAATGGTTTTGGAAAGGGAAGACTGAAGCGTAGCAACTTTGTAGAAACTGCAAAACGAAGGATTAGGTCAGATCCTATTCTTAACATATCAACAGTCAAGCCCATACACAATGCACACAAGTTCCCAGCTTGGAGACAGCAGCAACTGCCTGAGATGATAGAAAACATTCCTGGTATTGAGAAAAAGAACACTCAGCATGAAACCGAAAGAAGAGAAATAACCCTAAACTACATAAAAGAACATTACCCAAGCAGGAATTGGACCCATGCATATACAGATGGATCAGCCAAAAATTCAATAGAGAATGGAGGAGGAGGAATTCTCCTAAATTTAAAAAATGGAGCGAAAAAAAACACATTCAATGACAACTGGAAAATTTTCAAGTAACTTCAAAGCGGAGGTAGAGGCTCTGAAAACTGCAGCAGAAATGCTCCTGATGGAGGAAACTAAAGAGAAGCAAATAGCTATCTTCACAGATGCAAAGTCAGCTGTCTCAATACTGAAGAGCAATAACAGCACAGAACTAACTGACCTAAGAGCAGCACTCCATGGTCTATGCCAGAAATCCAAAAAAGTTGTAATACAGTGGATCCCATCACATTGCAGTATACCTGGAAACGAAGAGGCTGACAGACTGGCAAAAGAGGGCGGACGACTACCACAGCCTGACATAGACATAACCTATAATGAGGCAAAGAGGTTGATAAAAAGCACTTATAGAACCAAATGGGAATCAGAGCATCCAGGCCATCAGAAGGATGATGCATATTACAAACTCGACCGAAGAGAACAAGTAGCAATCTTCAGACTCCGCACAGGACATAACAGGCTGAAATACCACTTGTTCAATAAACTAAAGATAGGAGATACCGATGAATGTAATTGTAGAACTGGAAAAATGACAGCAAAACATTTGCTGCAGGATTGCCCAACGTATGCAGAACAGAGAAAGATATTTTGGCCCACACCTGCTTCATTTGAGGACAAGCTCTATGGAGATATCAACAAGCTAAAGTTGACCGCAGATTACTTTAACTATACACAGGTTGACATTTAAAGGTGCATGAAGACCAAGAGGCATGAAATGGAATATTGCTTGGATAGCAAATCCATTATGTGGAAAGTCCAAATCGAAAGCTCGCTGTGTGGGCTTCATAAAAGGTGGAAAAGTGTCCTAGTGGCACGAAATGGAATATTGCTTGGATAGCAAATCCATTACGTGGAAAGTCCTGAATCAAAAGCCCACTGTGTGGGCTTCATAAAAGGTGGAAAAGTGTCCTAGTGGCACGAAATGGAATATTGCTTGGCTAGCAAATCCATTACATGGAAAGTCCGAATCGAAAGCTCACTGTGTGGATGTCATCTGCAGACTGCATACTTCTGGTTTCCGGAAGAACAGCCTATGGTGAACGGAAGGCCCAATATACGGAAGTGAGGCTAAGCAGCCATGTGCAGGACGTGACGATTCCTTGGGTGAGCCCAGTACCAGAGCGCTATGTATCGGCTCTGCAAGTATGGAAGCCTCCTTGGATGGCGGGGAATGCCCATGGTCTGCCCCTGCCTTCCCTTGAGGGCTGACCAGGATCTTTGGCTGTTCTATATGGACCAGCTGGGATGGGGGATAACACCACAACAGTGAGAGTCAAACGTCCTAAGAAACCCCCGGGAAGGTTAACCCGGTCAACAAATGCCCGCAGAAGTCGGATGTGTCGGCCTAACGGCGCAAGAACGCAGCTCTGCTGTAAACAGGCACAACGCAATCACATCCGGAAAAAAAACTCCGGATGAACGAAGAAGAAGATTACAAAGCAATTCTTCAAAGCAGAGTAGAAGAGGGAAGATAAATAAGTGAATTAATTATTGTATTTTCTGTTTATTCTCAGGTTTGTCATTGTCTATCATATGTGTTTTGAATGATAAAGTTGAAGAACGGATCTCCCCAAAGGAATTTTAGCTTTGGCATTACCAGAGCCATACGGACACTATTCCAAGATTACTCTATTGTCCTACCATTCAGTGGCCAAATATTTTGAATATTGTTAAGACACTCGGACAAATCAACGAATATAACTACCTAAGGCATCGTCAATCCTGTGGTTGCACAATTTGAGTGTTGCCGCCAACCTGTGACACTACACATCTCCGCATATTCGCGGTCACAACATTGAAGACAGCAACAACATGGCGCAGCAAACGTTCATCTCGGAAATCCACGTTCCGATCAAGCAAGATGATATGAGCTTTCAGGAACGGCAGATAAAACAGTGGGGACAGCTTGAGAGCAGAATGCAGGTAAGGATGTAGATTAAAAAGCTCATTAACTATAAGTACATGTTGCAGTTTTATCAACCTCGCACGCACACACCACACACACGCCACACAGTGGTGCACTGGGTCTAAAACTATTGGTTGCCAGGAAACAAAGATACTGAAAGGACCTTGACTTTCTAAACATACTATCTAATCAAGTATCACCCATACTGAAACATCCAAATATACCCTTGTCAGCAAACGACAGATAATAAACAGCATATTCACACCAACCCTATCCTACCAGTCTCAAACTTGGACATTATCCAAATCACACTTTCGCAAAATCAACCTTGTGAGATGAGATACTTGAGGAGAGCTGCCAACTGAACAATCCGAGACTGTGTAAGCAATGTTGTTATCAGACAGACAGTGGGATCAACACCTTGTGCCACATTTATTGAAAGACAGAAGATGAAGTGGTTAGGCCATCTCGTGAGAATGCAACACCATCAACTACCAGCACTGGCCCTACATCAAAGATCATCAGCGACAAGAGCAAGACGACGCCCGAGAAGAAAATAGATTGACGACGTCAAAGACATTGTTCAATCACATGGGATGACACTATTTAGTGCTACCCATCGGGCGCTGGGGCGCCAATTATTCCTCCCCATGACGCTTGACGGCAACAGTAGAAGTTTATGATGATGATGATCTAATGTGTAAGGGGGCCTATTTCATAGAAGCCCACAGTCACCACATGTCTTTGTCAAGCTGGAATCCTGGCCAGTCCGCCACTGTGCACACACACACAAAGAGAGAGAGAGAGAGAGAGAGAGAGAGAGAGAGAGAGAGAGAGGAGAGAGAGAGAGAGAGAGAGACTCACACACACAGACACACTCAGACACAAACACACACATATATGGTCAAAATCATACCAGTCGAATTTACTTCCCAGAACCTGTTCTGGTTCCAACAGTAGCCTGGGGGATCAGGTCAAGTGAACGAAATGTCCGCCTCCATAGGGATTCAACCACATTATCCTTGACCAGCACGCAAGCTATCAATTCACGCGATGACATTTTTCTATACCATGAATACTGTCAAAGAGAATCATACCTCGCTGTCTTCCTCTTTCCTATTTTCATATGCTCTTAAAGTGCCCAAAAAGTACTGTATGTCTCTTTCTGATGTTTGTCATAAGTGGTATTTGTGTCAATCAAAGTCTCTTTCTGATGTTCATGATAAGTGGTATTTGTGTCAGTCAAAGTCTCTGTATGGTGTTTGTGATAAATAGGATTTGTGTCAACCAAAGTCTCTTTCTGGTGTTTGTGATAAATGGTATTTGTGTCAATCAAAATCTCTTTTCAAACATTTAGATTACTTATTTTAGCTGTTTATGGTATTTTAGAATGATGGAATGGCTCACCTCGCTTCAGAGGTCACAGATTGTGAGAATTGTATGTATTTTTTTTTCCCCCTGGCCATGAGGGAGTGCGGGGGGATGAACAGGCTGATAGCCTGGCAGGGAATGCACCACTTGGTGATAGATTACCTATAGACAAAGGGGAGATGGTAGTGTGGAGAAGGTGGGGGTACAGACTGAGAACCCGTATGTGGAAATGATGAGATTGCTGGGGACAGGGGTTCTGGAAGATTCTCAAAACCGAGGAGATTGAAGACCAGAAGAACTTTCAATCAGATAGCAGTGGGAACGATTAGTAGTGTGACTCGTCGCTGGCTGTTGAACGAGGGGTGGAGAGTGTATGAGAATGTTCTGAGTGCAGTGATGTCAGTCCTTAGTTCAACTCAACTCAACTCATCTTTTAGCATGCATCTATTAAAACCACATTTTTGCAGCTTCAAATGACTGCTTGTTTGTTTTCACTTGTTTGCTAATTGCCAGATATTCACAGACATGTGTTAAAATTGTTTCTATGTAACTTTGAGAAATGTGGACTTCTGATACTGTGGCTGTGTGTAAAGTTTTATTTGTCTATCTTCTCATTCCTCCTTGATTTTGTCTTTGTTGTAGAATGAGAGATTCATTCTGATGTTATCAAAAGCGTTCCATCACAGTAACTTGCAAGATTTTCTTCTCACTTTTAATGATAGAAACGTATTGCATAAGAAGTACTTCTTTTTATAAAATGCAGTTGTTGTTTGCCCTAATGGATTTGAGAACTTGGTGACGACTGGTAAGATCGAGGGGAACAGACCAAGGGGAAGACCTAGAAGCAAGTACCTGGATCGCTTGGCCTTGTGGCATGGTCGAGACAGAAACACGGAGCTGATCCACGACTCTGGTGATCGAGTGAGATGGCAGAACATGACCGCCCACGCTTACCGGCATGGCTCATGATGGATGGATTTATTCCTTTAAGCTGAAACACATCCGATGGCAGTGGAAATGTGGTTTCAAAGGAAAAACTAAGAATACCATAGACAGACAGAAAAATATAATGAGTAATGAGTTCTACAAGAAATAAATTAAAAACATAATCCGATTAGAGAAATTAGCCGTAGACAATAAAGATTTTGTGGGCACGTTATGAGAAGAAATAAATTGGAGAACTTGGTGACGACTGGTAAGATCGAGGGGAACAAACCAAGGGGAAGACCTAGAAGCAAGTACCTGGATGGCTTGGCCTTGTGGCATGGTCGAGACAGAAACACGGAGCTGATCCACGACTCTGGTGATCGAGTGAGATGGCAGAACATGACCGCCCACGCTTACCGGCATGGCACATGATAGATGGATGGATGGATGTTTGCCCTGCTCTGTTCTTTGGGAGCTGCTATATCGCAGTGGCTTCACACGCTCGCCTGCCAGCCCAGTGATTACCTGGTCGAATCCCACGCGAGACAAAGATTCTTTTAAAATAAAACATGGGCTCCCAGGTCGAGCCATCCTATAAATGAGTACCAGAAAGTAGTGCGTGAAGGAAATGCAATCGGAGTGATATTGACCACTTCACGCACCGAGCGCCGCTGGACGCATAGAAATATGCTCGTCTAGGCGTGGAACATCTCTACCACAGTAGAATTTCAGTACTTTCTATCTCTTCTCCAATCGATCTCCGGTACTTTATATCTCTGCTGCAGTGGATGTCCACTACTTTCTAGCTGTTTCAATGAATCCATGGTACTCTCTATCTCTGTTACGGTGTATCTCCGGTGCTCTCTGCCACATTTGATCTCCACTACTTTCTGTCACTGCTATAAACGATCTCCAGCACTTTCTATTTCTGCTACTGAGGATCTCCGGTACTTTCTATCTCTGCTACGCTTGCTTTCCTGTAATTTCTACCTCTTCTATATTCGATATCCAGTACTTTCTTTCTCCGATACATTAGACTTTCGCTGCTTTTTATTTCTGCTATAATAGGTCTCTTGTACTTTTTATCTCGGTTGCAATAGATCTCCACTTCTTTCTGCTCTGCTACAGTGGATCTCCAAAACTTTGCAACTCTACTACATTGGATCTCCATTACATTCTATCTCTGTTACAATGGATCTCGGGTACTTTCTATCTCTGCTGCAATTGGTCTCTAGTACTTTCTGTCTCTGTTACAGTGGGTCCCGAGTAATTTCTATCTTTGTTACGATTGCTCTCTGCAGCTGATGGTATACAAACTGGTGTTTGTCCATCTCTCGATGTTATCTTCCCAGTCGTATCGCTGCCAACCTCTTGCTTCGACTTTGCCCTCCAGTGTGGCTTTTATCAGCATGTCAGTCAGGTTTTGTAACGCGGCCAAATTACGTGTTTTGTCTCCATGAATTGCTCCCATCAACTCTCTTTGCTGTACTTTTCTTTGGGATCTCGTCATTTGTTTCATGGTGCACATGTGTGTGTGTGTGTGTGTGTGTGTGTGTGTGTGTGTGTGTGTGTGTGTGTGTGTGTGTGTGTGTTTACGTGCGTGCAAGAGAGAGAAAAGCAGATAAAAACAGAGAGAGAGAGAGAGAGAGAGAGAGAGAGAGAGAGTCTGCAGTTGAATTATGAAAGCTAATTGGAAACACACCAGAGCACGTATGTTACTGATGATAAGAAAATAAAAAAATTAACCGTGTGTGAAAACTTCAAGTAATCCTTGTATTTTTAACCACCATTACCTTGTGATGTTGTTTTTAACCCAGCATTACCTCATGCTGTTTGTTTAACCAGCATTACCTCATGTTGTTTGTTTAACCAGCATTATCTCATGCTGTTTGTTTAACCAGCATTACCTCATGTTGTTTGTTTAACCAGCATTATCTCATGTTGTTTGCTTAACCAGCATTACCTCATGTTGTTTGTTTAACTCAGCATTACCTCATGTTGTTTGTTTAACCAGCATTAGCTCATGTTGTTTGTTTAACCAGCATTATCTCATGTTGTTTGTTTAACCAGCATTACCTCATGTTGTTTGTTTAACCAGCATTACCTCATGTTGTTTGTTTTAACCAGCATTATTTCATGCTGTTTGTTCAACCAGCATTATCTCATGTTGTTTCTTTAACCAGCATTACCTCATGTTGTTTGTTTAACTCAGCATTACCTCATGTTGTTTGTTTAACCAGCATTACCTCATGTTGTTTGTTTAACCCGCATTAGCTCATGTTGTTTGTTTAACTGTCGTGAAATCACTGTAATTTTACAATCAGATGATAAAAATACCAAGGACAGTTTGATTCGCAACTACAAGTTGTTTACTACGGGGAGTCGGTAAGATCAATCAATACAGTCGTCGTTGAAAATCCCCACACGACGTAAAATTGTAGGCTTGTTTTTGTGAACCGATTGGGAAAATGCAGGAACTCGCTACCTTGTTAGTTAGTTAGTTAGTTAGTTAGTTAGTTAGTTAGTTAGTTAGTTAGTTAGTTAGTTAGTTAGTCGTAGTTCCAACCTCGTAGCAACGGGTTGTCCCCATTATGCTCCGTTCCTGTGCCAGTGAATATCGCACAAAATGCTCCCCACTGCCCAGTGTGAAAAGTGGAAAAGACAGGAGTCTCGACAAACAACAGCCCGCACAGACACACTGTGCATAATGCCGCCGCCAGAATGTCAACACAATAGTCCCCAACGAAACACCCAGTTCATCTCTGATCTATCTTGTTTTGGTTGTTGAAACAAGGGGGACCACTTTTGCATTGGTTGAACAAGGGGGAGAGAATTATTCTGAAAGAATTAGTTGCCCTTGAAGACACCTGTGTTGACATGAAAGGAACGTCACTAGAACCCCCCAAGGCTCTTGACAAAAACCTGACTTGTTTACAGTCAGTGTAGACCAGCAAGTTGACTAGAGCTGACGTGTTTCTGTACCGCTGTTAGGAATTCGGAGAGCATCTACTGTGTTAGATTTAATTAACATTAAATAACATATGTCTTTATGGCAAGTTGTAGATGCCATCCAGGAGTGATGCGGTGTTGCATAAGGTATTACAGATAGTGTATTTAGGCCTAATTAATATAGGCAGTAGCCTTGTTAAAACTAGCTAGAGTAGGGAAGTGATGATTAGCTTTGCTAGTTGAGAATAGAGTAGTGAAGTGAGAATTAGCTCTGCTAGTTGAGAATAGAGTAGTGAAGTGAGAATTAGCTCTGCTAGTAAGAATAGTGTAGTGGGGTGATATTTTGAGAGATTTAAGAATGGGTTGGGAGATGGGGGAAGTGTCCAATAGTGGGATCTTCCAGTGGGGTGCCCACTGGGGTTCTGCACTCTGTTTATTGGTCTTTCCTTGTCATAACCTGATTCGGACCTAGGTGATAAGCTCATCTGCTCTATGACAGAGTTTAGTTCACTGATAAATATCTGAGCAAGGCTGTATGCCTACACTCAGCTGGTAGGATCAGTGACTTGTGCTTTCACCCGGTGTATTATTTCTCTAACAGGTTCCCTGCCAGTTACGAAGAAGCTCTACGCGAGTTTTGATGAAAGTTTACTACGATTGGGAAGAACACCAGTTGAACAGTAAATGTTTTTCTTACGGACAATGAATAGCGTCAAAGAAGAAAGTTGTTCAATAATGTTTGGGCCGGGCCCATGATCTGGAGGGTCCACCGGAACAGTGCTCAGATGAGCGAAACCATTTAACGATTCCAGTGTGTTAAGGTTCACCTAGGATGGGTGTTGTTTGTTGATACACCACACATCATACGGACAATAGTAACTACACGAGAATTTTAAATGTAACATTCACATGGTGTGGTAGATTCCAGTGAAAACACTACACGGGACATTGTAATTTAGACACTATAGACAATAGATGGGATCAAGTCTATTACCAACAACAGTGATACTTATTTTCACAGTACAGGGATTGGTACATTTTAGGAACCATGGGAACTTATAATGTGCAGTGTACAAACGGTCCATGATCGGTGGTAACTTATAGACTGTATCGATTACGGATGATCATTTGCCTGGATTACCAGGTAGCTACAGAAGAAAGTCAGTGTCGGGCAGGAGAGATACATCACTCGGTGATGTTGTCTTGTGCTGACCTAACGTGCTGTGGTGTGTCCTTGCAAGGATGAACTGACTGTGCTATTGATCTGAGGGTCCGATTCTACACACATTATAGAACACGTCACACATTTTTCGCATACGCTTCTCACATACATTACACTTTTCTTTTAATAAATTAATTGTTATTAATTTTTAGAAGCTAGAGTTGTTGAGTATGTTGCGTTAGGAAAGAATGAGAGGGAGCATGATACAGTAGTGATAGAGAGAGAGAAAGAGGTGTCCATAAACTGACGGAGTTTTGTAGACGGATTCTAGGGGTTTCTCCAGGATAATGATAAGGGGTTAAAATATAATGTGGGTGTTGATTCCTCTCACTCCAGGGACGACACTTTAAACGGATACACGACATTAACCAGCATTACCTCATGTTGTTTGTTTAACCAGCATTACCTCATGTTGTTTGTTCAACCAGCATTATCTCATGTTGTTTGTTTATCCAGCATTACCTCATGTTGTTTGTTCAACCAGCATTACCTCATGTTGTTTGTTCAACCAGCATTACCTCATGTTGCTTGTTTAACCAGCATTACCTCATGTTGTTTGTTTAACCAGCATTAGCTCATGTTGTTTGTTTAACCAGCATTATCTCATGTTGTTTGTTTAACCAGCATTATCTCATGTTGTTTGTTCAACCATCATTACTTCATATTTGTTCAACCAATAGTACCCTATGTTGTTTGTTTAACCACCAGTACCTCATTTTGTATCGATACAATTGATCTAGAATACCTAAGACCGAGATCCGCGGAAAGACATAAAGGCCTGCGCCATTTTACAGGGAACGTGATGATGATTATGTGAAGATGATGGTATGCAAGACTTCAACCTTTGTCAAAGTCTAAAACCCCTTTTTATCTAACATAGGAGAGACGGAAACTGTGGGAGGACGAGTTTGACCGAATGCGTCAAGAGTTCTTCACACTGAAGCCCTCAGAAAAATCCACCCAGAGCCTGACCTCGATGAACCTGGACACGGGGATGCGCAGTATGTTTGAAACGGACGCAGACGGGGTTCAGAGATTCCGAATCAGGTTTGACGTCTGCGAATTTCAACCGGAAGAGATTCAGGTATGTAAGTGTCTAGAGACGTGGTTTACATGTTGTAGCAAGACAAAGGTCATGTAGGCACATTTATACATCGTTTCGTTTAACTGATTCAGTGCCAAAGGAACAATATATTGCCACGTGTGATTTCCCATTAGGAGAGAACGACTATATATATATCGATATACAATGGTCATCGTGTTGTTTGCTTTGTTTCTTCGCATCTTCCGCAATTTTAATGCTCATTGAACGGACATTTACATTATAATGCTGTGCAAACCGCTTAAGGCGATTTCGGAAGTGGCGAATTTTTGTTGTGACGAACAGTATTGTACTGTACGTTGTAAATACATTACTATATGATTGATCTCTTATAAGAGGAAGTTCTGATAAGAAGACCTATTTATTGTGTCGCCGGTAAGTTCGCCTTATCGGGCTTGCACTGCGTACTTGTTCATTTGATTGTGTACCGCATATGGTCCAAACCTACTTTTTGTTTGGCACTGAATCAATTAAAAGGTTGAAAGTCAGTTTTTGGTTTCTGATATTAACAAGTCAGTGTACTAGGATGTTGGGTTTATTGGCTTGTAACTTTTAAATTTATTTGTCCGTTTTGTCCGGTTGTTTCTTTTAAATTGGGACATCAGTTTTATGTAGATGCCAACTTTTCGACTTTTCCCCCCGCTTTGTCCTGGTTATAATTGTATTAAGATATAATTTTTTGTGGCTGGTAACTTTTAGACTTATGCTTCCTTTTGAATCTCTCCAATACACATAACAAGACCTGGCCTAGTTGGTGAATCGTCAGAAAGATTCAGTTGTAATTCTTAAGTCCAATGCATTGGCCTTCAGATCGTCTGGGCCATAACAAATGCCTACGCCTGTATCTCTCGGGAATGTATTTTCAACACGCTCCAACCCAAGTGCCTAGACGTATAATTGTCTTCCTAAGCATGAGTGTACATTTAAATGCCTTTTACCTGGGCAAATCTCCAGGACTAGCACCTGAAATGTTAAAACTATATATGAATTAGGAAAGTCAAGAAGGTGGCAGAAGATACGAAATATTATTAAGCGACGCAAGATGGAACGGAACTGGCACACAGTATCTAACCAAACAATCTCATGTCTGGAATTTACAAGGCAAACAAAACAGCGGGAGGCCTAAAAAGACATGGAGAAGAGAATTACGACAGAGATGAATAATATTGCGAGGACATGAAGGAAGCTCCAGGAGATAGCAAATGATAGGACGGCTTAACGTGGGTTTGTTGAGTCTGTACACCAATGGGGGTTAAAGGGCAGGAAAGGTAAGAAGATTTGTACTTAACAAATGAAACAATATAAAGCAGTGCTGTAATACAATATATCATGATTTTGGAACCAGGTCAAAGTTCAAGACAATAAACTGATAGTGAACGCCCGGCACGAGGAGAAGTCAGCCCAAACGTCAGTCAGCAGAGAGTACAGTCGTCAGGTATGCCCTTTATATGGTCATATTATACCAATAATGATAGTAGTGACTGCGGCATGAATCTAAAAGGGGAAAAAACATGATCCGTTTTCTCCCGAGATTTCCTATCATCGGTTATATATTTATTATTTTATACTTATCTGCCGCCGCCCGCTCGGCAAAGCGGTTACGTGCGCAGTTCGTAATCCCGCAATCCGCGTTCTAAACACAGCTGCGGACGATTCAGTTGTAATTGGTGCAGCAGACCGCCTACGTTGTTTTTTATGAAATGAATTGGGTGCCGGTCGTTCAGAAAGCAGTTGCACACTACTGAACATAAACTTACCCAGGAATCACGAACAGTCATAAAATACTGGAGTTTACTGCTACGTCGTGTAATATACAATATGTCTGTCAAATGTCTTCCATCTTCTTCTTCTCTTCCCTCTTCTTTTCTTCTTCTTCTTCTTCTTCTTCTTCTTCTTCTTCTTCTTCTTCTTCTTCTTCTTCTTCTTCTTCTTCTTCTTCATCTCCTTCTTCAGGTACCTGGTCTGCAGCAGACGTTGGCGTCGGTCACACTGCAAACCTCCCTACCGCCTGATATTTTGGCGATGCTGGTGACTGGTGTTGCTAATAGTATTATTTGTTGCCCAGCTGTTTACAGCTTTCAACATACACCTTTCTCTGTGTTTCTCTGCCTCGCTTGTCTGTTATTTCCCACATAATGCCTATTGCATCCAATTACATTTACTACTTCACAGGCAGGTGCCAGTCTACCTACATCGTCAGAACAGAGCGGCAGTTAAACAGCAGGGTCGTTGAACACATCCCTAATTGGATTGACAAGATACTACACACAGGCAATGGCAGCCTAGCAAGGCCGACACATCACAAACTTCCTGCGTCATCGATTGCATGGCACATTTTGGAAACCGGACATGTGATTGATAGAGGCAGTGCATTACGCGTGTTGTTTAATACACAAAATCGCCACTTATTAAAGTTTGCAGAAGCCATAATGATTAATCTACATATGCCAGTTTTATGCAAACAGAAAGACAAGATAGTCAGTTTAAAATTACCGTGGTAGACAATTTACATTACTGTGCGGACATGTGTATATTTCAGCTTCAGTGATTTATCTAGTTATTTTACTTTATGTTGGGTGAATTATGCAGTGTATACCTGGCGGAATGCAGTGAAATATGCCAGGCAATAAATCGTGCAATCTATTGTTTGTGTCTTCGTTATTCAAATTCACTACCGGAAAAACAGCTGTATCTATAGTTAGATAGAAACTAACGTATTAGTGATCAGTGGTACACTAGTTGGACATGTAACCTATAATTAGACAGTAACCGAAATATTCGTGATTAAAGGTACCATCCTAATAGACATGTTAACTATACTTAGACACTAACCAAAGTATTAGTGATTATAGGTGCCCTATTAGACATTTTATCAAACATGAAACCATTGAAGGTGTTGACTTAACAACCGACCTGTTAAACAATTAAATTATAATGATTCAGCCAGACATCAAGCTCCAGAAATATCCCGAGGGTCACGTTCAGGCAGATCTAAAGACTGTCACTACTTTTTTGCCAGTAAATGTTTTGCATATCCTTTACAGGACATCGCTGTCAACACCAGCATCTTTCAGCTGTATGTTGATTTCTTGGCAAGATTACGCTCAGTAGTTTGCCATTGCTTTATGAGCGGCCGGCTCACATTACCCCGTAAGTTACCGACGCGATTCGAACCACTGCTGATTCTCACCGTCGTCACGTTACTTACGAGAGTATACGAGATTACGGAGAAAAGTTGCTAACCTCAAGGCCAGGAAGCCGGCACTTTTTTGTCAGTAACAATAATAAAACAGAATCGTTATGCTATTATTATTTAATATTCTATATCAATATATCCGCTTCATTTCATTGTTTGAAACCACTACAGGTAGACATTCCTAGCAGTGTGGATCAAGAGAAGATGCAGTGTATCCTTAGTAAAGATGGGATTCTCAGTGTTGAGGCACCATTGAATCAGCCATCGCTAACCGGAGAGGATACCATTTTCCCAATCAAATCCTCATCACCCGGCAAGCCTCTGGACATGGCTACACAGGTCAAGAACCCAATTATCACCGAAGCCGATGGTTCGAGAAAACTCAGACTGGAGGTAATCAACTGTTTCGTGCAGCAATGAATCGTTTGTGTCTCTTTAATCATAGCAGCAGGTTTGAAGATCAGCATCATGTGCAATGCCAGCTGGTGTGGGACGTTCGTTCGGTTCTGGATCAACTCCATTGATGATATTCCTCCATGTCACCGTCTCATTCCACGCAGTATCATTTCATTCCGGTTTGGTTCTACCTCTTTCCCCACTGATCTTTCCAGTCGTTACAATGATTTCGAATGCCTCTCTTCCCGTTTCCTGACAAAAGAATGTTGTTTGACTCTTTCTTGCAGTTGTATAAAATGTTCTAGTTTCATTAACCTCGCTCAAGCAATCGTTGTTCGTTACTCTGGCACTCCAAGGTATTCGCTACATTCGCCTCAGGAATCACATTTCCTTTGCTGCCAGGCTCTTCCTAATTTGATCATGTAATGTTGTTAATTTACTTGAAGCTACACTATTATAATGTCTAGCTCTCTTGAAAATATGGTTGATTAAATAAACTGTAACAATAATCATCATCATTAGGCGTGGGTGGTCATGTTTCGCCATCTCACACGATCACCAGAGTCGTGGATCAGCTCTGTGTTTTTGCCTTTCTA
>JACEFZ010019160.1:102500-139725 GCA_014155875.1 Cepaea nemoralis
CTGAAACGCACATATGCGCCTGTGAATGTAATTATTACAGAAGAGTAATAGAGATTCATTGCACTAAAAAGAGAACATACAGATCAATCCAACAAGAACTCGATATTGAAGACGATTAGTTATTAAGACAAATAACATTGAGCAATATGAAATAGTTTTGGCATGTGAAAGGTGTGAATGTCTGGAAAAGATAACAATGGGTGATGTGTACCGGGAAGGCACAAATAAGGAAGACCACAATTTCGGTGGATTCAGAATAGGATAGATAATTCACACATCAGCGCAAAGGACGCGATGTATTATAGAGGGAATTTCCGAAAGTCTTCTGTGGATGTAAAGCTGTGCAATGGGTATGCAAACTGAACGATGGTGGTCGACAGCAGAATATTTATACCATAACGTCTGCATGTTGACTCTGGCCGGTGCTGCGGAGTGTGTATACTGCAGTGAGATTCTCGTGTCATCTATGGGACAATAGGACACTTACAGTCAGTTGGTGGCGGACAGCGTCTAAAAATATCGGTTGCCAGAAGGAAAAGTACTGAAAGGATATTAACATTTGTAACATACTGTCTAAAGTTTAAGGGGGCCCACATCATAGCCGATGTATGTTCGGACACACTGGCCAGTCAGCCTTTGATTATACGGATCTCCGTGTACAATTAAAGCAATCCTTTATAAATCACATCAAACAAAACAAACGTCTTTGGCTCCCTTTCAGCTAAATGTGTTGGAATGACGCTTTTTATTTTAGTGTTGTATGTGATTCTTCGAGTCAGATCTTAGTTGGGTATGACTGAGCTACCATATAACAGTAGAGGTACTACATACTTTCGTTTATCGCTGATTATTGGGCGGCGCTCACCAAACCCGACACCCCACATTGTGCCAACGGCTTCGGGCGGAGGAGCGCAATTGGGAAAGTACAAGTCTTGTCCTACTGCTAGGAAATGCAACCTAAAGACAAAATGTCATGTTAAGGCAGGTAAGGCACTAAGCCTTGGTCGGCAACTGGTCTAGGATCGAAGCTCCGACAGGCAGGACAGTTAGAGCATTGCTTTGCTGATCCGGCAGCTTCTGCGGCTTGTCTTTTTCCAGATGTATTGGTGTTGTCTTTCCTTTGGAGTAAACTAGACAGGCCGAGAGAAGGATCATGCTGCAAGAGCAAAACATGGTCTATACAATTTGTGCTATGGAGAATTATAACTCCATCCCAGGTTCCCGGTATAGGCTGTAGTTATTGTGCCTTTTTTGAAGCACATTGTATCATCTGTCCGGGCGACAAAGGTGCCAGCACAGTGTATATTACTATGTCTCTCATGTGCTAGGGTCATAAACTTAAAATATGCATATCGGTTAATATGAAGATCCACTCACTGCCAAGAGTCAACACATATTTTTACCAGTGGTATCAGTGAGACTGTTCAGCAGCTCGGCTTCCAACACACCATTAAACTACACATACCCCATCATGCTGGCAACCAAACTCTCTGACAATAATTACATTGTGAAAATAGAATCGAAGGTATTGATCAACAGTCTTATAATACAAAGAAACAATATAAATCAGACGACATGCTGGAAAGGGACAAATGTAAACCTACACAATGAGATTCGAGCTTTTCACCTCCAAATGACGACAGCGCCTCGCTGACAGAACATGTGAACCTGAACGTTATTCTGTTATCTATTGTCTATATACGTGTCAAATCAATATCTATGAATTTAGTTCTCGCGTTTTTTGTTTTTTTTTACTAGCCACAAGCGCTCCCCACAAATCGATATTTCTGTGTATGGTTAAATTATGTATACATTACCAGGGTTTATGGTAACTGTTGGTGGGGGAATTGGCTTATCCACACAGCATGTCATTCCTAGTTAATGTCGTTTTGAAGAGACGCGTTACCTGCAGTCGAATCAATTTCCTAAAATGAGTGTCGGGGATATGTTTGAGAAGGTAAGGATGCAAGGAAGAGCAGTGTTCGCCTCACCTTTATATATGTGCAGTCTGCGACAGTGTAATCGATTGTCCAGATTATCACTTAAAGGGTCTCTTCGTGGAAGAGTAAGAGCAACTATGGCTTGTACTGTGAACACAAGGGGGTGATCCTGAATCGTAAATGTAACTGGAATAGACCAGATCAGAAACTATGATACCAGGAAGCAAATAGAAACAGCACCAGTGCTTGTTATATTCATAATTATCATGTGCCACGGATCTCGATCACTGGTGTTTTTGGATCAATTCTTCTTCTGCGTTCATTCGGAGTTTTTTTCGGACGTGATTGCGTTGTGCCTGTTTACAGCAGAGCTGCGTTCTTGCGCCGTTAGGCCGACACACCCGACACATAACCTTCCCGGGGGTTTCTTAGGACGTTTGACTCTCACTGTTGTGGTGTTATCCCCCATTCCAGCTGGCCCATTTAGAACAGCCAAAGACATCCTGGTCAGCCCTCAAGGGAAGGCAGGGGCAGACCATGGGCATTCCCCGCCATCCAAGGAGGCTTCCATACTTGCAGAGCCAACACATAGCGCTCTGGTACTGGGCTCACCCAAGGAATCGTCGCGTCCTGCACATGGCTGCTTAGCCTCACTTCCGTATAATGGGCCTTCCGTTCACCATAGACTGTTCTTCCGGAAACCAGAAGAATGTAGTCTGCAGATGGCATCCACACAGTGCGCTTTCGATTCGTACTTTCCACGTGATGGATTTGCTATCCAAGCAATATTCCATTTCGTGCCACTAGGACACTTTTTCCACCTTTTATGAAGCCCATACAGTGAGCTTTTGGTTCGGACTTTCCACGTAATGGATTTGCTATTCAAGCAATATTCCATTTCATGCCTCTGGGACGCTTTTGTAACCGACATACCTGTGGTATGAAGTGTGGCAGTCTAAATACTTCTTCATGCACCTTTAAATGTCAACCTGAATGTAATTAAAGTAAGCTGCAGTCAACTTGAGCTTGTTGATATCTCCATAGAACTTGTCCTCAAATGAAGCAGGGATCAATTCTATTGATGACATTCCTTCATGCCATCGTCTTAGACAATCCAGCATCATTCCTCCCTGTCTGCCTCTCCTACCGCTGATCTTCCCAGCCGCCAGGATGTTCTCCAATACCCGTCTCTTCATTGTGTAACCAAAGAACGCTGCCTCTTTTAGTTATGTATTTGCTATAACACAAACAGCGAACTGGATGGTTCAACCATGTAACAAGATTGTCACGAGCAGTGCCACACACAGAAAGCATTAGACACGACGGAAACAGATCAAACAGTCTCCCTCTCAAACAATGGATTAATTGACTACTACCATTTTTACGGCACATGCCAGAGTTCACTCTAAATGTCTCTTATTTTCAACTTTGACACTGAAAGGCAACACAAGAGTGAAGAAGAGGAAGACGAAGAAGAAGGATGGGAGGAAGAATGAGAAAATTTCACGTCATCTGAAAGAATCAATCATCATCATCAAGTGCCATGCCGGATGGCGTAGGCGTTCATGACTCCCCACAGATCTCGGTCTTTGGTTTTCTGGATCAACCCCGCTTGTTGGTATTCCTCTATGTCACCGTCTCAATTCATCCAGCATCATTTCTCTTGGTCTGCCTCTCTTCCCCAGTTGTCCTGATGTTATCCAGTGCCTCTCTTCTCATCACATGACCAAAAACAAAAACAAAGCTAGAATCAATCATGAGTTTAAATCGGTAGCAATACAGAAATAATTTTTCAGCAATAAAGAAAAAAAAAGATCCCCCGTTGCGTCTTAATTAGTGGAACCGCCTGTTAGCCCATTAATGCTAGGTTTCAATCTGACTCGAGATGGAGTCATTTTCGTGACCACATTGCTCCGGCGTTCACCCAGTCTTTAAAATGGCTACCAGATGTTCTGGTAAGCGAAAATATGGACCTAACGCCGTATCCCCGACGACGAAGGCGTGGATACCGAACTCCTTGCTGTTCATTAGTAGTTATTATTGCTGAAATAGCACCAAGTCACAGTGGCTGTTTGTAAAACTAAGACATAATGCTCCGGTAATTTGGAGCTGCGGTTGCATACTGGATAAAGTACTTGCTTATCACAAAAGTGGTCTGTGTTCAAAACGGAGCAGTCACGTGATTATTTCTCCCCATTTACACGACTCTGTGTCGACCCATACAAATTAAATGGGCACGGGGTGTTTCATAATTTTTTCTGGAACATTTCTGGGAAGGGAAGTAGTCACCTCACCACTATATGCCACTGTACTAGAACACGCGAAAGCCTAACATTTCACAACCCCTGCGGTGGTACCTACCTAAGACTACCTTCTTTTATGGATATAATTAAATAGATACGCTGATGGCATGTTAATCCTCTTAAAGAGTGCTCATAGATTAGAAAAGCTGATCCCGTCTCTAAAGAGACCCGGCGAGGATCGAAATCTCTCTGAATATTAAAATAATAATCCCCACAGACAAAACATGTCAACTTAAATTTCAATCAACGATGAAGGAAAGTAAAATGCCACAGACCTTAAACACATTGGCTCCATAATTAACAACAGTGGATACCGCCCAAAAGATGCCAGCAGGAGACTAGCTGTAGCACCGTAGAGGTTAAACAATATCAAAAGTCTGCAACACAAGACAAGCAAATGAATTACATTAAAACTATGCACCTTTTCCGTGGCAACACGTGGGCGCGGGTCACGGACCATTTCGCAATCACATTATACCAAGCTGGCGATCGTAACCTGTCATGGTTGGCCATGTCTCACGATCTCGACATTCTTCGATCAGCTCTGTGTTCTTGTCCCGGTTACGCCATGTGATAAAGTCATCACATGGTCGTTTTTGCCAACAGCGGGGATTGAGTGGAAGACAGCACTCCACATCACAGTCCTCCTACCAACTCAATGCTGCCAGTGTCAAACTTGACAATTACAGAAACATAGAAAAGAAAAAAACACAACAGAAATGAGATTCCTGAGAAAAATATTCAATGTACCAAGAAGAGAGAAAATCGGAAATGAAGAAATCAGGACTAAAGTGGGGCTTACAGCAGCACTAGAATGTACTTAAAAGTCCGAATCGAAAGCTCACTGTGTGGGCTTCATAAAAGGTGGAAAAAGTGTCCTAGTGGCACGAAATGGAATATTGCTTGGATAGCAAATCCATTATGTGAAAAGTCCGAATCGAAAGCTCACTGTGTGGGCTTCATAAAAGGTGGAAAAAGTGTCCTAGTGGCACGAAATGGAATATTGCTTGGATAGCAAATCCATTATGTGAAAAGTCCGAATCGAAAGCTCACTGTGTGGGCTTCATAAAAGGTGGAAAAAGTGTCCTAGTGGCACGAAATGGAATATTGCTTGGTATTGCTTGATAGCAAATCCATTATGTGAAAAGTCCGAATCGAAAGCTCACTGTGTGGGCTTCATAAAAGGTGGAAAAAGTGTCCTAGTGGCACGAAATGGAATATTGCTTGGATAGCAAATCCATTATGTGGAAAGTCTTAATCAAAAGCTCACTGTGTGGATGTCATCTGCAGACTGCATTCTTCTGGTTTCTGGAGGAACAGCCTATGGTGAACGGAAGGCCCAATATACGGAAGTGAGGCTAAGCAGCCATGTGCAGGACGTGACGATTCCTTGGGTGAGCCCAGTACCAGAGCGCTATGTATCGGCTCTGCAAGTATGGAAGCCTCCTTGGATGGCGGGGAATGCCCATGGTCTGCCCCTGCCTTCCCTTGAGGGTTGACCAGGATGTCTTTGGCTGTTCTATATGGGCCAGCTAGGATGGGGGATAACACCACAACAGTGAGATTCAAACGTCCTAAGAAACCCCCCGGGAAGGTTAACCCGGTCAACAAATGCCCGCAGAAGTCGGATGTGCCGGCCTGACGGCGCAAGAACGCAGCTCTGCTGTAAACAGGCACAACGCAGTCACATCCGAAAAAAAAAATCCGGATGAACGCAGAAGAAGAATGTACTTAGTGGGCAACTAGTCAAATGGTTTGGCCATGCAAGTAGGTTACCAACTAACAGTAGTTTAGTTTAGTCGACGGATCAACATCGCGGCACACGGGTTTAACCCTTTAAGTGTCCCGTTCTACCCCTAGCTCAAGCCTAAGTCCGGAGAATCTCTGCTCAGTGCATGAACTCCGTAGCACCGGCGAGGGTCCTGAAATATTTTGGGTAGATTTTTAACTCGAAATTATGTCCGGGCAGCGCCGTTAGGCTAACCTTAATCGATTTCCAACTGCCAAGGGATATTTTACGTGCGCAACAATACACACGGGCGTCCGATCTCACTATCCAGAGACCAGGGGAAATTTTATTACTAGTAGTCCACGTGAAAAAATTCTGGCCCTCACCGGGGCTTGAACCAGGGACCTACAGCACTCGAGGCGGGCACCATACCTCGAGACCACGCCCCCCCCCCCCCCCCCCCCCTAACAGTATACCACAGTAAGCAATGATGTACACATCAAATTGAAACAGAAGAAGCCGACCACGTAACCGATAGACAGAAGGAATAGCAGAGTCCATGGGAATCTCGATACATGGGCACTCTCCTGCTATTTACACTTCGTCTCGACACCGCAAGATACAAGAGGAACAAGATGAGATTAAATGAGGGGATTGAGTCATAAAAGCTGACAG
This sequence comes from Cepaea nemoralis, assembly GCA_014155875.1. NCBI lineage: Eukaryota > Metazoa > Mollusca > Gastropoda > Stylommatophora > Helicidae > Cepaea > Cepaea nemoralis. The sequence goes on from JACEFZ010019160.1 coordinate 109,148, forward strand.
TGTTTCAACTCGCATTAGGTCATTTAATCATAGTATCTATGAATGGTGTGCTGGGAATGACCCCTCTCAAACTGTTTTATTGTAATGACACCCACAGAGTCTGTGGATCCTGCAACCATCCAAGCTTACCTGACGGATGACAAGAAGCTGACAATAGAAGCCCCGTTGAAGCCACTGCAGAAGAAGACAATCACTGTCACACAGAGCCAAGATGTCAGGAAAGTCACGGTCAGCAAAGAATCGTCTGTCACAATCAGTGATGGTCAGAACCGACCGGTGGTGACAATCAGTGTGCACCGAAAATAATGCCCGCCTACCTTGTGATATTTTATTAGTATCTTTTTGTCTATTGTATTATTTACATTTTTTAGTCTTACTTGCAAAAGACAATTTAAATTGCGCTTATGTCTGATTGTCTGTAAGTGATGCTAGTATCTTAAAGGACGTAAGGGTTATTTGTATGTTTAATGCTCGACCATTTTCAGTGTTTGTATAAGGTAAAGTTTAATAGTAAAGGAGATTGTAGTAGATTCTTCTACAAGGGTGCAGTGTTAGGCTGTCACATATACCAAGTGTGGTGACGAGTTCTTTTCCTCGACTTGTAAAGTTTAGTTATAGCCAAGTTACAGCATGTTCACAAGTGTACTAGAGCATACATCATCTTCATCAAGTGCCTTGCCGACTTGCGTGGACAATCATGCTTCTCAGCATCTGGCGATCTCCAGTAATATGTATCATTTTGTGTGTGCGACTCCCTTCCACAACACACGAGACTGTCAAGAATTGTCTCTCGCTGTCTTCCTCTATCTTTCTTTCCATACATTTTTCAATAATGTAGCAAAAACATGAAAACTGTCTCTTTTTGATGTTTCTGGGAATTTTTTTTTCAACCAAGCCGCCCTCAAAATGTCCAGATTGCTCATTTTGATTGTCCACGAATGTTAAGCATTCTTCTATAAAACCACATCTTCAAAACTGCCAGGGATTTTACATTTCACTAATTCTCCATGACCCGCAGCCATGTTAGAACCGGCATATAACCGGGACTAAATTAAATTAATAATTGGGTAATGTTTTACCGACCTGTTGGGCTTAGTAACTAATATTTCTGTCACCTATGTGCCCCAGAAGTGATGAATAGTAACACTACAATCTACTATGCACATCGTAAGAGCCGACTGTGGAGGGCAGGCTTGAGACTGACCACTCCATCCTGTAGAAAACTAAGCTGCAAAACTCAATCATGAGCAAGTCTGTCTACAAAAGGGTTGGCATGAGTTAGTTGAGGGCATATATATAATGCAGATGGTTATACTCGTGAGTGTGGCCAGAATAAATCAGACTTATATGTTCTAGAAGACTGTACTAGCTAGCTAGCAGAACAATGACTGCTATTTTGTGTACTTATCTTGTACAATCAGTAATTCATTAAACTGAAATATGGAAAGCACAAAAATTTTTACTGGAAAGTTGTATATGTGCTGTTTTGTATGAATGTGAATGCTGGGCAGGGGTATTGAAATGATAAAGAAATTATAAGCAGTGGAGATGTTATATTTTACAAGAAGTGAGAGAATAACATGGACAGATGAAAACAAAACACTGAAGTATTAACCACAGATGTTACTAGATCATCAAAACCATATGGAAAAGCCAAATGGAAATTATATAGAACGGAGGGCAGAAACATGTGACAATCTTAAATGGATGGACACCAAACAACATAATTAAAACACTAGATGGCAGGTGAACCATGATCACTAGCATGTGCTACAGACAAGGCATCTGAGGAAGGATAATCTATTCTATACCCCTGCTGAACAAAAAAACTATGCTTCCAGTGGTATGACCCCGCGCAGCGCAAGCATGATTTTTAATCCTTCTCATGCCGATTGTTTTGGCTTTTTTAAATTCTTCACTCTCAAGAGTTTAGACCCCCATGGATATTTTTTCTCCTGTGGAACACCCACCTTCGAGATGTTTAGCACATTGCATTTGTCCCACAATAATGTGGCCTTAGGTGTCTGTCCAGAACCCACCCTTCCCCCAGGGAGGTGAATATTGCGCACCTGCCTTTGACTGCAAGAATGCCAGTTTCTTTTCCCCGCGTTATTTCCTCTGTCCTAACCTCCACCCTGGTGGCTCAGTAAGGAGTATGAAGTAGTAACCACGAACATGTAATGCACTGATCAGTTATCAGTTATCAGTTGGGGTATCTTCGTTGCACTCCGGACATGTCCATAGGTGCTCAGATCCTCCCCCCAGCATATGCGTCAGCGTCCGGTGGCTAATAGTGCCAGTTCTGTGTTGGTTGACGAGGCGCTTTGTTTTCCCGATGTACCTCTCGCGTCTGGCTGTGCCGATTCTTACTCCCAGGTCTTTCATCCTGGAAAGCGATGTGGAATCACTGGCGTCAAAATCCTCTGTTCTCGCCATATCTTTAAGGGCGTTAATGACATCGGCACGATCCATGGGCTGGCCATCTACAGGGGGTGCAGAGCCAGCCAATTTATCAGCTCGTTCATTTCCCTCGACTCCCGCATGTCCCGGGACGAAGATGAAGGTGACTTTGCGGACAACAGACTTCCGCAGCGACTCAGTCCACTGTCTACGTACAAATCCAGCTTCGACCTTCTGAATCATGCTCATTGAATCACTTAGTACACACACGTTGGTATAATGCTGTGATTCCAGCCATATGAATGCCTGTGTAACTGCCATCACCTCCATCGTCATGCTGCTCGTGGTCATAGAGTGGGCACCACTGGATTCTTGAACTGAGTTGTTGCCAATGATACATGAGTGCTTTCCTCGGGGATAGACTAAATGTGTGAAGTTATGTACTGGTGATAAATCATTACTTATTGTATGAATTGCTTTGTGTAGAATAACATAACTGATGTTCACTATGCCGTGGATAAATGGGAGAAAGTAAATATACCATGTCTTGCTTACCATAGGGAGAATGATTACCCCAGAAGCTAGTGCTTAAGTACTAAATTGCAAGCACTGTCTTTGTGCAGGAAACGCAATGCTTTGATAATTATGAATGTACATTATCCCCATGTATGCTTTTCAATGTTTTGCTATCACTTCTATGAGGCTTAACAATTAATGCCAGCAACATGACTGGAGCGGTTAGAATGAACAGTGCCTGAGAATGGAACGACCAGGGCCCTGCTGACATCTAGTTGATGGATATTAAAGTATTTGATGATGTAGATGCTTTTTGTGCTTGACTTGGGAATGTAAGGATGTCTTTGTGGTCACAATATTTAAAAATAAACGTGCAATAAATAAATGTTCTGTCATCTGTGACTGGGTTAATTAATATGTGAGTTGTGTATCTGACATACTGCTAGAGTAATTAGTAGATGATAGTCATGTGTGAGACGGTCGCTCAGAAAACAACGGCAAACTGAGCGTAATCTTGCCTAGTACATCAACTGAATAATGGTGTTGATTGCAATACCATGTAAGGGATATGCCAAAAAAAAGAAGTCAAAACCATACTTGTCTTTCCACAGGTGGTGACTACTGGGATTTTAAAATCATTTCCCAAGCCAGCGTCAATTTGATTTCAAAATTATAGTAGTACAGGCCTAATAAGGTGAATTCACCAGGGACCCAAGAAATAATTCTTATCAGAAATTCCTCTTATAAGAGACAAAGAAGAAAAATTGTTGGGCATAAACAAATTGTTCTTCACAACAGAAATTTGTCACATCCCAGAACGCTGTAATTAGATTAGTACCAAGTATCAGCCAAAACATCGTTTCACTCCATACTCTCTGCAGTGTGATTCAAACAGAGTGAACGAACTTTACTTTACTCCAGCGTGAAGTCTTGGATGTCGGATGAAGACATACTGTTTGTTGTCCAACATCAGTGTGATGTCATACTGGACCTGAGGTTTGCGCGAGTATCAGTTGTCCCATACCTGGCTTATTGGTATGTAGACTGGTGGGTCTCGCCATGCAGTCAGATACTCTCCGACTTCAGAAGAATCAGCGATCCTACTAAGTTAGCCAGGATGCCGAAGAGACCCATTGCCTGGGACATGTTAGCAGGTCTTGGCCAGTATAAAACCTGGCGCCTTGGAAACACCTCAGCATCCCACAGGAGACTTCACTTTTTACATTAGTTATTGGGGTTCAGAAGGTTAACCCGGCCAACAAATACCCGTAGAAGTTGGATGTCTAAAGGCAAAACGCAATCGCGTCCACACAAAAAAACTCCGGATGAACAAATAAGATGACTAGATCAACCACCTTATCTTTTGCAGCCAAAATAATGTCTGTAATTATCTTCCCTGTGTATTTTTAGGTCTCCGGTGATTTTGTTTGCCTTGTGGGCAAGTGAGACTCTAGTCATAGACTCTTGTTTAAATCTCTCAATGAGCTCCGTGTTGATGATTTTGCTATACCATTTTATTCTCACACCTCAAAGTCAACTTTCACCAAGGAAGATCAGGTTATTTGCTTAGATTAATATTAGTTGTCTTTGCTCTATGAATTTTAATACTGTTTCCAATGTACTGTTAGATTCTAAAAAAAAGTAAAGCAACAATATTTCAGTGCCTATATCGTTGCAGTGATCACCAACAGGTACAGCAAGGCATGTTGGTTCACACAATAGTGGAGTTTAAATAGGAGTGCCAAAATTATGAGCGCAATTGAAGTGAACAGACCAAAATACAAATAAAGGAAGCAAGCTGGGAGGTATGCCAAGACACGGCAAATATAATCTAGTTAGTATAGTCAGAATGAGAAGACTTGATATATGGCCACTTTTTTTTAAAACACTGATCACAAAATTTAACAAAGACAAATTTTTTATAAGTTTATTCAGCTGACAAAATGCACCAACAAGGTTTAAACCTTGCTGAAACCTTTCTTAGACCCTGAAGCCTTGGTCACTTTCAGGACATTGTACTTGACGGTCTTGGAAAGAGGTCTGCACTCTCCTACTGTGACTACATCTCCAATCTCAACGTCTCTGTTAGAATAGAAAATGTACCATTCAGTCAATGCAGCACAAAAAACAACCAGATTCACCAGCTTGTAAAATATTGTAACCATGATGCAAGGAGACATACACATCAAAATAGCAGCCCAGCTTAATTCCTCAGGAGTTTAGCTTACGGATCAACATCACGGCACACAGGTGTAACCCATAAGTGCTCCGTTACACACCTAACTCAAATCTGAGTCCGGAGTTTCTGTGCACGAACTCCGTAGCACCGGTGAGGATCCTGAAATACTTTTGGTAGATTTTTATTTTTTTTTTTTAATTTTCTCCGAACTTCCAACTGGTAGCGGATTTTTTTACGTGCGCGACAATACACATGGGCGTTCGATCTCACTACCCAGACACAGAGGGAAATTTTATTACTAGAAGTCTACGTGAAAAAATCCAGCCTCCAGCACTCGACACCACTCAGCCCCTCCTAAGTGCCTCTAATAGAATGTATCTCTCTACTGTATGCATCACCAATGTAGTGCTCATGGTCAGAGCTAACATTTCAGTGAATTAAGAGGTGAGACCACACACGACCCACTGCATGAGGTGCTGGATGCAGTTACGAGTCAGCGACTGATAGGAAAATCGTGGATAGCTCAGGCGGAGGCTACGATCAGACAGGTGTGCATCTTGGAGAACATTAGGCGAGGAGGAGTGGGTCAAAGTGCCAGCGGAGCAGTCAGACTTGTGCAGAGTTATAATCACATTAAGCCGGGAGTGGCCAGCAGGGGCCACGGAAGTGGAAATCCAGCAGCTAATTCAGGACAATGCTCTCTCAGGTGATGTGATTAACTACACAGATGGTTCGGTGTCAGGAGGTGAGAGAAGTGGCTGAAGGTTCATAGCCAAAGCTAATGGTCGACGTTTGGTGCAGGAGAGCCTGGCATACGATACCACAACATCCAGCTTAGGAATGGAGGAGGAGGCAGTCACTGCGGCTCTCCGCTGGATGGAGAATACGACATACACGTAACAGACTCAGAAAGCATGCTGACGAGGGTGAGGACAGGCAGTCTTCGTGCGGAGTGGCTACCTTCGCTTCGGAGGTCACATGTGACAAGCATCTTCTGGATCTCTTCTCCAGGGCATGCCGGTGTGCCGGGAAATGAACAGGCGGACAGATTGGCTGGCGCTGCAGAACTTGATGGAGTATTGATACATGAAAGGCAGACGTGGTTGCGGCCTTGTGGGAGCACGTGTACACATCGGAAGAGCAAATGGATCACCATGGTCTGGCAAGAATGAGGCAGAGAGGAGTGACAAGGGGTTCTGGCCGACGCTCGACGCTTAGAGGAAAGGCGAGACGCATATATAATCAGATTGCTACTGGTACTATTGGTGTTGAGAGTCCATTCGCTGGCTGCTGAGGATGGGGATAGAGCGCTCTAATGGGAATGCCCCGAATGCTGTGATGATTCCTAAATCAATCAATCTAGAGGTGAGGAAAAGACACTGGGGATAGATAGGACACACTGAGAACAACGTAACCAGACACCCTCGTGAGTGGGAACCCACGAAGCAAAAGAAAGCGGAAAACCCAAAAAAAAAGAAATTATAACAATATCAGAATTATGGAAGGAGCTGCAAGAGGTAGAAAATGATAGGGTGGTTTGGTGTAGTTTGATTGACAGCCTCAATAGTATGTGAAGGGCAGAAGAGGCCACACTGGGGCTGACAAAACCCTCAAACTGGACACCAGATATTTCACTGAGAAGGAAAATTGCGGGTAGTCTTCACTCCTGCAACACCATCCTGGGCCATTGTTAAATTTTAGGTAATGCCGGTTGAAGAATACAATCAACTATGTATGAGCTGCAAAGCATACGTATTATAATGTGACACCACAGGAGAGAAAACAACATATCAATACAGTTCACACCTGCCTAACAGCAAGGGTTATGTACCAGGGGCGTTCAGAAAATAATGCACCACATCATTTTTCTCAGCTAATAATGAAGATAGTGGCACAAAATTTTGCACGCTTCAAATACAAAAGTGCCAACTGAATGCACCAAATTGCTACCTAACTGGCCAGATAATATGGCTATCGTTTAAATGCATCTATGTGATGTGTATAGAAGTGTTGCAGCTGACAGGTACAATCAGTCACTGGGAAGTGGGAGATATAGAGCTGCCTGATCGGCTGTGCTGTGGCCGCCCTGGACAAGCGCCAATGTAGAAATGTTAAAATGCTCTGAATGCATCATTCTTACAGAAGTGAGCTGTTCCGGTAGAGGTATGGTAAACAAACTAGATGAATGCACAAAAACACGAAGAATGGAAGACTAATAATGGGTAACAAATGGACGGAGCTGCATGAATTAGCTAAGGAGGAGAGGCTAGGAGTGGGTTGGCTCTGAATGAATGATTCAGTGGAGAATAAAGGGCGAATGAAGAAGATGTGAAACTGCACCAGCCAACGTAATTGGCATTCCATATTTACAGGGTAAAGGAACACTTGCATTTTACAATCAGGAAATATAAAGTTTAGTCAGAGCATAGTGAACTATTGAAAATCAACACAGTACTACATCAATAGCAAGCTAGACAAGAAAAAGAAAGCAAGAATACGAGTCCCGAGAAACAGGCAGTGAGGAAGGGAGTTGGACACAGCTATCTTTTACAGATTACACATATCTGTTTGTACACAAACAAAATGGAGTTTACTCAACAATTACCTGAAGCATGGTGAGAGGTGAACACTGAGGTTCTTGTGTCTCTTTTCAAATCGGCAGTATTTCCTCACATAGTGGAGGTACTCCCGGCGAATAACAATGGTCCTCATCATCTTCATTTTCAGCACTCTCCCAGTCAGGATACGCCCACGAATGCTCACATTTCCTGTGAATGGGCATTTCTTGTCAATGTAACCACCATCAATTGCCTGAAACAGAGATATTTGTAACTAAATAAATAAAAGCTTGAAACGTTAACACATTCAGAGCTAACTATCAAAATTACTATTCAACAACATGACAAGAAGAAGCTTCAACTATTCTCTGAAGGCCACCCACAAAACATTTCTTCTTGCTAGATGTATACTTAATATGAAGTGTTTAGGGAAGCAGCACCAACCACGTTGGCATAGAGAACTGTACTGAGATAGTGGTTAGTGTGCTTGCCTGCCAATAAGCCAATGGCTTGAGTATTTATTTTTATCAGCACAACCAAGAGGTTGACTTAGCCTCATGAAAATTAACACCTGACAATTTTCTGTGAACTGTTTGGAAGAATACAGGAATCTTTAACTGTACATGATAAATATAATTTTGATGGTGGAAAATATTCAAAATGATGAATGGTTTAAGAAATATTAAGCATCTTTTTCTCTCTTTAAAACAATTCTCATTTCACAAATATACTTTACAGCTTAAAAATCAGTATAAAATTACCCAGTCATATTGTATTCTGTGCTATCCTATGTGAGACATATAAGAAAATAATAAAAACATTGATCTTTTTTACTATGAAAAACTATAGATAACTAAAGGATAATCAAATAAAACCACAGGATATGTCCACCTATAGTTCACCATGGCAGTGAGCAGTCAAAATTTTAGATGTGGGACATAGATTAATCCAGGTACTGAAACATTCATTTGGAAAATAATCTTAATCATCTGACATCAGACAGTGATTCCCCGGGATGATTAACCCAGTCAAAAAATGCCAGCAGAAGTCGGATGTGTCGGCCTAACTGCGCAAGAACGCAGCTTTGCTGTAAACAGGCACAACGCAATCACATCCGGAAAAAAAAACTGGGTGAACGCAGGAGAAGAAGACAGTGATTCAGAAGACATGAGATAGTGATCTAAATTGTTACTAGCGAGATACAGACTTCCTACAATATGAGAATAAAGAAATATATAAAGCATTTAGTAAATACATACACATTACATGAACATACCTCTCTTGGTGTTTTGAACCCAAGTCCCACATTTCTCACATATCTAAGATTCTTCTTAGATTTTCCCTGAAGAATGGACTTCTTGTTCAGGAAAACGGTTGGTTGCTTCTGGAAAGCTCTCTCGATCTATTTAATCAGACAAGAAAAAATACAAGCATTAAATCTATATCATGATAAAACATGTCTACTTCAAATTCCAACTACAAAAATAACAACAAATGTAACACTAACAAAGATATAGCTGATAAATACTTACTTTCAACCCACTTCTTTTTCTTCATTATCCGGGTTGTTTTTGTTTCCAGGCATAACTGAGTTGTGCCAAGTTTATTTGCCCCCTTAGACCAACATATCCGATCTCTGTGGGTTGACCGGGTTAACCTTCCAAGGTAACAACCCACCATTTGTGCATATGAATATAAATATCCTAGATGTTAAGATCTTTCATATTCATCCTTTAATCTCACTGGTTTTATCATTGTCCGTTGAAGTTTTTTTTGTCAATTTCTGTTGCCAGAATTTCCATTAACCCTTTTGGGACTATCGGGTCGGGATTTCGGCCTTGCGGTCGCCATGTTGCTCTATTCAAACAGACGGGGAGGCTGATCATCGGCCCTGTTTGTAAGAACTGCTTTGATTGGTTAGCTTTTAATAGTATAGACCAATCAAATGCTTCCTTGCAATCGTCAGCCATTTTAAGCCTTCACATGGCCATTTGTGGCATGATTCAAACAAGTGGATATTATTTTGTGCTTTTTCCCCCGAAGTAACCCATTTTTTCGTCGATTTTTGAGTTCTAAAATTTGAACCCAAAGACGTACTAGCATTGACTAGCGCTGATAGTAGCGATTTTGTCAGTTCAAGACTGTCAGATAATGACTTTAGTGATATAGAAAGTGCCCATGAGGATTTCAACCTCGTGTCCCCATAGTTTTGTGTATTGGGAATAAAAAGGATTGTTTTATTTATACCCATTCATGGCAATGGCCGGACTAAAAAACATGTCACCAGTTGATAGCCCACAAATGTCAATAGGGACTTCATAGTTGTTTATTTAACCATAAGTGTTTAAAATTATTCTAAAGTGGTGTAGGTATTCAATGAAGAAATTTAGGTGAGTACCATTTTTTTTTAATATTTAGTACCAATTCATACATAGTGGTATGAAATATTTTATTTTTCACAAAATCAAATTTGCATAAACATGAACAAAACAACTTCAATCATACACAGAAATAAACTTTACTATATCCTCTTTAAGAATATATATACTTGTATATACCTATATAGGGTTCTAAATTTTTTTTAAATTTATAAAATTGTCACTTCAGTCATTTCTGTACTCCAAAAAAAATGGCTGTCTTCTTCAGGGGGAAACCTAAATTTGGCCCAATGTTGTTCCGTCCTAAAAGAGTTAAGATTCCTGCATTATTGTCCTATCACTTTTTTTGCTGTTCAGACATAAGAGAAAGCAATTCTGCTTGTTCAGACAAGAGAAGGCAATCTAGCTACCAATTTAAATGTACGTTTTAAGATAAATTATTTTTTCTTTTACAAAAAAAAAACAAAAACGAATAAGTATCTTTAAAGCTTCTCTTATTTCAGTTTAACCACTTCAAACTAATCTTTTCTAATTTTCCTTAGTAATACATATTCCAAAAACAGAACAGTGTGCATATATTTTGCAGTTTCTTGTACATCACTTCTTTTGTTCACTGAAAGTCACTCGTCATGGTCATCTAAAAATATGTTTGATCATTTGCCAGTTCTCGGGCATTTAATGACTGCCTAAGTGTCTTCAATGTAGCGGATTTGATGTCATGACCCAAAATGAAACCGGAAGTGATATACTGCACCACACTGGAACGATCTGTTACGTCCCCAAAAGGCTTCTGTAAAGACCATGCTTTCGACACCGTTCATTTAAATATCACGTGACCATAACAAACGCCATCTTAGGTTCTGCAGAAAAGGGTTAGTTTAATATTCCGTGCATAGTGACTGGTTGAAATTATCTTGGCTTTTAAATAAATACCTTTATTTGACACATGGAAAGTAATTCATTTGGGGAATCACCAACCGCCTTCCACCCGTGGTATATAAAAAATGCATCTGCTGGGATGTTTCACCATTGTGAATGGCAAAGCCAAGATGGCGGCCGACACAAAATATAGATCAGACTAGCTCAAAACGTGACTCGTTTGAGACAAGCTTGCAATGGACAGGTAGCGTGGAGTCCAGGGCCACAATGAAGAGTTCCAAAGTCACTGAAGATATATCAATATTTTACCATGACACATCTTCACAAAAATGTGAATATCTCCACTTAGAATTGGCATCATAGGTATCAGTAGATTTGGGTTTTTAAGGCCAATCTATCTGTGCTGGTCTCCGTAAATTTTAAATGAAGTGACTATTCATACCCCGGCTATGAATAAATTATCCCTTTATTCATATCGGAACTTTCCCGGCTGGTCACGTGACTTAATGTATGTGACGTAATCGGGACATAAGCGTGGCTATGTAATATATTTTTGTTGATTCAAAATCGTATCCTCAGTAGCGCAGTGGTAAGTGTCTCCGCCTGATAAGCGGGAGCTGTTGGTTCGATTCCCTGCCTGACACTTTTTTAATTCAGGAATTAATTGGGTGAAAGCGACTTTTTAATAAACAAATATTAGGAACTATGATTATGAACTGATGTTTTAAATATTTGTTTATCAAAATTATTTCTCTTTTGTCACTTTTATTATCTTATTTATATTATATAAAAGATATCACTTTTTTATGTCTTTCAACACATCTTTCTCAATCTCTGTCTCTCACACTAGCTTCGTTATCTATCTCCCTCCTCTCTCTTTTCAACCTGCTTCACATATACCAGGTTTTCCTGCACTTTATATGAGTAGCATGTCCTTTGTTAATTCATCAGGCCAGTCAGTCAAAAGCCTGATGTTTTAATTGCCTAATCAAGTCTCTCTGAGGCAACGCATATTACTGTCAGCTTGGACTGGAATGATCAGGACATAAATAGTAGTAAATAGTAGGTCGGTAATGTAAACAAAGATGGATGCCTGTAAACAGTAAGTGTACAGAAACGCAAGTTAACAATTCTTGAACACGCCTGGGGACACAATTATTTGTATTGGGGATACCAATCTGGAAAATTATTCTTGATATTTAAAGTCATACTTCAACTGTGTATAAAGTATCCCTTTACTCATACTTCAGTTATGTATAAAGTATCTGTTTATTCATACTTCAGCTATGTATAAACTCTCCCAATTTTAAAATCATGATCTACTATTCAATGTTCTGTATCCATTATCAAGCAGGTCGACCCTTTTTCTTTGAAGACGTTTTCTTTCCAAACCACTGCAACATTTAATATGACCAAAGTAGTTCACTTTCTGAGCTAGTTTTCCTTAATGTCCTTATACAGAACCATTTTTCCCTCCCTAGACTACAATAATCTAAGAACTGTGTACAATTTAAGATTTTCATGAATTGTGGAACAGTCCATGACCCACACTTGCACCACCACATATGCCATTTTCAAAATATTTTACTATTTATTTTGACTGAGACGGTGGCTTGTAGGGATAATTGTTGATTAGATCTAAAGACAAGAGATCCACATAAGTGGGCAGTGCACATGATGACAATATCTCTTTATTTGCGGTGACATAGGTTGCTATAGTAGCTGGTTCGATTGTGCCGCGACCCAAACTGAAAACGGAAGTGATATTACTGCGCCGTCCTGCTTGACTCGTGTCAGGCAAAATGGCTGCTATAAGACCATTCATGCTGACGTCATTTATTCAAATATCATGTGACAATAACAGATGCCATCTTAGGTTGTGTAGAAAAGGTTAGTCTAATATTCCATGCACAGCAACTGGTTGAAATTATTGTGACCTTTTAAATAAATTGAATTACTTGGCAATAAATCAGTAATTTTATGTTCCAGAGCTTGTTTATTTAATATTAAGACATTTTTAGATGGATATTCGAATTCAGCACCCATTTTTACAAATATTTGGAGTTTCATCGCTTATATTGCTTTATATGTCGTTTAAAAAATTCTGTTACGAGAGATGTTTAAATGGAACTCCAAGATGGTGACAGCCAGCCATGGAAAGTCTTAAAGCTCAAATCCACAATTTGAACTACTAAAGTTAAAGAAAATACAAGTTTAAAGATTATTAATAATTTATTTGTATACTTGTACTATTTATTTATCATTTAACATGATGGAACATATTGATGAAGTCGGATTGCATATCAGTCAAAAACTTGATTACAAACTCGTGTGGACCGGAAAATGAGACAATAAAGAGCCACAATAAAGAAAATTTTAACCCTTTTAGGACGGGACAACATTGGGCCAATTTTAGGTTTCCCTCTGAAGAAGACGGAGCCATTTTTTTGGGGGTACAGAAATGACTGAAGTGACAATTTTGTAAATTAAAAAACAAAATATTAGAACCCTATATAGGTATATACAAGTATATATATTCTTAAAGAGGATATAGTAAAGTTTATTTCTGTGTATGATTGAAGTTGTTTTGTTCATGTTTATGCAAATTTGATGACCTCATATGTATTTTGTGAAAAATAAAATATTTCATACCACTATGTATGAATTGGTACTAAATATTTTTTTTAAATTGGTACTCACCTAAAATTTCCTCATTGAATACCTACACCACTTTAGAATAATTTTAAATGATGGGATAAGTGCATCAATGTTAGAGGAAATTATGTTGAGAAATAGAGGGACAACTACTTACGGTTAAATAAACAACAATTATGAAGTCCTTATTGACATTTGTAATAGGTGGGCTATCAACTGGTGACATGTTTTTTAGTCCGGCCATTGCCATGAATGGGTATAGATAACACAATCCTTTTTATTCCCAATACACAAAACTACGGGGGACACGAGGTTGAAATCCTCATGGGCACTTTCTGTATCACTAAAGTCATTATCTGACAGTCTTGAACTGACAAAATCGCTACTATCTGAGCTAGTCAATGCTAGTATGTCTTCGGGTTCAAAGCTGGCCATTTTAGAACTCAAAAATGGGTTACTTCGGAAAAAACTGCACAAAATCATATCCACTCATTTGAATCACGCTACAAACGGCATGTAAAGGCTAAAATGGCTGACGATTGCAAGGAAGCATTTGATTGGTCTGTACTATTAAAAGATAACCAATCAAAGCAGTTCTTACAAACAGGGCCGATGATTGGACTCGTCTGTTTGAATAGAGCAACATGGCGACTGAAAGGCCGACTTATCGGCCGGGTAGGGTTTTAAGGGTTAACTCATTTTGCCTTCCCAAAAATGTGAATGTCTCCACTAAGAATTGACATACGGGCATCATTGAGGTACCATTAAATTTTGTTTTTCAAGGGCTATCTACTCATGAGGTCTCAGCAAATACTCAAATTGAAAAACATGGAATCTCCTATTAATAGTATTAATAATACTGTTTAACCTACTTGCTATGTTAAGTCTACAGTGAGTCAACACCTGCCTTCTTTTGAACAGTCTCCCAAGTTGATTATATGGCCCCAAGACAAGTTTGTGAAAAGAAATATAAGGAAACCTAATTTTTTTCTTATGTTGCATCTTTTTACAGGACATTGCAGTCAACACCAGCATTTTTCAGCTGCTGTTGACGTACTAGGCAAGATTACGCTCATCAGTTTGCCACTGGAAACATAATACATGGAAGAAAATTAGAGGCAGAAGAATAATATAGGAAAGACGCCGAAAAAACAATAACTCTATAAGACTACATAGCAAAAGGGTAGGTGGGATATTGTGGGGGATTGGCTGAGGTGGTTAGTTCATGGTTGAAACTCCATTGGGCGTTTTAATTTAAAAAAATAAAATCTGTAGTATTGGAGCGAGCAACTTGTTCTCACTGACTCATATTTATTTATTTTTTTAATAACTACCCACAACAGCGCCAAAATATTACATGCAAACATTACACGCAAACATTACATTCTGCATTCTTTTGGTGAAAGCATGGCTGCTATCGAAAACTGGCTTTCAAGCATCTTCGGTTAACTTTTACAATAAACGGACAAAATAATTGTTAAACGGCTAAAAACAGAAAATATGCAAGAGCAGGGCAAATGTTTGAAATAACATAAGTATGAAACAAAGGACAATATTCTCTTTATATCATAGAACATATGTTACCTGGTGATCTGCGGATGCCATCTTGCAAAGCGTGGAGGCAGAAAAGGCCGACAAAATTGAGTGCCAACTATATGTGACTTCGCGAAAGAAGAGGTAGTAGTACAGCCAGGGATCGTTTCGTATTATTAATCTATCAAATAAAGTCCATATTTTTCTTGCGCATATGTCTTTATAATAATTCTAACCATTAGAAGGAAATTTTTAGTTTAATTTCATCGATATTTCTGCAAAAATATTAATAGTTCATATTAAATGAAACACAATGTTACATTAGCTAGTAAAACGACGAAATGATTATTCCACTTATTGTACTTAAATGTCAGTTGGCCTTTTCTCCCCGGCGTACAATGTCTCTCCAAGCCATCCGAATTTTGACTAGAAGTCTGTCTGCTAACTTACGCAGACACGTTACTGTATGTTATTGCAAATTATTTTGCACAAGAATTGTTTTGAGTTTGTTTAGTCTTATCTCACATACTTCCACGTTTAGTTTAGGTCCTGACTTGAGCTTGTGTCGCAAGCGCTCTACTCTTCTCTAATTTCAATTTATATAATTTTGCCAATTTTTGGTTTCTGGCTTTGACGTATGACGAGACTACCACAGATGGGTGGGTCGTCTCAAATCTGCTGAGCGGTACTTCAGTTAATCCTCTCTTTTAATTCTAAGTGAAAGTTTGTACACTTTCGTGCGACTAAACTCATAGGAGATAGCAAGACCTCAAGATGACTGCTGGTTTATCTAAACTCTCTCTCTCTTTACCACAAATTGAGGAGGTGCATTCTAAAACTATCTTTTTCCATTCTGTTTATATTTGATCCTCTTGTATCAAATGTTTAGCAGTCATTTTACCATGTCCACAGTTACATTCATCAGTATCTCCTATCTTTGATTTATTGAACAAGCACTACTTCAGCCTGTTATGTTCTTTGTAATACAATATCTAAATAAAGAGGTGAAGCCACCAGTTTGTGATGGTATACCAACTGAACTAATCCAGAAGTCAGCATCTGTATCTGTCATGCAGTATATGTGAAGATCAGGAGGCATGCTCTTTGATCCGTAGCATGGAAATGAGAAAGTTACATCCCTCTGTCAAAGAAAGAATATTTTAAACTGTACCAACTGTCATACTGTTGCACTTATAAGTCATACTAGTCAAATCCTTTTATGAATCAAAATGATCAGGATTAAAAGTTAGTTGTAATAATTACAAGAAGTACAGGCCTAGATGTGAGAGACACATTCTTCAGTATGAAGTATATTTGTTTAAGAAATGCAGAATATACAGTGTAGATTTTCACACTTGTTTCATAGATTATACTAAGACGTTCAACATAAGAAAAGATATGGAGTATCCAGCACATTTGATCCATTTAATTTAATATCTTGAACCACCAGCATCTTTCAAAATAACTGGTGAAAACATTAAACTGGATTGAGGAGCAAAGGGGTGTAACAAGTTTGAGATTCAAGTGGGTGTAAGACAGGACTACATTCTCTCCCCTTAGCTGTTCAGCATCTATACAAAAAGTGCAATGAGAAACACAAATTAATGATTGACATCAGTGAGGATTAGAAATATTAATCCTGTCTGTCAAAAGACACAGTGAAGATCAAATTCTTTTTTCTGAAAATGTCCACAGGCATGTTACCCAAAAGTCACAATCAGCAATGTAGAAAATGAAAATGTCATAAACTTGTAATATCTTGGCTCCATAATCAGTAACAATGAAACAGTTCAAAAGACATACACCGGCCATAACCATAGGTTAAGAAGTATTAAGATCCTAAAGCACAACACCAGCAAGCAAATTAAAATAAAATCGTTGACAACATTCATCTTCCCTGTGCAATATACGCATGTGTGTCATGGACCATTTTGTGATCACTAAAGATGGTAATCAGGACTTTTGAACTTAATCACCCGGGAAGGTTAACCTGGTCAACAAATGCCCGCAGAAGTCGGATGTGTCGGCCTAACGCAGCTCTGCTGTAAACAGGCACAACGCAGTCACATCCAGAAAAAAAAATCCGGATGAACGCAGAAGAAAAAGAACTTAATCATTAAATTAACTGAAATACGAGGGTAAGTTAATAAGTAAGTCACAAATGGCTGTAGAAAAATAACTAACTATTATAACAACTTGAAACCAGTTTATTTTTATACATACATTGTCCCTTCATTTCTCAACATAATTTCCACCAACATTGATGCACTTATCCCATCGTTTTATCAGTCCTCCCGAACGGCCTGTTTTCTAAACCATGTTTTCACGTCACATTCAACTTCGGCGTCATTCGCGAAATGTCTTCTGCCAAGGTGGGTGTTCAGTGGACTTAGCCCCTAACAATTTCCCGTAAAGCGGTGCATAGTTGGGTAGAAAAAGGTATAAGGGCAAGTCAATAAGTCAGTCGCACAGTTCTGTGGGATGGCGGGTAAATGAAAACAGGGCACGCAGATTTATGCAGCTGGTTTGGGAGGACTGATAAAACGATGGGATAAGTGCATCAATGTTGGAGGAAATTATGTTGAGAAATAGAGGGACAACATATGTATAAAAATAAACTGGTTTCAAGTTGTTATCATAGTTAGTCATTTTTCTTCAGCCATTTGTGACTTACTTTTTAACTTACCCTTGTACTTTAACCATATTAAACATCACAGTTTGAAGAAAAAAACACTGATGGACAGCATGGTTACTGGAAGAATAGGCAACAGTTGGCCAGCTCGAAGCACAGGACACTGAAGACACTTTGGGCATGACAATCCATGAGGCAGGGGAACTGACAAAAGATCTAGGATCTTTTCAGCAGACCATGTTCTGCAAAGGACCTGTTACATCATAGGGATGGTGTCCTATGTGGAGTCTAAAAATTGCTACTTATTCACTTCTGTTAAGTTGGTAATATTCATCGTTTGTCTGCTAGCCTGAATGCTCTGATTTCCATGAGGTGGTCTGTCAACCTTTTAAATTTGTCTATTTGTTTCTGGGCTCTGCTGTCTCTTTTATCAGTTCAAATGGATCAAACTATTGCATATAATTTTGTTTCATATGTTAGCCCTGCCTGTCATATATTATAGAATTAGTACTTAACACCCAAATGAGAGATGGGAATGATGTGCTGTATCCCACTTTATGACAATAGGAAGCACTATACTCCAATCATTCCTTCACAAATGCCTCCTCAGTCAAGCATAGAGTTTATGTTTACCTAAAATAAATCTACAATTCAATTACACTATTACCACAATACCTTCACCAAATCTCAGCACTACATGATTTGATTTTGTGCCATTAACACTATTGGTTATTCAAAATCCCTGCATCTAACCTCAGCTTTTAGTCAAATCTTCCTGCAATCGAGCATCATATAAGAAAACAGACACATATACCACCTACACACCATAACTCACTACCTAAGAAAGGACAAACTACCAAGAAAACAACCCTCTTCCACATGATTCATTTATTCCAAAAGTACAGATACAAAGTCACTTCCTATCACATCCATCTTACAATAAAAAGAACCAAACAGAAAAACAATTTATATCATTTGTAAATTTGTGGTACATTTTTTTGTTCACCCGCTGTGAACTCGAGTGTAGTCAGTTGCTAGACTGATTTTTGTATCTGGGCTAGTTTTCCCTGTAACCAGTGTCCCTCACCATCCACTCTGACTTCTGAGATGTTTGTAATTTAAGTCCCTGAGTCAAGGACAAGAAATCAGCATTTTAATCCAACTGATCTGTATAGGGGTTGAACCTACTACCTCGCCATCAGCACACCAGAAGCTTAAGAGTGAGGCTTTTATCCATTCAGCCAAGCTGGCCTCTATCTGTGGTACATGACGCTACATACAATGAAATAATAAGGTCAACGCACAACTTCAGTTTGACAGACCTGACTGACCAGCACCTATGGAAGGAATGGTTATTTGCTTGACCAGGTTAGACTAGGTTTCTCTGTGTGACTCACAAGGTTATGATGGATCAACATTGTAACAATCTGGGCAAGCCTACAAATGCTGGGTCCCTTTCACCGAAACTCAATTACGTGGATGCTGATTGACCTTGTTTCCATCTGGTTAACTATACTTTGGAGTAATCCTCACCAGCATCTATTGTGATGAGTTCCACACTTCCTTCCCCACTCCAGCAATCATATTTAAGAAGATTCATCAAGGGATGTATCACAATGCTTCAACCTATCATGTATCCCCAGTGTCCATCTTCAGTATCCCAATGATAAGTGCTTGTGAAGCCAATATATTAGCTCTCTTATTTCCAGGCATATGTATGTGGCCGACACAACAGAATTACACGAATGTACAAAGGTTTGACGCCTCTACGATTGACAGTCACACATGCATATCCATCTGTTCTGAACTTTCCACAGCATGGAGTGAGTCGGAAGCAATACTCTTCTTTCTTAGGTACTGAAGCATTAGAAAGCCATCTCAGTGGCAGCCTTAGTCACCATTACTGTAACGAAGTTGTTTTTGAAATGGTTCTTTCGCAGAGAAGTGGCTTCTAACTAACACACCAAACCTTGACTCAGACAGCAGATATGAACTAACTATTATCAGGGATTGACTTTGGCTTGTGATTTCCATTGTGCAAATCTGTGAGAAACCAGCATTACACCTTCAGCTAGCAGAACTTAAGAAATCCCTCGACCTGTACATAACTTGTCCCTAAAGATGCAGCATGTCGTGAATATATGAAAGTGTGACAAGCAGCTCCACATTCCACTCCAGTATGAGGGTGGAACATAGCACATGAGAACGAACAGACAAACTTTATTTTCAAAGGGTCACAATAACTACGAGACTGTTTTGTGTGTGTGTGGGGAAGGGGGGTTGAATTAAAATGATTGATTCTAAGGACTTTATCTCATTGAGTTTGAGAAATTTTAGATAAGCCACACAACAAATGATCACTAATATTCAGTGCAGCCAACCTTAGACTGAGATTAATATGTAATATATTTCTTCATATCTTATTTCCAGAGTGTACCAAGATCCCAGTCTTCTGTATCAAATGCCTCCAGGAGGTTAGTGTCAAATACTCCCAAAAATACTGAAACTGAAGAGGAGCCGGTACTACCACCAAGATCGGCTGTCAAACGAAAAAAATCAGGTTGTTATTTTTTACCTTAACTCATTAACCACCAGACTAAACATCTATGTGTGGCAGACGTTAAGTTTGTTACATTGTTAAGCAGAGGCATGTCTATAATTTCACCTGTAGTTTATTAGTTTTCAAGATGTTTCTTATGATAATTGAAGAATGCAAATGAGTTAAGCTTATTTTTAATTCTTCCTATCACTGAAAGAAGTAAGGTATTGTTAGTGGCCTGTGGTAGTTAATTGTTTATTTTCTTTTTTACATGCAATTTTATGTTAGTTTCTATTAAAGTTCAACAAAATTAATTCTTGTTAACATACTCCTGAGTAGAATCCAACCACAAAATAGTTCAGTATCAGTTGTGTTTACAGGAAACCAAGGTTTGCAGGGCCAAAACAAACAAATAAACAAACAAAATAAGACTAGTGATAATAACATCAATAGATCTGCAGTTCACATTCTTAGTCTTAAACAGGATGTGCTAGAGTCGGAAGCCACTTGAACCCTGTTGCCCCTGACCTTCAGGTACCATGTATCAGAGCTCATGAGGGGGAAAAGATCAAACTGCGTGTCACCTCTATATTTATCATCTCAGTCATCTGTGATCTTTTGTTATCAATGCATCATCTATGATTTGTATCGCCTGCAACTTTACGTAAACAGATTATATTTGCAATATTTACCACGACTAGCAAGTAAAGGACCGCCTTTCCACGCTGTGAAACATGTTGATTATTTAGTGCTAGCCCCATGTTTTAAATCCAGTCTGTACTCAATGGGTGATGTGATCAGTATCATGCCAGTGGCCTTTACTTTCAAGGACATTTCTTGGCACACATTTTGGACTTGGTCGACCTGGGACCCTAGTTTAATATAAAAACTTCTCCTCAGTGGGGATTAAAGATCAACATGCAGGAGTGCTGGATGCCATTGCAGTTGTGTTAAATTATTTATTTTTAGCAGCTCACTGCCATTCTCATGAAGGTGCTGGTTTCTTATAGTTGGTCCATGCCGCCCACAGAGTGAGTTGGTGATTGCTGGAGACAACTGTAGTAGGTGATCACTGGTGTTTGAATGCGCTGTGCATTTGATTATAATAAGGAAAGAAGGTTGTGGAGAGAAGCAGTGAAGAAGAATGGTGATGTAACCCTTTGTAATACTGTGTCGAGAATTTAAGTTGAAATTAGGAAGTTGGAAAAAACCAGCACGCTTGTAAACAAACTGGGATCATCATCATCATTGCTATTCTGTCAGTGTGTACCTTCATTTGATCTGTGCAGTAGATGCACATGTTGATTTTCCAACAGGAAGTGAGTGGGTAGTATTGGGTGTTTAAAAAGAAAGAGGATGAGTGATGTGGGACAGCGGGAGAAGGAGATTAATTTCTTTAGTTAATACAAAGATCTTTCTTAAATTATAACCTTTTAACTAACGAATGTCTTACATTCATTGTCAACTTTTCATGTCACTGAATTTCTATTATGATCTGTATGTCACTTTGGGATATAGTTTTTTTTTAATGTTTTGCTTCTCAGCACCAAAGATCAAGGCCGTTGAGAAGGGAGACACGTACATAGCCGGGGAAGCATATTACAGCTTTGATCCATACACTTTCTATGACGTAGAAGAAAAATTACTAGCCAGCAGACAGCCACAGATCAGTTCTAGTGAAAAGGCATTATAGCATTCTGTTTTCTTATACTTTCAGAATTGACATAACCCTTTTGTTATTTTATTTTAAATAATTCCGTTGTTGTTTACAGTTTGCAGTTGTGGTTTGAAAGGTTTTGACAATGGAAATTTATATTATGCCAGTAATTCTAGATTCATCCTCTCCTGTTCCCCTTAACCCCCATTGGGGCATAGGACCTCAATGAGCTCACATTGTTCTACCTTAGTTTAGTTTAGTTTAGTCAACGGATCAACATCACGGCACAAGGGTGTAAACCTTAAGTGCTCCGATCTACTCCTAGCTCAAGCTTGAGTCCAAAGAATCTCAGCTCAGTACACAAATTCTGTAGCACCGGCAAGGATCCTGAAATAATTTGGGTAGATTTTTAGCTTGAAATTTTGACTGGGCTGCGCTGTTAGGCTACTCTTTTTCAATTTCCAACTGCCAAGGGATTTTTTACGTGCGCAAAAATGCACGTGGGCGACAGATCTCACTACCCAGAGACCAGGAGAAATTTTGTTACTAGAAGTCCACGTGAAAATATCCCAGCCCTCACCAGGACTTGAACGCGGTACCTCCAGCACACGAGGCGGACACCATACCTCGAGACCTCTCAGTCCTACCTGTAAATATACACTAACAATCTGTGATATTTTGTTTCAGTTTGAGGTAGTGTATGTCTGAGTGTGCATGAGTGCGTGTGTGTATGTATATATAATATCTGTTTGTGTGTTGGATGGATTCGAATGCTGGATGACCAGTAATGAAATGGTAGAGAAGATGTGGTGTTTGAGAAGAATGTTGAGAATATCATGGACAGACCAAGAACGTAGGTGTTACAAGTTGAGTCATCAAAACCATCAGGAAAAGACAAACAAATTGTTTATGACAAAACAACAGAAGAAGTAGAATATTATCCTTGCCCCTTTTCCTTAATTATTAGAAAATACTTGATAAGAGGGGCTGAGGAAGATGAATGTGGAAAGCTTACACAGCTTGGCAACAGTTAATAATACTTCTTCTTCTGCATTCATCCGGAGTTTTTTTTTTGGACGTGATTGCGTTGTGTTTCTTTACAGCAGAGCTGCGTTCTTGCGCCATTAGGCTGACACATATAACTTCTGCGGGCATTTGTTGACCTGGTTAAGTTTCCCGGGAGTTAATAATACAACACTAACTTCATCAAAATAGCAGATGACAGAGAAGATCATGATCGCTGATGCACAGGCCAGATATCTGAAGAAGAAGTAGAAGAAAAAGAAAGACTTATATTCATTCAGTCTTTCCTCCCCTATCTGGGGAGTGAAGAAGTACTATACAACCTTTTTGTTTTATCTTGTACTGTCATAGTTTATACACCATCTTTCTTAATACCAACCCAGACTTACGTGGTACTCATTTTCTTCTTCTTCTTCAGATTATTGGTATATGGCACTTCTTCTTCTTCTTCTTCTTCTTCTTCTTCTTCTTCTTCTTCTTCTTCTTCTTCTTCTTCTTCTTCTTCTTCTTCTTCTTCTTCTTCTTCTTCCTCCCCCTCCTCCTCCTCCTCCTTCTTCCTCCTCCTCCTCCTTCTTCAGGTGCCAGGTCTTAAACAGATATCGGTACGTTACTATTTCCTGTAGTATTAGGTCTTCACATATTCTGTGGTAGTACATAATCAGCCACAGATTGTAGCATTTGGGTAGATTAATGGACAAAGAGACACAGAAAGGCTTTAAGATATTCTAAACAGTCTTGAACCATTGCGTGGAAAGAAATCAGCACATGAAACAATACATCCTGCTACAGAATAGGAGCTATAGAGAAGTAGTATTACCCACACTTGATCATGATAACGGATCTAGAGTTGACAACAGTTTTTTTTTAAAGTGGAAAAGAGAAGAAAGTGTGTAAACTTACTTTTTTCATTTTTTAGAATGTAAAGTTACATTCACTTGCAAAATGTATTACTCGTAAATTGAATTATATTTTTTATTGGATTACATTTTTATGTACTTACATTTTCCTTGCTTTGTTACAATTTGTTAATGAAAAACTAAATTTAAACTGTTGTGTTCACTGAACTTGTATTTTCCTTCTGGCTGGCTGTTTTTGAAATTTATTATATGTGGAAACATGACCAAACAATTCACCCTCTTCATTCATAGAAATTTTTCACGCAGACACTTAACTCCTGTCTCAGGCTGTGGCTACTGTAAAGTATTCTGTGCCTCTGGGCAGTTGGTGGGACTGTGTTGAGAATGACATAAATCAAACCTGTGGAGAAAACATAACTAACCTAGCCTAATACCTGCCAGATTGTATGTGTTCTGCTGAATTATGATCTTTTAGAAGTTGCATATCCTTTACAGGACATCGCAGTCAATCACCAGCATTTTTTTTTTTGCTGTTGTGATCTTTTGGCAAGTTTACGTTCAGTAAATTGCTTTCTGAACGACTGGCACCCATACCATTTCGTAAAAAACCAACGCAAGGCGGTCTGCTGCCAAATTGTCCGCAGCTGTGTTTCAAATGTGGGTATACAGGATTACGAACTGAGTCTGTAAGCCCTTCACCACGGAGCCGAATTATGATCTAGTTATATTCTAATATGCCTCTCAGCAGCAGCAGATGTGAAGATCCATTCTGGTCTTGCACACACCAATGGTTTCTGCAGTTAGAGAGGGGCAGTAGAGCTGTGCTTCACATTCCCCAGGGAGATGGTGCTTTGATATCAGGTGAGGAGAAAGGTCTCTACACTTACCTCACTCCAATAGATGCAATCTTTGGTATCAGGTGAGGAGAAAGGTCTCTACACTGACCTCACTCCAGTAGATGCAATCTTTGGTATCAGTTGAGGAGAAAGATCTCTACACTGACCTCACTCCAGTAGATGCAATCTCTGGTATCAGGTGAGGAGAAAGGTCTCTACACTTGATCTCACTCCAGTAGATGCAATCTTTGGTAGCAGGTGAGGAGAAAGGTCTCTACACTTGATCTCACTCCAGTAGATACAATCTTTGGTAGCAGGTGAGGAGAAAGGTCTCTACACTTACCTCACTCCAATAGATGCAATCTCTGGTACCAGGTGAGGAGTAAGGTCTCTGCAAGGACCTCACTCCAATAGATGCAATCTCTGGTACCAGGTGAGGAGAAAGGTCTCTACACTTACCTCACTCCAGTAGATGCAATCTTTGGTACCAGGTGAGGAGAAAGGTTTCTACGCTGACTTCACACCAATAGATGCAATCTTTTGTAGGGCTTGCAAGGCATCGGCCACAAACACGGAAGTATGGAAAATTGTCTTGCCAGAGGATTCACTACAAACCAACTTAGTGTATATGGAAGTATGGAAAACTGTCTCGCCAGAGAATTTCACTACAAACCAACTTAGTATATATGGAAGTATGGAAAACTGTCTTGCCAGAGGATTCACTACAAACCAACTTAGTGTTTATGTAAACATGGAAGTATGGAAAACTGTCTTGCCAGAGGATTCACTACAAACCAACTTAGTGTATATGGAAGTATGGAAAACTGTCTTGCCAGAGGATTCACTACAAACCAACTTAGTGTATATGGAAGTATGGAAAACTGTCTCGCCAGAGAATTTCACTACAAACCAACTTAGTATATATGGAAGTATGGAAAACTGTCTTGCCAGAGGATTCACTACAAACCAACTTAGTGTTTATGTAAACATGGAAGTATGGAAAACTGTCTTGCCAGAGGATTCACTACAAACCAACTTAGTGTATATGGAAGTATGGAAAACTGTCTTGCCAGAGGATTCACTACAAACCAACTTAGTGTATATGGAAGTATGGAAAACTGTCTCGCCAAAGAATTTCACTACAAACCAACTTAGTATATATGGAAGTATGGAAAACTGTCTTGCCAGAGGATTCACTACAAACCAACTTAGTGTATATGGAAGTATGGAAAACTGTCTTGCCAGAGGATTCACTACAAACCAACTTAGTGTATATGGAAGTATGGAAAACTGTCTTGCCAGAGGATTCACTACAAACCAACTTAGTGTATATGTAAACATGGAAGTATGGAAAACTGTCTTGCCAGAGGATTCACTACAAACCAACTTAGTGTATATGGAAGTATGAAAAACTATCTTGCCAGAGGATTCACTACAAACCAACTTAGTGTATATGGAAGTATGGAAAACTGTCTTGCCAGAGGATTCACTACAAACCAACTTAGTGTATATGTAAACATGGAAGTATGGAAAACTGTCTTGCCAGAGGATTCACTACAAACCAACTTAGTGTATATGGAAGTATGGAAAACTGTCTTGCCAGAGGATTCACTACAAACCAACTTAGTGTATATGGAAGTATGGAAAACTGTCTTGCCAGAGGATTCACTACAAACCAACTTAGTGTATATGGAAGTATGGAAAACTGTCTTGCCAGAGGATTCACTACAAACCAACTTAGTGTATATGTAAACATGGAAGTATGGAAAACTGTCTTGCCAGAGGATTCACTACAAACCAACTTAGTGTATATGGAAGTATGGAAAACTGTCTTGCCAGAGGATTCCTACAAACCAACTTAGTGTATATGTAAACATGGAAGTATGGAAAACTGTCTTGCCAGAGGATTCACTACAAACCAACTTAGTGTATATATGTATATATATATAAACATGGAAGTATCTTATGTGTTAGTAATCATTAGTGAACTGTTGTTTAAATTCAGAGTCTGCTGACTTGTCATGTTTTTTTTCTTCTAAATTTCAGATGAAAATATTTTGTATGGACAAACTAAACATCGCTGATGATGGTACGGTACACAATAAAACTTGTTTACTTGTTTTGGCATTGTATCTAAAATCATACCTACCCAGTTGTCACAAATGTGTCTTGGTTATACAAATGTGTTTAGTATGATATAAAAGTAGTTACAAAGCAGCTGCTGCCATGGCAGTTGTAAAATGTGGAGCATTGCTTATTGTAGGTCACAGCATAATGTGATGGGTGGCTAGTTGTATCCTTGTCTCTTTTCCTTAACACACAATTCCCAGAAAATGTTAGAAAATGTTTTTAAATGCTGAAATTTTTGGTTATAGCTTCTTCTTCTTCTTCTTTTTTTTCTTCTTCTTCTTCTTCTTCTTCTTCTTCTTCTTCTTCTTCTGCTCCTCCTCCTCCTCCTCTTCCTGCTCCTCCTCCTGCCACTTCTGCTCCTTCTCTTTCTGGCGTTCATCTGCCAATGGAGCCAAGACCTTTTTGTCTTCGTTTGTGATTGGTTGAATTTGTAGCTAAAGTTTGCTATAAGAGGAGATAATCATTCTCAAGCTAACCCTCCTTAATCTCCACTTGCGACATGCATGGTAGGTTACTATGTTACTGCTCTTTGCTTTCCTTATGAGCCTCAGTAACATACAGGAGGGACATTATTTGGTACCTATATTATTAAGCTGAACAGAACCTCGCTCTCCCCCTTCCCCCCCCCTTCCAAATTATAGGTAAATGCGTTTATCGCATGTGTGAAAAATGCCCACCGAGTGTGATACCTACAATTAAATTAATGACAATTAAATTCACATGGCCTTCAAACGAGAATCCCACTGAATGATAGTTCGCTTCAGTCATCCACCACATGTCTACTAAACGACACGATTTTGCTATAAGAAAAAGCCTTGTCTCAGTGCTGTGAAAGAAAACCTTGCTTCATGCGTTTCTTTCTCAAAGTTGTAGGTAGGATCCTCACTGTCCATAACCTGCTACGTTAAATGTTCCGTGGCAAAAAGCGTCTCAGTGGTTACCACCTGAAAAAATAATTGCTGGGCTCGCAAATCCATTAATTTGGAAACGTCTATTCCGACCACGTCGTAATGGTGCAAAACTGATTGAGGGTAGCATGGCCGAATGGATAAGAACGCGTGTAAACCATCCGCTGATGCCGAGGTAAGGAGTTGAACTCCTACACCGGACAATTGGACTAAAATGTTGACCTATCGTCCTTGACTTGGGGACGTAAATTACAAGTCCCTCTAAAGTCGAGTGGGTTCGCCGATGGCGAGGGACATTGTTGATAGGGAAAGCTAACCCACACGCAAAATTCAATCCAGCAATACTAGAAGAGCCGGCTTCGTGGCTTAGAGGTTATGCCTTTTCTCCGTAATCTCGTATACTCTCGTCAGCAACGTGATGACGGTTCAAATCAGTAGTGGTTCGAATCGCATCGGTAACTTACGGGGTATGTGAGCCGGCCGCTCAGAAAGCAATGGCAAACTACTGAGCGTAATCTTGCCAAGAGATCAACATACAGCTGAAAGATGCTGGTGTTGACAGCTAAGTCCTGTAAAGGATATGCTAAAAAAAAAAAAAAAATACTAGAAGAGTGTATGGGCTAAGCTTTAGTTCAAAGCGAGTGAGCGCAAATGAGAAAATTCAAATTCCATGGACTGAGCCCTTCTGGTCTCGAAAAGAGAAGCCGGTGATGATTGGGAGGCTTAATACGCGCGAGTGAGGCTAAAGCAACCTTGTGTAGGACGTGACTCTTTGGGTGAGCCAGGAACCAGTATATAATGTGTTAGCTCTGCATTTATTGAAGCCTCCATGGATAGCGGCGAATGCCCGTGTTCTACACTTGCCTTCCTTTGAGGGCTGAACGGTATTCACGTGGCTGTTCTAGATGGTCCAGCTTGTGGGGGGGGGGGGGGGGGCGTAAAATGTGGATGTAAGTGCGAAGATGACGCAGTTACAATGGTGCGGTGGAATGTTCAACGCAATTACCTGTGAAGGTTAACGTGGTCAACAAAGGCTGGGGAAGAAGTCGGATGTGTTGACCGAAAGGCTCATATATATGGCAGCTCTGCTGTAAACAAGCAAAACGCAGTTACGTCCAAAACAAAACACATCAGACGAACGAAGAAGAAGAGTCCATAATGAAGGGTCACCCAGTGCACAAACCACTAGTCTGTCACAGCTACTTAGTATCACCCACTCTACTGAAAGACAGTCCCATGATGGGCACTGTCGTGTGGCTGTCAAGTTATACTACATCACAAATACTAGGTTACACCTTTATGCAAGGAGGGGGCCAGCTTCCGTTATAACCACAGTTTCCGTCCCAGAGATATCTCTGGTATCTATTTTACAAAGCTGGTCTACCCAACCACGATGGCTTCGTATGTTTAATTGTTTAATTTAGTCGATGGATCAACATCACGGCACACGGGTGTAACCTATAAGTGTTCAGTTCTCCTCCTAACTCAAACCTGAGTCTGGAGAAACTCAGCTCAGTGCATGAACTCCGTAGCACCGGCGAGGACCTTGAAATACTTTGGGTAGATTTTTAACTCGAAATTTTGCCAGGGCAGCGCCTTTAGGCTACTCTTTTTCGATTGCCAACTGCCAAGGGACTTTTTACGTGCGCAACAATACACACGGGCGTCCGATCTCACTACCCAGAGACCAGAGGAAATTGTATTACTAGAAGTCCTCGTGAAATAAATCCCGGTCCTCACCGAGGATTGAATCAGGGACCTCCAGCGAACACCATATCTCGAGACCACGCAGCCCCCTATGTTTAATTGTAAATGCCATCAACCTATAGCCGTGAGAGTAAACGTCTATACGTTTGTTCTAGAATATATGTACATTCAGTCTACTAGAAAATAGAGGCCCTAGCAAGATGGCTGGGAAAGAAATAAAACAAGCCTAACCCCCTCTGCCGTGCGTCCACCTTGACGAGGTAGAGGGGCTTGAGCGTTCCAATGACCCCAAGAGCTATGCCGACGGTAGCACAGCTACTGGTAGGGTCACCCATGTCGGACAGGTCAAGGGAGAGGGACCAGACGAAGTGACGCACAAACCTGCTGCCTTGTAGGTAGACTGGGGACAGTCAAAGGCTAGGGAAAGCATCCCGAACAAATGCTTGTCGAAATCGGATGTACTGAGCCACAGGCTTGACAAAGAAGTGCAACGTAACTTTATCATTTCATGATGCCACAGATGAAAATTAATCGTTATGGTGCTAATCCCGTGAAGTCCCATCAGGCGGTGATAGTGCCGGGCCCCTGCCTCGAGGGGGTCCACCCATGACTACTGGTGGTCACCTTCCCCTGTGCTGTGGAGTCAAGGCACAGAGGAGTAGGTTAAGAGCTATTGACCAAACACCCCGGACACTCAACATACTACAATGGAATGCAGAAGGAGTTTATAACAAGAAAGCCTCCCTAACACAGCGTCTTCATAAAGATAGAATAGATGTGGCATGCATTCAAGAGACACACCTCAACGCCAATCGCACATTTTCAGTCGAGGGATATCAGGCCACACGTTTCGACCGCGAAGGACACAAGGAGGAGTGTAATACTTTACACGAAATACAATACCTTGCAGCGAAGTATCTGTGATCTCTGACAACCAAACGGAAATTATAGGTGTTGATATAATGATAAGGACGTAGAAAATAAGAATTTACAATCTTATAGCCCGGGAGAAAAGGGTCTTTCACTCTCAAACATGGAAAAACTGACACAAATGCATTTTGTCGGGGACTTTAATAGCCGTTCAGAAAGATGGGGGTACCCAGATACTGACAAAAGAGGAGATGAATGGAGGACTGGGGAAAAAAAAAAAAAAAGACTCCAAAATTTCCATTTTACTCCAAACCCCCAAAG
>JACEFZ010019161.1:0-35000 GCA_014155875.1 Cepaea nemoralis
GTTTCCTCCATTATATTTGACTCTTCAACTCGAGTTCCCTCTCCGGTAGCGTGCTCCTTTTCTGTGCTTCCTGTTCAGCTTCTAATGCCCTACTTGCTTCCTCAGTTCAAATTTCCTAGCTGCTGCTCAGCTTCCAATTTCCTAGCTGCTTGCTCAGCTTCCAATTCTTAGCTGCTTGCTCGCTTCCATTTTCTTAGACTGCTTGTTCAACTCCATCCTTCTCAATTCCAGCTCGGCCTTCCCGATCATCCCTTTTCACGTTCTTTGACGGATACTCGCTCTCCACTTCCTGTATGTAGATCCGTTATAGCGACCAGCCCAATACCCATTTCTTCCCCTTTGCCTTTATTCTAACGTGGCTAAAGTTTGGGGTGGCCATTATACAGAGAGGAATCTTAGCATGTCTAGTAGCGAATATAACTGCAAATTACTATAGCCGTATATGAACAAAGTACTATAAAAATCTCGTATATTACACACATCAGTACATTCACGTCAGTGCCACGAGTAGAATCGAGGACACAGACCTCTGCAGTCAACTGTGTGGATAGTTGTGGACAGGTAATATATTAATCCTAACGCCTATCCATTCCTCCTAGCTGGATTCTCCCCCCCCACCAAATGAATATTCCTCCTTTTATAACATAAGGATCCCGTGTGCAAAGACCTCCGTTGTCAGAAGATCCCCTGTCAAACGTTCCTGCTGCAGGAGATCTCGCTGTCCATAATGGATTTCCGTTTACGGGAGATCCGCTTCCCAACGATCACGTTTACGATAGCTCCCACGTCCAAATTCCCGTTACCGAGAGATCCACTGTCCAAAATATCACGTTTATCGAGCCCCCAGTAATGCTGCGCGTCCTCCTTTAAGTGTCGTCCCTGGAGTGAGGAGATCCGACACCCACATTATAATATTATTTTTTTCCCCCTCAATTATTTCCTGGAGAATCCACCAGCTTCCGTCCACACACTCCATCAGCCTATTGACACATCCTTTTCCTATCACTCTCACACTGTTCGTACTATGCCCCCTTCTCATCTTCCCAACGCAACAATCTCTAAGCACTCTTACTTCTAGAAATTATAAAGATAATTATTAAAATCAATTGGATTACGCTGTGTATGACTATACGTTGGTCTGCGAAGAAAATGTGTGACTGTGTGCTATAAGTGTGGAGGAATCTGTCTCTCAGACATCAGCCTCAGATTCCGCAGATCGACAGCACAGATGTAGTGCCGCCCAGGATCACGTTACGATCAGAACAAGTAAGTCTCACTACCCGTTGCTGTGGGACCATCGCTGCCGGACTACGTGCTTTGCTTTCTGTGAGCCCTGGTAATATCCCATTCATGACCATGAGAAATAGCCACGGTGAGTAATGAACAGTTACTGTGATATGGACCGATTTCGACTACTACAGCAATTGTCCGTTCCTAATGTTCTCTAACCAACTGACGTTATTTTCTAGTGTTTACACAGTTTATTAAAGTTAGTGGGTAGTCCGACAGATCTCCTCGTTGCCATACGAACCCATTCAGTCCGCAAGGTGCTTAATTTACTAAGTGTAATTGTTACTGTCTACACTATTTTGTTTACTCCTTACCTGATTACTCGTTCTTACCACTGTTTTTAATGCGCGTGTAATGGGTGCAACCAATCTGTAAGTCTTCGCACTATGTTGGGTGCTCAACCGCCCTCTAGCTTTTAATCGACGTGCTGTAAGCCATCTTTATTGATTGGCCCCACTGGTTGTTCCTTCAGACTCGGGGATTTTCTTCCTTCCCAAAACTTTATTGAGCTTCCTTGGAAATCTTGTAGGGAACCTGGATAGAAACAACACACCTGGATTGATAAGTAACTGAGTTTACTACACACTGTGTAGTGTTGCGTGTTTGTCGTGCTGGATCTTGTCTAGTGATTGCGTCTCTGACATGGCGGTCTTCTTAGGAGCCTAATGATCGTTATGCTACTAGAACTTGTAGTCATAGAGCGATTAGCTACCCACACTAGAATCGAATCAGTTGTGTATGGATCCACAGTAACAAATCACATAAGAATGGGTGGAAACCCCTCCCACAACGGGGGTCCACCTACAGTGAATCCCAATTATCCCTCATTGACTCAATTCTCAACTAGTAAACTTTATCAACACTTCACTATCTATTCTAGCTACTGGAGTCATTCGTATACGTACAGGGAGTCCCCGAGTACGGATGCTAGCTGATTTTTACCAAGACAGACAGTGCTATACATATCCACTAATGAGGTTTGTTACAAAGCTACTGTGCCTAAAGTAATTTATAAACGAATATATTATAAGAGTTTGTTACAATTAGATGCCCTTTAACTAGAATGGGCTACCACTGCGCTGTCCGATGTGGCATCATATCTAGATCTGCCAATTAATCAAGGCACGTAGTGAAATTAAGTCACTAATTAACAACGGTAGATTGATTTCCACTAGGGCGCTGGCCGTGCTCTGTGCAGTCGAGCTTTGGGGCGTGACTAAAGCATCGATTGTTTCAATTCCTCCCTAGCGTAGGTCCACAAACTAGGTTTTATAATGGGGTGCACACTAAACCAAATTTGTCCACAGTGACTTGTATCCGTCTTCGGTCCCCACACAAGGTTTATTTGGACATATCAACCATGTGCCAGGATTATTTTTCCGTGCTTTAAATCCTGTCCAAGTTGTCAGTAAATTGTTTAAGATTCTGCAAACAGCCGCGATTTTATGACGCTTCCACAAACAGTTTGCAAATGATAACACCCGTCAAACCTTCTGTTCCGGAAAACCAGAAGTGTGTACATATGTACTTGTTTTTCTCGCTCCACCTACTTACTTCCGTTTGTAACATCTGCCAGATATGTGTATGCCTCACACGGGCGTCCATCTGCATTCAATGTTGACAAACCGTCAATCTTCTGTTGCCGGGTGAGTGACAATATATTGGTGGATTCTAACTGGTAATGACTGCCAACAGATGCTTGTGGGTGTATATGATCCTTCCCCTTACTCATCGTCAACACAAAGTCGTGGTTATGACATGGGGGGCTGTACCCCACTGCTTCCATTTACCTTCAAATGTAGACTTCAACGCGGGTATCAAGGCGATTCCTAGGAGACCTGTCCACCGATACAACACGACCCGTGTCCTCGAAAATCCGCTTATCTAGAATGTGATACAACAAGCGTGCAGCTACAGAATAATTGTCCTGAGAATTTTGACATCCGCCCGGTGTTTTTCCCAGTTAGTAACGAAATAATGGTGCCGGGACAATACAACGCCAGCGAAACGTCGGGAATAATTTATCTGTTTAACTCATGGCAGAGTTGCTGTTCGCGACTAACTCTGAGCCATCCATGATTTCCCTCTTATCAGTCGCTGACCCTTAACTGCGTCCAGCGCCTCATGCAGTGGGTGGTCTGTGTCTGCAGCTACTCTGAGGTATGCCTTCGCCTGCATCACCTTGAGCCTACCAGCAACACTCGGCAGACCAAGGATGTAACGCATACACACTACTGGGATGTCTCTAGTGCACCCAGAATGACCCGCATAGCTTCGTTCTGTATGCGCTCTAACTTCACCAGCTGACTCTCTGAGACAGTGAGCAGACCTAATCCATTAATCAATTACTGAGAGGATCAAGTGCTGGTATAGTGTGAAAAGCAATCTCTGCTCTGTGTCCATTGCAGCCATAGTTTTAAGTGCATTGAGTCCCTTTTGAGATCTTGTCACAACCGTCTCCACATGGTCCTTGAAGGATAGGCTCCTGTCAAATTTGATCCCCAGATACTTCAGTTTGTTCTCTCTGCTGACCATTTCTACCATCTATCGTGAGGCTTGGGACATACGCTCTCACAATCCTGTTGTCCAGAGAGCACCACAAAACAGCCGCCCTTTTCCGGGTGGATGACAGCATCATTTCAGTGCACCAGTCAATCTCTTTGTCTACTGTCGCCTGTAGCTCCTGGGCTGTTTGCTCCCTATCTCTCCCCTGCCTATATGCAAGAATATCATCTGCAAATGTTAGTAATCTTCCAACCCCTGGTGCTTATAGGTTTGCAATCTTGCTCGTATACACATTAAAGAGCACCGGTGAGACTGCAGATCCCTGTGGCAGTCCCTGGGTTAAAATATGTGGCTCTGAGGTCCATGCACCCAGACGGAGAGCAATCCGACGAGAGTGCAGGACGGCTGCTATCCAGTTCACCAACCAGGGATTGACCCCCTTCTCCATCAGTGCGGTCCTGCTTGTAGCTACGCTACCGCCGGCATAGCCTCTCGGGGTCATTGAGAACTCAAGCTCCCCCACCACGACAAGGTGGAAACACCATCGGGGGAGCAAGAAACAAATGAAAATCGTAAATTGATTAGAGAAATTAGAAGTAGACAGTTACACGTTTTTAGACATGTTATGTTTGCATATCCTTTACAGGACATCGCTGTCAACGTCAGCATCTTTCAGATGTATGTTGATTTCTTGGCAAGATTACGCTCAGTAGTTTGCCATTGCTTTCTGAGCGGCCGGCTCATTATCACGCAAGTCACGAGCGCGGGTCGAACCGCTTCCAGTTCTCGCCTCGCTACGAGACCCTGCGTGGATACACGGGATTACGGAGAAAGTGGTGTAACCCCTCAGCCAGAGAGACCGGCAGACATGTTATGAGAAGAAATAAATTAAACTTGGTGACAACTAGCAAGGTCGAGGGGAAGAGAACAAGGGGAAGTCATAGAAGTAAATATCTGGATGGGTTGACCACGTGGCATGGTAAAGACAAGAACACTGAGCTGATCCACGACTCTGTTGATCGTGTAAATGGTGATCGAGTGAAATGGCGAATCATGACCACCCACGCTTATTGGCATGGCACATGATGGATGGATGGACTGAGATGTCACAATCAATGAAGCACTGCGTTGAGATGTCACAATCAGTGACATCATGTATAGAGATGTCATTTGTGTAGTGAAATGTCACTCTTGTATTGCGATGTCACTCATGTATTGAGATGTCACTCGTGTAGTGAGTAACGTATATGTGTCTTGTATCTTACATGGGTTCATGATGTCAATTGAGATTTCGTCTTTCGTAATTTGCACATCTGTTCATGAACTTTAAGGTGAAGGTAATACCACAGCAGATGCTTGCGTCAGGAAGTGAAAGATCGGGCCTTCCCGTCTTCTAAGCCACGGCATAATGTGCTGGGGTGAACAGTTCCCTTCCTCGTCACCTTTCACAGAAAAGTCTAAACATTGAATTTTAGATGCAGTAAAACCTCGGTTTTCATCAATAATTCGCCGAAAACAATCGGCGAAATCCGAAACCGACGAAAACCGAGGCTTTTATTTCCTTATGAAGCAATATAAATCTAATTAATTCGTTGTAGAAACTCCAAAATACATACGAAAAACATATTTTATAGAAAATAAATATAGCGTTTAATGCTATATTTCGGCTCCAGACTTGTCCGAACTCGCACCTTTGCCGTGCCTAGTAACACGGTGTATGCCAGTGCGCCTCTTCAATGTTTTAAACCATCGTCTGCTAATCTTAAAATCACTAAGTACACTAGCACTCGTCCCAGGCATTTTCTTAATGAGATCGGCATACAACACTGTCTGGCCTTTTCACATATAATTGCCTCCGAAACAGAAGTGCCATTTAACTGGTTTTGATTTATCCTAATTAATAATAACTGTTCGACATCTTCAGTTGTTTGCGAACTCTTTTTCGTTAGCACGATCATGCCTTTCACTACATTAGCCTCCTTTATTGCTCCCTTTTTGGACACAATGAACTTATCGTGGATGGCGACTTCCCGTACATGCGGCCGATTTCAGCAATCTTAATGCCGCTCTCGTATGTTATTATTAGCAAGTGATGCTCACACAACAAACAACAACGCCAAACTGAGCAGAATGCCTATACCACTGCGTATCACACAGTTCAAGGTAATTGAATATTTTTTAAAGCGTCAGGTAGAGGGTTTTTCTCTTATTCGTGGCAAGAGACTACAGCTCATATCCCACCATTTTTACCAACTTCTGATTCTTATCCTGATTATGTTTAATATACTCTGCATCCTGTTAAACAATTTAAGACAGCCATTGTGAGATTACATCTTTATTGTTTACACCTCTAATAACAAGAATAATAATAATACAATAGTGCATAATATAATTACATGTAACTGTGAATTTAAGTAACTGTGAAACTGGTAAAATGACTTGTAACAAGAGTGTCCAGTATATATAGAACAGAGAAAGCTGTTTGAGTCTACACCCGCTCCATTAGAGGACACACTCTAAGGGGATACCAACAAGCCCAGGCTGACTGCCGCTTTCTTGTGACATATTCATAGTTATGTCAGAAGCTCAACGAAGAAGATGAAGAACAAGTTTTAAAAGTTACTTGCCGATCCTTTACATGACGTCGCAGTCAACCCCAGCATTCTTTTAGCTATTTGTAATGTCTTGGCAAAATTACGTTCAGTAGTTTGTCACTGTTTTCTGGACCACCGGCACTTATATAATTGTATGAAAACAGCGCAAGGCGGTCTGCTGCCAATCGCCGGCATCTGCGTTTCGAATGCGGTTTCCGGGATTGCGAATTACGATCGTAACTCCTTCGCCACAGAACCAGCGAAGAAACAGCAGAAGAATATGAAAATAAATGTTAGAGTGTGAGCGGGATAATCTAGTGTGGAGAGTTCAGACTGTCTGTGCGACACATGGCAGGTCGTGTGATCCATCCCGGGTAAGGCCTGAAGTTAACAAATAACATCCTAGCCTGCTCCATATATGACCATCGAGCAACATGTCTCAACATGTTTCACATTGGAACTTGTCTCCTTTCTTAAAGATAGGTATCAATAATGACTCTTTCCAGTCATGGGGTAATTCTTCTGTCCTCCAGATTATTATTATTAGTTCGTATAGTTTTAGATGTAATGTATAACCACCTGCCTTTATAAATTCAGCAGCAATTCCATCAGTCCCAGTTGCCTTATTGTTTTTAAGTCGTGTGATTACATATAGGATTTCTTCAAATGTAGGTTCTTCAATTTGTGGTTCACATGTTAGAACCTCTTCCAGTGGGAAAGTGTTACTTGGAGCTTCATTTTAGAATTTAGTAATTCAACAAAATATTCTTTTGATGTGTTGCACATTTCCTCATTGGTATTTATCATATTCCCATTTTTGTCTTTTAAACCATTTGTGTTTTGTTGGTGCCCTCGTTTCATTGGCTTCAGTTCTTTAAAAAAAACTTTCTGGATTAATTTTTCTGGTGATTAGTTTCCATATCCTTTATTATATTACTCATATATTCTCGCTTCTGCTGTCGGACTATTTTTGTAGCCTCTTTACATTTATTTCTATAATGCTCTTCCTTTTGGGTGTTGTTTGATGTCATTTAACCATAAATGTCTGGCATTCTTTTCCTAATGACTGCTTCATCACATTTTTGATTGAACCATCTGTTCTTTCTATGCGTGGTTAACACACCGAGACATTCTTCTGCGGTAGATTGAATTGTATTCTTGATGTTCAACCAAGTTTGGTCAACGCTTTCCTTCAAAGGGTTTTGCAGAGTTTCAAGTTTACATTTTATTTCATCTGTAAATTTCTCTTTGACTGTAATTTCTTGTAGTTTTTCTCCGTTATATGTTGGGTGTAATCTTTGTAATTAGTATAGAAAGCTCTCTTAAGTGTTATTTTAAATTTTGCTCCAACGAGGAAGTGGTCACTGAGGCACTCAGCTCCTCTATAACTTCTAACTTGCTGTATGTTTGATGCATTTCTGTTGTTAATTAAAATGTGATCTATTTGACTATAGGTTCTCTTGTCACATGATTTCCAAGTTTATTTGTGTTTATCCTTTCTTTGTAGTCTGGTACTGCTAATCTGCAGCCCTTTGGCTTCTGCCAGGTTGATGACTCTCCATCCATTATCATTTGAAGTTGTATGTAGGTATTCCATACCGGCCACTTTTTTATGAGTTTGCTCTCTACCAATTTTTGCATTGAAGTCTCCCAGCACAATCAGGATGTCCTGTTTGGGGGGTTTCTTCTATAACATCTTCTAGATCATTATAAAAGTCTTCTTTAATATCATCTTCTTTCTCTTCAGTAGGTGCATGTACATTAATCATATTTATATTTTTCCATTTACCTTTTATTCGTAATTTACTAATCCTGTCATTAACAGCTTTAAAGTTTAAAACGCTCCCCCATAACTCTTTTTTGATGAAAAATCATGTTCCTAATTCATGTTTATTTTGGGTGTTTCCTCCATATATTATAATCATTCCAAAGAGATTAACAACTCATTAAAAATGAGAATTGTCATATGTTGAGTATAGTCAACACTAGGATATGACTTGGAAGCCTGGACAATGAACAAACAATTAGAAAGTAGAATAGAGACCCTGGAGATGTGGATATACGGAAGAATATGTCGTATTTCATGGAAACAAAAACAATCAAATACAGAGGTTCTAGAAAAACTGGGAATGAAAAAAGTGTTGTCGAAAGAAATAACAAAGAGGCACGCTAAATATTTCGGCCACGTTAAAAACACAACACTCTCATAAAAACCATACTGGAGGGTAAGATTGTGAAGGCAAGCAAGCTAGAGGTAGACGGCGATACAAGTGGGAAGATAACATCAAGAGATAGTCGAACAGTAACCTGACAGAATGTACAGTCTGTGCGAGAGACAGACAGTCTTGGGGATCCATTGCAGGCAACCTTCATAGTGCAGACGGCATCTGTTTTATTGTATTCATTAGCATCAGTATAAGTAATAATGTCCGTCGATACATTAGGCGAATAATCAAAAACACTTTATGCAGTACATATTATAGCATAATAAGTAAAGTAAAGGTCAAGTTTACACATTGTGTGCATTATACATTATAGCATACGTAAGTCAAGTCAAAGTCAAGTCTACACATTTTATGAGCATTGAACATATAGTGCTGGACCCATATTTGTATAGACCAACCAGCACTGGGAGTTTATGTGACCAGTATCACACGGCCGCATTTACTTCCCAAAACAATTACAGGTACACATTTTAGGCAATTTTACTGTTACTTATACCAATCTATGTGTTAGTAGTAGTAGTAGTAGTAGTAGTAGTAGTAGTAGTAGTAGTAGTAGTAGTAGTAGTAGTAGTAATAGTTGTAGTTATAGTAGTAGTAGTAGTAGTAGTAGTAGTAGTAGTAGTAGTAGTAGTAATAGGAGTAGTAGTAGTAGTAGTAGTAGTAGTAGTAGTAGTAGTAGTAGTAGTAGTAGTGGTGGTGGTGGTGGTGGTGGTAGTAGTAGTAGTAGTAGTAGTAGTAGTAGTAGTAGTAGTAGTAGTAGTAGTAGTAGTAGTAGTGGTATTTGTAGTAGTAGTGGTGGTAGTAGTAGTAGTGGTGGTAGTAGTAGTAGTAGTAGTAGTAGTAGTAGTAGTAGTAGTAGTAGTAGTAGTAGTAGTAGTAGTAGTAGTAGTGGTAGTAGTAGTAGTAGTAGTAGTAGTAGTAGTAGTAGTAGTAGTAGTAGTAGTAGTAGTAGTAGTAGCTGCAGCAGTTGTTGTTGTTGTTGTTGTTGTTGTAGTAGTAGTAGTAGTAGTAGTAGTAGTAGTAGTAGTAGTAGTAGTAGTAGTAGTAGTAGTAGTAGTAGTAGTAATAGTAGCAGTAGGTGAGGGGGTGATGACGTCACAATCTGGACCACCTGATCTATCTTTTCTCCCGCTTTTTAGACTGTTATTCTTTGGTCGTGGCCAGTAGTGGCGTGTGTGTAGGGGTGTGTGTGTATGTGTGTGTGCGTGTGTGTGCGTGTGTGTTGTGTGTGTGTGTGTTTGCGTGTTTGTGTGTGTGTGTGTTTGCGTGTGTGTGTGTGTGTGTGTGTGTGTGTGTGTGTGTGTGTGTGTGTGTGTGTGTGTGTACACACTTTTTTTGCAAATCCTATTTACAGGACATTGCTGACAACACAGCATAGTATTACTGTTGTTGATGTCTTGGCAAGATTTATGTTTAGTAGTTTGCCATTGCTTTCTGAATGACCGGCTCTCATTTGACCACGTTAAAACAGCGCGACACGATTTGCTGACAAATCGCTCGCTGCTGTGTTTCGAACGCGTGGTAAGAGGTTCACTAACCGAGTTCACAAGTCTTCAGGCCATGTATACCTATATATATATATATATATATATATATATATATATATATATATATATATATATATATATATATATATATATATATATATATATATATATATATATATATATATATATATATATATATATATCATCATCATTGGCACCATTCCGTCTTGACAGACGATAGTTTGGTACATTGTGCTTCAAAAAGGCTTAATAACTACGATCCATGGCGGTGGCGAGTGTGGCTGGTAACGCCAATTCTTGCTGCAAATGTTTGCCCACAGTAGGTGCATGTGAAAACATGGTCATTTCCACCATTTGCACCATCTTACGTCTCTCACGCTCTGTGTGTGCTTTATCTGCAATCATTTTCTCCTTTGTCTTTATTCCATTTCTGATAGTTGCCCTCCATGCAACACGTTCAGCGGCGACGTGCTCCCATTGTGCATTATCAATGCCTGTATCAATCATGTCCCGCTTACACACATCTTTGTATCGTAGTAGAGGCCGGCCCTGAGACAAAAAAAGATGTCCATTGGTATTCTACCATCATCCATCCTCCTAACGTGTCCTATCCATCTAAGTGGGACGCAGAGGTGTTTGCCAAGGCACCAGGGCCGGGTTATATACTGGCCAAGACCTATTGACGCGTCCTCGTCGAGCGTCCTGGGCAACAGGTCCCTTCGGGGTACTGGCTAAAGTCAATAGGATCGCCGATTCCTCCGAAGGTGGAGAGTGTCTGCCTGTATGGCGAGGAACCACCAGTCTGCACACCAATAAGCCAGACATGGGACAACGGATACTCACGCAAACCTCAGGTCCTGTATGACATCACACTAATGTTGGACAACAGGATGCCTTCATCCGACATACAGGACTTCGCGTTGGAGCTCAAGCCAACTGAACACAAGCAAGCAAGCATCCATCTAAGTCTACGAAGACTGAGCATGGAATACACCGTCACACAACCTGATCTTTCCAATACTTCAGTATTTGTGATTTTGTCTTGCCACTTAATACCAAGTATTCTTCGCAGACACCGCATATGAAAGCTGTTTAAACGTTTCTCTTGGCGTGAGTAAGTTGTCTAGGTTTCACTGCCATAAAGAAGAGTACTAAGGACACAGGCTTGATAGACGAGGACTTTAGTTTTGGCAGTAAGCTTCCTGTTCTCCCAGACTCTTTTTTGCTAACATGTTCATTGTTGTTGCTGTCTTGCCAATCCTGATGTTGATTTCCTGATGGAGGGATAATTTGCTATTTACATTCTAATCCTAGATATGTAAAATGGTCTACTGTCTCCAGTTCGGCGTCGTCAATAAAGATTGATGGTACACCATGTGCACCTTGTGACATAATCTGTGTCTTCTTTTTGTTAATTGTTAAACCAAATTTAGAACAAGCATTGGAGAATGCAGATAGTAGATGATGTAATTCTTCCTCAGAGTGGGTCGTAATCGCAGCATCATCCGCAAAAAGCAACTCTCTGATTAGTACCTTGCTAATTTTGGTCTTGGCCTTCAATCTCTGAGCATTATAGAGGCCACCATCTGAGCGTGAGTGAATGTATATACCATCATCCTGATCACGAAAGGCATATTTCAGTAGAAGTGAAAAGTATATCCCAAAGAGGGTGGGGGATAGTACACAACCTTGCTTAACTCCACTCTTGATTTCAAACTCTTCTGAAGTTGAGCCATCAAACTTGATTATACCCTTCATGCCTGTGTGGAACGATTCCACAATGGACAGAAGAGTTGGTGGACAGCCAATCTTCTTTAGTGCTTTGAACAGACCCTCACGACTGACCAAATCGAATGCCTTTGTGAGGTCGATGAAGGCAATAAACAGTGGCTGATTTTGTTCCCGGCATATTTCGTGTCCGCGAATATGTTTTTGATTGATTGATTGATTGATTGATTGATTTAGGAACCGACATCACAGCATTCGGGGCATTCCCATAAGCGCTCCGTCCCCATCCTCAGCAGCCAGCGAAGAGTTCCAACACTAATAGTACCAGTAGCAATCTGATTATATGTCCGTCTCGCCTTTCCTCTGAGCGTCGATCGTCGGCCAGATCCCCTTGTCACCCCTCGCTGTCGCATTCTTGCCAGACCATGGTGATCCATTTACTCCTCCGAGGTGTACACATGCTCCCACAAGGTCGCAACCACATCTTCTTTGTCATGCATCAATACTCCACCAAGTTTTGCCGAGCCAGCCAATCTGTCCGCCTGTTCATTCCCCAGCACACCAGCATGCCCGGAGAAAAGATCCAGACGATGCTTGTCACCCGTGACTTCCGAAGCGAAGCAAGCCACTCTGCACGAA
This sequence comes from Cepaea nemoralis, assembly GCA_014155875.1. NCBI lineage: Eukaryota > Metazoa > Mollusca > Gastropoda > Stylommatophora > Helicidae > Cepaea > Cepaea nemoralis. The sequence continues at coordinate 12,490 of JACEFZ010019161.1, forward strand.
GCTTGCCTGTCCTCACCCTACTCAGCATGCTTTCTGAGTCAGTTACAATCACGATGTGTGTGTGTATCGTATTCTCCATCCAGCGGAAAGCTGCACTGACCGCCTCCACCTCCATTCTTAAGCTAGATGTTGTGGTATCATATGCCAGGCTCTCCTGCACCAAACGTCGACCATTAGCTTTTGCTAAGAACCCCCAGGCACTTCTCCTACCTCTCAACACCGACCCATCTGTGTAGATAATCACATCACTCGAGCGAGCATTATCCTGAATTAGTTGCTGGATTTCCACTTCCGTGGCCCCTGCTGGCCACTCCCTGCACTCCCGGCTCAATGTGATTATAACTCTGCACAAGTCTGACTGCTCCGCTGACACTCTGACCCACTGTTCTCCTCTCCTAATGTTCTCCAAGGGGCACACCTGCCTGATCGTATCCTCCGCCTGAGCCATCCATGATTTCCCTCTTATCAGTCGCTGACCCTTAACGGCGTCCAGCGCCTCATGCAATGGGTGATCTGTGTCTGCAGCTACTCTGAGGTATGCCTTCGCCTGCATCACCTTGAGCCTACCTGCAACAGACGGCAAACCAAGGATGTAACGCATACACACAACTGGGGTGTCTCTGGTGCATCCCAGAATGACTCGCATCGCTTCGTTCTGTATGCGCTCTAATTTCACCCACTGACTCTTGAGACAGTGAGCAGTCCTAGTCCATAATCAATCACTGAGAGGATCAAGTGCTGGTATAGTGTGAAAAGCATTCTCTGCTCTGTGTCCATTGCAGCCATAGTTTTAAGTGCATTGAGTCCCTTTTGAGACCTTGTCACAACCGTCTCCACATGGTCCTTGAAGGACAGGCTCCTGTCAAATGTGATTCCCAGATACTTCAGTTTGTTCTCTCTGTTGACGCTTCTACCATCTATCGTGAGGCTTGGGACATCAGCTCTCACAATCCTGTTGTCCAGAGAGCACCACAAAACAGCTGCCTTTTCTGGGTGGATGACAGCACTCATTTCAGTGCACCAGTCAATCACATTGTCTACTGTTGCCTGTAGCTCCTGGGCTGTTTGCTCCCTATCTCTCCCCTGCCTATATGCAAGAATATCATCTGCAAATGTTAGTATCCTTCCAACCCCTGGTGCTTCTAGGTTTGCAATCTTGCTCGTATACACATTAAAGAGCACCGGTGAGATTGCAGATCCCTGTGGCAGTCCCGGGGTTAAAATATGTGGCTCTGAGGTCCTTGCACCCAGACGGAGAGCAACCCGGCGAGAATGTAGGACGGCTGCTATCCAGTTCACCAACCAGGGATTGACCCCCTTCTCCATCAGTACGGTCATCAAAATATCATATCGAACTCTATTGTATGCATCCTCGAGATCAAGCGCTGCCGCCATCGTTTCCTGTCTACTCTGGAACCCCTCATAAACATCAAAGGCAAAAGTGGCTGCATTTGACCAGGTATCTTTTCCTGGCCTGTAGCTCCCCAGGCCTCTTGGAAGAAGCTTCCCCTTTCCAAGAACTCTTGCAGCTTGACAGCGACTATCTTCTCTAGAACCTTCCCAAATGTATTTTGAAGGGTGATGATCCTAAAGCCACTAATCTTTGAATGATCCTTGAATGGTTTTGGGAGAGGGATGAGATAGCTGTGCACCAAATCCTGCGGTACTGATGCTGTCCTAAAGCTCTGGTTAAAGCAGTCGGTCATTTCCTTCAGGTCTGCATCGCTCAAAGCCTTCATGTGGCCATACCTAACCCCATCGGGCCCTGGTGCCGTGTGGTTTGCCTTTTTCAAAATATGTTTAACATCTTCAACCCGTATGATGTCTTCATAATGCATATTCTTCGTGGTGCCAGATAATTCCTCTTTAACTGCATCTCTGGAGTCCGCATCATTATGATTGGTCTGCTCTAAAAATCTCTGGAGAAACGCCCCCCCCCCCCCTTTTTTTTTTCTCTTTGTCTGTTGTCACGCGCACACCATCATCTCTATCAATTGTTCCCCCTGTCATAGGCCGATCTTTTCTTTGCATTTGTCTGTGCAGTTTCCAGAATTTTCGCAGTGTTTTATCACCTCCAATCTCCTTCATAAAACATTCCCATTTTGCGTTTTTGGCTTCTGCAGCATAGCGCTTGAAGACTTCCACCTTGTCTTTCTTGACATTTTCCGTGGTGTCCACTTCCTCTCGTGAGCTTCGGGGTGTCTGTCGCACTTTCCTTAGCTGCTTCACTGCAGCTCTCTTTGCTTTCCAAGCCTGGTCTACTTCTGAGGTCCACCATGGGGACTGAAAAAAAAGGAGTTTTAACATTCCTGTTGAAAGCCTGCTGTCTGAGGCGTCCAAGAAGGCTATCGGTCCACTCATACCGGAAGGTCTTGCGCGCTCTCCCAGCCTTAACTTTCCTGGCTTTAGAGATCAGGACAGAGCATGGCAAGTGATCAGTCCCATGGTTTTTCAAAACAGTCCACTTTACATCAAGGACTGATGACTGGGAGACAAGTGCCAAGTCAATAGCTGTGTCTGCATCGCCAGGCCTCATTGCCATTCTAGTCGGCCTACCATCATTTATGCAGACCACATCGGAGTCCACCATGGCATCCGCAAGGGCTATTCCCTGTCGGTTTTCTCCACTACTGTCCCAATCTCTGCTCCTCGCATTGAAATCTCCACATATGAGTAGCTTATCATCTGGTAATTCCTCCAATTCCTTAAGCCAGTCCCAGTGTTCCTTTCTGACAAAACAGTCCACTGTAGCATATACATTTATGATGTTCCAACTTAAGCCACCAATCTCCATTTGTATACCCTGGACCTCTCTTCCACTATGATTCCACTGACTCAAGTCAAGTACCACATGCTTCACTCCTTTCTTCACCAGCAGACCTTGCCCATGTCTCTTCTGCCCAGTAGGGTTTATATAACTGGCGTACCCAGGGCAATAGTATTTGTCTGTATTTAGCTCCTTGAGCATGAGGACATCAAAATCATATATTAGCCTCTCCAATACAGGACCTCTCTGCCTGGCACTACGACAATTCCAGTATCCCACTCTTACATGGTTGAAACCTAGTCTCTCCACTTTTCGTCTTGTTCTCCTGGCCCCTGCCCTCCTATTTCTATGTCTTCTTCTCACACCATTTCCTCGTCTTCTCCTCTCTCTCTCTCTCTCTCTCTCTCTCTCTCTCTCTCTCTCTCTGTCAAAGACTCAGTTATATAGGAGTGAAGACCACCCTGAAAGAGTGGTCTACCTCAAGTAGATTAGAGGTAACCCAGCGCCCCTACATGAGGGCAGGGTAGATGTAGGGAATAGATAGGAAGGGGAACTATCAAACAGTTCTCTCATGAGACACGGAGGTGTCAACCAGAGAGTAAGCACTCTGGTCACGGCATAATCACGCCTACGTGATAGACACGGAGAAGTGGAATGCCACTCAAGAGTAGACGGCTACTCTAAGCGTGCTGAATGATGCAGCACGCAAAAGCCGAAGGGCGCACAAGGTCCTTCCGCGTGATGTGTAGTCACGCGAGGAAAATAGTGAGACAGGGGACAGACTTCGTAGTGAGCGCATCAATTAGCGTCGAAGCGTGTTTTTTGAGCCGAGTAGATAGAGTTAGCAGTAGGGTTAGGAAACGACTAGTGATAGGATATTCTGTGTATTCTTGTGTGATGTATTAGCGACCGTTTTGTGCATTGATGTAGTGTAAAGAGCCAGTGGCAATAAAATGTGTAATCGATGCCTCTCGTACGACTTACAATCTTTTTGTGTGGTGCGAGAGAAGTTTATCCCGTAATGCCTGAAGCATCGCTTGATGACAGGCTAGGATAAAAGTGGTGTCAGAAGTGTAGCTTGGACAATTGTTCAAGCTAAAACACTCACCCACGGCTCTAAAATAGTATTACTGTCAGTTAATAACAGGGTTTAATTTATGTCTCAAATGTCCAAAGCGTATTAAATAGATGGCTTAGTGCAGCAAACATAGGAAAGGACTTTGAAATACTTAAAAATTTAATAGCCATGGATAAAGTCATATCCACAATACCATCTCCTTTCGCTAAATTCCTTCAGCAGTCAGATATCGAGACCATACAACAATTTGAAAAGAAGGCTCTGCATATTTTTCCTCGAATAGGGATATTTTTAACACATCAAATATCGACTCTGAAATAGTCTCTTTTGTTAAGGACCAACCTAAAAGCTATCGTAGCAATAAAATAACCATTTCAGAGAGTCGACAAGAAAGATCAAAAATTGTCTAAATGTGTGTATTGCCAACTTTTTCATGATACTTATGCTATGTGTGATAAATCACCAAACTATCCGACACATCTTGAGATGGTCATTAAGAAGCAACAAATCAAGAGAACTGCATACAGGCGTGCAGTCAAATGCTTCTTTTGTTCTAGCTACGGGCATTATTCCAGTAAGTGCCTAGGCCGCCAAAGATTGAAGGCCAACAGTGCAATGTTAATTGATACATCTTCTGATAGTGGTAGTGAGACTGAGTGTGAGGTCGAGAATGAATTACCTTTTAACCAATCTGAAGATGTTTGTTGTGTAAACGATATTTTAAACTTTGACAGCTGTGAGCGATGTCACCAATTTCATGCAGACGGCAAACTTACATGTGGACATATTGTAACATCCTCCTTTGAGAATGCAAACGCAGCTGTAGCCTCCAGAGGCAATCTATTGTTTCACTCTGCATTGGTCAATGATAAGCCATGCCGATGTTTGCTTGACAGTGGGAGCTCTATTATTGGTATTAAAAGGGAACTTGTTAATCCAAAGGATTATACTGGTGACTCTGTAAAGTGCCGTACGTTTTCTGGTAATATAGAAACCTATCCTCTGGCAAGAGCCCGTATAAACACCCCGTTCCTTTCTGGTACCTATACATGTGCAATATTAGACAACCCTTGTACCGATTTAATTCTTGGGTGTCTACCCCAGCTAAGGCACTGCACAGATGAAGAAATATCTGTCTGGGAGGAGAAGAATGGATTCACTCCAGTGAACAGTTCAGATATCCTCAAACATCACAGTCCTAACAAAAGTGCTAGACCCATAATACTTGAAACTGATCAAGACGTAAGGGTGCTACTTCCAGACAGGCATAATAAAATGGTAACTTCGTGGCAAGGGCCATTCAAGGTGATACAAAAACTTTCGGATGTCGATTATGAAATATCGATAAACAGACACTTAGAGATATTTCATATCAACATGTTGAAACCCTACTTTTCACGACACGAGACAGAATTAGAGACAGACGAACACAATGCACCCACACCTATTGATCAGACGACAGACATACACAACGCAACTACACTAGTTAGCGAGACTGGCAAAGCCGACGATATGCATACACCTAGTGAGCAGACAGAAAACGCACTTAGCACTACAACAGTACTGAATCAGGTAGACGACGACGGGTTGGAACTACCTGTTCCAATTGTAGACAAGACTTCTACATTAGAGTGTATACGATTAGAAACGGGACTAACAGACGAGCAACGACGACAGACAATAGAATTAGTGACGGAATATAAGAACATATTTTCCGACATTCCAGGTAGGACGGACAGGATCGAACACAACCATCCTTCTTTCGGACTCTAAGCCTATCAAATGCAGGCCGTACTCTATCCCACTTAGCTATAGAGAAAGTCTAAATAAGGAAATTCTTAATTTAGAAGCTAGTGGGATCATTCAGAAATCTACATCTGAGTACTCCTTTCCAATCGTCCTAGTCAAGAAAAAAGACTCCACAATTCGCCTTTGTGTGGACTATAGGAAACTCAACAATGTCACTAAGATCGACGCAGAACCAATTCCTTCCTGCGAAGATCTTATTCTTGATATGTCCACCTCCAAAATCTTCTCTAAATTAGACTTTACTAAGGGATATTGGCAGGTCCCTATGCAGACTCAATCTATCCATCTTACTGCATTTTTCAACACCTTTAGGTCTTTACGAGTGGCGGTTTCTTCCTTTCGGACTTCGTAACGCTCCTGCCACTTTCGTACTCTTAAGTAGAGATTTACTACATGGAGTGACGAATACGGTGACATATATAGATGATATTTGTGTCCATAGAGGTGACTGGACAACACACTTACTGAAACTCAGACATGTCTTCGATAGGTTGCGACTCTTCGGTCTCACTGTCAAACCGAGCAAAGTTGAAATGGGCCTACAAGACATTGATTTTTTGGGTCATGTCATTTCACAAGGACAGCTAAAAAACTGACAATAGAATTATTACTAAAATTATGAATCTGACCATGCCTACAACAAAGAAGTAGGTCAGGAGCCTTTTGGGTTTAGTAAATTATTATAGTAAGTTCATACCGAACTTAGCTGAAATTACAAGTGTATTTTCAAATGTTTTAAAAGCATCAGTAAAATTAGATGTTAAAGATGCATTATTAATTTCTGCATTGTCAAAATTGAAACTCCTATTTAGTAATGTACCAATCCTCCGTTTGCCTAATCCTAGGCTCGTTTATTATCTTAGGACAGATGCCAGCAGGATTTCCATCGCTGCAGTACTAGGCCAGTTTTATGATGGCATCTTCCATCCAATTTGCTACGTGAGCCGCAAGATCACACCTGCTGAGTCCAGATATTCCATATCAGAATTGGAAGCCCTAAGCGTCATCTATTCGGTGAGGAAGTTGCACCGATTTCTAGCGGGAGTTCACTTCGTAGTCCAGACCGACAACTCCCCAATCACGGTCATACAAAGTGGGGTGCATCGTAACGACCGCATCTACAGGTGGTCATTAATATTACAGAATTATACTTTTAGTGTAGAGCATATTAAGGGTAGGGACAACATTCTTGCTGATACCCTTAGTCGACCATCTGAGGTAGAAATACCTGATATTCCACATGAATAGGTAGTATAAGGAATGGTTATTTAGTACACTTAGAATATCCTGTGTAAAATATCCTATGTAATACATAGACATCATGTTCAGGATTTGTGTGCTAAGAACAGGGAACCACCATGTGTCCGTAGACAGCAGAATAAGAACTGTGCTCCAAGAACAAGTGAATCACCGTGTGTACATAGACAGCTCGTTACTTACTATGCTCCATTTGTGTTCCGGTGAATCAGCTGTGTTAATCATGGAAGAACAGTGTCAGAACAATACATAAATAACAGACACGATTATACTCGTCTACGACACCAGCGGACTCTACGAATGGAAGAATACCCATAAGACACAAGTATGACTGTGTAGTGTATTTAGTATACCCAGGATAAGTGTGTATGTATAAACTATGCCAACGAAAGCAACTTCTAAACGTGATGGCAACCACCAACCTGGGGTATTTAAATACCATGTATATATATTTATTTAATGTGATATGTATTATAACATGTTTTTAATATAGTGATAAATTATAGGTAGATTAGTTACTTTAATATACATTTAGATTAGAATTAGGGATTATAATAGATTTGTTTTGTTTTTTTGTTAATTTACCCACTTACTTAGCTTAAAAGTAGATTAATATAGTACTTTAAACTTAATAACAGCTAATTAAAGACTAGGATAAAAAGTTTAGATAGGAATAGTACCATTTAGTTCATTTCATTTCACTTTATGTCATTCCATCTTCATAAACACTTTAACATCCTCATCATTTAGGATTAAAATTAGTTTACACCTTATAGGATAAAACGATTATACAAGTAAACATACATCAGTTACACCATTTAGAGTAAAGATATCAATCATATATTTTTTCATCTAAACATTAAAACATTATTCAGAAATGTGATACATTTCACATTACCCATTTCAGAAAGGTACATAACTCATCTCTCATCATTTTCATTTTTTTTTAGATAGTTAGATTACTTCCCTTAAATTAGATTAAAGTGGTGTAACAAATTAAATATATATTTATAGAAGTAGTATTAGTATTTCAGTAGAATATACCGTTTAATAATATCAGGGTACAAACCATCAACCCTTTTTCTTACATGTAAATATTTTGTAAATACATGACTCGTGCAGCAAGTTACGCACAGTCATTAAGCTCAACTTTTTCAAACTGAGCCAAACTTGTACAGTGTCACTTCTAGGTTTTTAAATAAATGTGAGGATAAAAGATGTGTGACAGAAGTGTGAAAGTGAGAGTAAATGGAAAATATACAAGGGAGAGTGAGGGCAGCCAGCGGATTTTTTCTGCCGCTCAACGCGACTTTTTTATTATTTGTCTGCGTCAAGCGTTTGCTTTCGATGTTGAAAATGTACTGTCTTGAATGTGTTGTGTGTAGTTTAGTGTAGATCTTAGATAAAGTATTTTAAGTCTCATAAGACGGAAACGTAGTCACGAATTAGTGTTATACACTCGTTTGTGGCCACATTTAACCGAATTATGGCACTTGAAAAACTAACTTACATGCATATTATATACAGACACACATGTTAGAAGGTAAATTATAGTATTAGGTAGATCCAAACACGCAAACAACCAGGAAAACAAACATGTAAATTACATACATTGTTTACAACGAAGGGAGATAACTCCGGGTCAGGGGACACAATAGACAACGAAACACTAACTTAACAGTGAAAGATAACTTTACACGCGGAAGCGAGATAGGTAAAGCCTGTCGCACACAGCTTGTGTAAGGGTTGTTTAATATTATATGGGGACATGAAGCAATTCATGTGTTGACCCTAAGAAAGTCAACTTTGTATGGGTAGTGAGTTAATTTGCTATTTGAGGGCAGGTCTTATAAGACAATGGTCCGGTTCAGACAAACCTCTAATTAATATAATATTGCGATTGAGAAGAGGGCTCACGCCAACCAGACAAGTCTGTGGCGATTACCAGTAGCCAAGTAAAGTGATACTACATTGTGACAATAGTCAGTAGAAGTCTATTGAGTTACCCAGAACCAAGTTATCAGTAGTCTTTGACAAAAATTAGATACACTAATTTTTAGAAACCTCTTGCGTCACAACCATGAGTCAAAATTTGTAACACACCACAGGAGGGGAGGGTGTGTGTCAAAGACTCAGTTATATAGGAGTGAATACCACCCTGAAAGAGTGGTCTACCTCAAGTAGATTAGAGGTAACCCAGTGCCCCTACATGAGGGCAGGGTAGATGTAGGGAATAGATAGGAAGGGGAACTATCAAACAGTTCTCTCATGAGACACGGAGGTGTCAACCAGAGAGTAAGCACTCTGGTCACGGCATAATCACGCCTACGTGATAGACACGGAGAAGTGGAATGCCACTCAAGAGTAGACGGCTACTCTAAGCGTGCTGAATGATGCAGCACGCAAACGCCGAAGGGCGCACAAGGTCCTTCCGCGTGCTGTGTAGTCACGCGAGGAAAATAGTGAGACAGGGGACAGACTTCGTAGTGAGCGCATCGATTAGCGTCGATGCGTGTTTCTTGAGCCGAGTAGATAGAGTTAGCAGTAGGGTTAGGAAACGACTAGTGATAGGATATTCTGTGTATTCTTGTGTGATGTATTAGCGACCGTTTTGTGCATTGATGTAGTGTAAAGAGCCAGTGGCAATAAAATGTGTAATCGATGCCTCTCGTACGACTTACAATCTTTTTGTGTGGTGCGAGAGAAGTTTATCCCGTAATGCCTGAAGCATCGCTTGATGACACTCTCTCCCTCTCTCTCTTCGCTAGCCTCTGAAAGATGTGTCAAGCGCAGAGCACGTGTTCCGTAGCTCCGGCGACGATTCCCGTGTTGAATTAATTCCATAAGCAAAGTTGGATATTGCAGGAAATAAACGGTCGCCCTAGCATTGCCTGCTTGCTAGGGAAGAGGCGGGGAATGTCCCGCAGGAGTCCATACGCCTGGTGCCGCCCCACACGCCTGCCAGACGTCCAACGTTCACGACCAGTTTACCCATGGCCATCCAGTTCCTCAGCACGCTGGTCCACCTTGAACGTGGGGGTTTATATTTGGAGCTTTCCGTCTCCTAGATGGACTGCTGTCCAAAGCTAACAGGTTCCACCTACCCTGGGGAGGGGTTAGAGCGCCCCTGACTCGCTTGGCAGGCACGTCTCTGAGCATATGACTCCCGTGTGTTGCCGGGGCCCGTAAGGGAAGCAAAGAATAGCAACAATGTAGCCTACCATGCATGTCGTAAGAGGCGACTAAGGAGGCTTGATGGTTTCGTCGCCCTGCTACTGAGTGAGTGCGTGGCGCGACACTGTGAGCTGTGAGTTTCGTGTGAAGTGCTTTTGAATCTGCCCAAGTTTTTATTTTTGAAACGTGACTGCATGTTCGGAGCGATGGCTGGTGGCTATGTCCCAGAGTTGACCGGTTTTTGCTTTATGCAGAAATGCGTGGCTGCTGGGCTTCTGGTTGACTGCCACTGCCGTCGTTGATGAACTGTATGTTCGTGGACTGTGTGGGTGAACATCTAGGAGACATCCAGATGGGAAAATGACTGCCGATTCCATCAGAGATGAATTGGGTGTTTCGTGGGGGACTGGTGTGTTGACATTCTGGCGGCGGCATTATGCACAGTGTATCTGTGCGGGCTGTTGTTTGTCGAGACTCCTGTCTTTTCCACTTTTCACATTGGGCAGTGGGGAGCGTTTTGTGTGATATTCACTGGCACAGGAACGAAGCATAATGGGGACGACCCGTTGCTGTGAAGTTGGAACTGCGACTAACTAACTAACTAACTAACTGAGCATATGAGGCATTTTCTAAGGAACTCAGAACCCACCCTGAGATCCTGCCTCGCCCTCTGTGCCCACCGCCAGTTGGTCCGCGGCTGCTTATTGGGTATTCGCAGCTAACCTCTATATCTACAGGCCGTTCCACGATCCGCCACCTGTGGACGCGCTGGGTTGGGGATGGTCGCCCCAGCTTTACCCCAGAAATGTTTTTTTTTTTTTTTTTCAGCGCATCTAATGATTCTATTTGATCGTCTGTGAAACGATCTCGTCTTATGACAAGTATAAATGCATTAACGCCAACATTTCACATACCTAGCGCCTTGGCCATATTTAAGGCGGCAGTTCTCTTGTCTTCCCCACTGTCCGTATTTGTGTCCATTAAGCCCGGGCAGTTCACTATGTTGACGGGAAAGTTGTCGAAATGCGTGAACTTATTAACAACATTCTTCGTTACTGATGTCGTTTTAGAATATTCAGTAAACATGCGATGACTTAGAATAGTGTTCCCCGTAGCGACCTTCATCTCCCTTGTCTTTCCAAACATCACATTCAGTTCTTTGTCCCCTGCCACTTTTTCTTGTAATAGAAAGTAATTTGTTTTCTAGTGATTAGAAAACCGCAGAACATCGGCATTACGTAAATATAAATGAGGTCAGCAAGGCCGAATGGATAAGATCGCGTGTTCTTCAACATCCGGTGAACTGATGCAGATCTGATGAGTTCAACCCTTACACATGACTGTTGGACTAAACTGTTGACCTGTCGTCCTTGACTTGGGGGACGTAATTTACAAGTACCTCTGTAGTCGGAGTGGGTTCACCTGATGGCGAGAGCAACTTTTAATAGGAAAGGCTAATCCACACGCAAATTGCAATCCATCACAACTAGAAGTAGTGTGTTTGGACTATGCTTGAGTTCAAAGCGCGCTATCACAAACAAAGCAAATATATATCTTCTTTGGAAATACTTTATAATGCAGTTTTCTTGGCCCACTGAGGGCAGGATCTCAAAGAATGAGTAAATTAAGCACATATACTAAATAATGAACACAGTTTATACATATATTTATACGAGGGGATGTCAAATGAAAACCGCTAAAGTGTGATAGAAATTACAATGACAATGTCATTGTCTTTTAATACTCATACATTACAACTACGAGATTTGATGTTTCGTTTATATATTGTCTATATATGTTGTTGTATCTTTTCGTCTATATGTTTGTGGCAAGGGTATGATGCTGTTATTTATACACTGTCTATGCCTACAACTAAAACCTTTTTTTTTTTCAAATTACCCATCCTCAAAGAAAGTACTAACATGACCCTCTCTACCACCACGAACAAAACAGAGCGGTGGAATCATTAATGGTCACTTTTCACGTACAACCTACCCACCACCACAAAATAATTATCCTTTCAATAGTTGTCTCCTCTTAATTATTGATGTTTGAAGATCCGTTTTGTGATGTCATCGCGGAGGCGCACTAAAACTTGCAAGACTAATCTAAGGATAAATCCTATTGATTTGCTTGGATCTGGTCGACAAATGCTAACCGTTACCGACATACTATACTACTTCTGCTGCTTGAAGAATCGATATCTACACCTGACGACATGTGCTGAACGAACGAACGAACGAACAGACTTTATTTTCAAAGAGTAACAAATTGGGCAAGCAGGCCCGTTTTACATTCGGCCCTTCCAATCATTCATCTTTCTTTCATCAACAGTGCATAGGAAAAAACATTGTCACATGAATTTTGTAAACATAAACAATGCATATTACTATGTTATGAGACACATCCACCACCCACCCACACATCCCCCATTCACTCTAACTCCCCCACCCAACCACACACATAACCCACACACACATACATTCCCCCACCCATCCACCACATCCCTACACCTACACATCTCCCCACCCACACACACCTCTCACCCACCACACATCCCATCCACCCACACCCCAAGCACACATACATTCCCCAACCCACCCATCCCCCATCAACACATCCACCCACCTACACACATCTCCGCTTGGTGTGTGTGTGTGTGTTTGTGAGTGAGTGTATGGATGGTGAGATTTGTAGCCAAGGGATGTGTGATTGGAGTCTGGAGATGCAGATGGGGCGTCTATTTGTTGGTCCGGAAGGTTATAAACGTAAATGCTCAGATACCGAGACCAAGGATAAGTAACAGCACTGTCAGATACCAGTCGAGACAACACGGTTTTGAATTTTTAATCTGAAAATCACAGGGAGAAGTAATAGCTGCAGAGGTAAACTGCTTGAAAATCTACAAATTGATGGAAAAGACCTTAGACTTGTAAACACCATATATTGGAAACAACAAGCTGTCATAAGAATTAATAATGACGTAGGTAAATATCGGTCTATTAAGAGAGGCGTGAGACAGGGATGTGTAATGTCTCCAGATTTTTTTCCCTGTACAGTGAAATATTTTCAGAAATATAGAAGATATGGAAGGAATCAACATTAGGGGACGATGCATCAATAACATTAGATATGCAGATGATACAGTCTTGATTGCAGATAATGAGCAGGACCTGCAACATTTATTAGATACGGTTGTTGCACACAGTGAACACCTAAGGTTAGAATTTAATTGTAAGAAGACACAGATTATGGTCGTCACTAAGAATAAGGAAGTACCACAATGTGATATATGAGTAAATGGGCATATTCTTAAGCAAGTTAATCGGTACAGTTATCTCGGAACAGTCATAACATCTGATGGGCGATGCCTTGAAGAGATTAGAACAGGAATTGCCATTGCGAAGGTAGCCTTTTTCAAGATGAAAAACATACTGACCAATAAAAAGATATCAATTGAAATGAGAAAAAGAGTGCTGAAGTGCTACATAGAAACTGTACTTTTATATGGATGTGAAGCGTAGACAATGAGCAGACAAGCTGAAAAACATCTGATGGCTGTGGAATGTGGCTTCTGAGGAAAATGCAAAGAATACCATGGACAGACAGAAAAACCAATGAGCAAGTCCTTCAAAAAACAAATGAAGATCGTAAACTGATTAGAGACATTAGACAGTCAAAATTTGTTGGACATGTTATGAAAAGAAATGAATTGGAGAACTAGGTGACAACTGGAAAGATCGAAGGGAAGAGACCAATGGGAAGACCGAGTGTCACAATCTCACATGAGGGCGGTATTAACAGAAAGATAATAGAGAGTGGAGAAGGGATAGAACTCCAGCTAAAGGGAAAGAACCGAGTCACTCGAAGGCTCGAATAACCCAGAGCCTTCTCGAAGGACCGGTCAGCGTGTCCACAGCCCCGTGGACACCGATGAAGCCCGCCGATTGCGGGGTCCACGAGAAACTCGGAGAGAATTACCACCCGTGTCGGATTGCGACACGTGTGGAAAGGCAGACACGGACTGGACATCGAAGAAGCAACAGGACGGTGACACCGAGAAATAAATACCTGGATGGCTTGGCCATGTGGCATGGTCGAGACAGAAACGCGGAGCTGATCCATGACTCTAGTGATCGAGTGAGATGGCAAATCATGACCGCCCACGCTTATTGGTATGCTACATGATGGATGGTAAACTGCAGCCCGACACGGCCTCTGATGTTTTCTAGGAAACTAATAGTACAACCTTCACTTGACCTCACAGATCATGTCAGAAATAATTTCTCAAGTGTGACGGTACTCAGCGATGCGGAACGTAAACAGGGATTGGGGAGTAGCCTATGCTTCTGAACTTGTTCTGCCACAAGTATTGCCTTATGTGTGATGAAAAGTTGCATATTGTGTTATAATATCTTGCATTTTTGGCTGAAACACACTAATGACATCCTGCTGTACATTTTAATATGCAGCACAGTTAATATTGCTTCCTTGAGAGTAATATACATATGTTTTGTTTCCCAATTAATATCCACATTGGGAGCAGCACAGTGTGAACAGAGCATTTTACTTACTGACATATTGTCCCAATTGAAAGACTGAAGGCAAAGGGTCCTTTAGTTACTTAGAACTTTTCTTGTGAACCACAATACGAGGACCATGATCCTTTACTATTTTGCCTGATGTCTTTCTTGGGGCCTTCAATGAGTGTAAACGATACCTTTATTTACTTAGACATTGACCCCCATCAAACGCTGGTGAGCATTCCGTACATTTTGTTTTAGATCGACCGGCGAAGCTTCTTCAGCGTTTCATAATAAAATTATGACGTTATTGTAGTTCCTAGTGGCATGAATTCCGTCAACAAAATGCCCTTGCTGTCCCAGAACACTGTAACCATCACATCTCGTTGCTAAAATGCTTGCTTGAATTTGTGTGGCTTGTTTGGAGAATGAATATGCATCCATTGTTTTGACTGTTCCTTCGACTCTGTATTCACAAAGTGAACAAATGTCTCGTCTCAAGTCACTATTTTGTCTAGAAATGCACCCCCATCTTCCCAGTAACGCAGAAGGAACGTCAAAGCTAAGCCCATTCTTTGAGCTTTGTGAATGTCAGTCAGTAGTTTTTGTACCCACCGTGAACAGAATTTGTGGTAACTTAACCTCTCTGTGACAATTCGAAACAGACTAGTCCTAGAAATTGGTGGAAATTCTGTAGAAAGATTAAAATTGTGAAACAGCGCTTTTCCACTTGTCAGAGTACAGAAAGAGTTAGTACATTTTCTACACACGTGAAACTACATTGTTTATCATGATTCGTCAAATCACAAAACGTCACAAGAAAAGGACAACAACACTGTAATTAACAGCACGGAATGTTCCTACTTTAAACGAAGGATCACAGTTCCCCAATGTCGGCTGACGTCTAATCCTCTGATTAAGATCTATATCTTTGTATGATAATTCTCTGTGTGTGTGGTCCTCTGTGTGATAACGAGTGTTTATTAAATCAATAAAAAGTAGAGACAACAACTGAGAATCCGGGCCAGTGTTGTTACATGCTATTGAATGGTGGCCAGTGTGTGACATAGCGGAATTGGACATCAGACGGGTCAACTCATTTACCACTATGATCTAACCCCATTCGGGTGGTTGTAGCGTATCTTAGGGGTGTGTGTGTGTGTGAGCTTGCGCGCGTGAGTGCGTGCGTGCGTGCCTGCCTGCCTGCCTGTCTGTCTGCCTGCCTGTCTGTCTGCCTACCTGCGTGCGTGCTTGCGTGCGTGCGCATGCGTGTGTGTGCGTGCGTGTGTGTGTGTGTGTGTGTGTGTGTGTGTGTGTGTGAGTGTGTGTGTATTTCTTCACGTCAAAGACACGTTACGACAGTCCTATGGTTCTCGCGAAGTTCTGTAGCGAGGGTGCAGTGAACTTCACTGTCCCGAGAAATATCACGCACTTACCAGAATGTTTAGTTTAGCTTAGTCGTTGGATCAACATCACGGCACACGGGTTTAACCCATACGTGCTCCGTTTTCCTCCTAACTCACACCTGAGTCTGGAGAAACTCAGCTCAATACACGAACTCCGTTGCATCGGCGAGGATCCTGAAATACTTTTGGGTAGATTTTTAACTCGAAACTTTGCCCGGGCAGCGCCGTTAGGCTACTCTTTTTCGATTCCCAACTGCCAAGGGATTTTTGCGTGCGCAACAATACACACGGGCGTCCGATCTCACTACCCAGAGACCAGGGGAAATGTTATTACTGGAAGTCCAGGTGGATTTTTAAAATAAATCCCAGTCCTCACCGGGGCCTGAACCCGGGACCTCCAGCACTGTGCCGGACTACCAGAATGTGCGTAGTTCTATAACGAGAAAATTGTACTTTCTGAAAATCTCGGGGGTTAGTGACTGCGTGGGAGAACTTCGGATACTTTCAGGAGGTTACGTGAGTCGAGTAATAATACTTGAGGAGGGGACTAGAAGCGCCATTCACAGTTGATCTTGGTGACGGAGAGGTCGTCTCTAATTCTAGTTGTATAAATGCATTTTTAGGGGGGATCCAGACAATGATTTATGTCTGAGAGGTCAGGCCCATGAGAGTGGTCTGAGGCTTGAAGAGCTGACCACACTATAGAGTGTCAATAAATATTGGTGTGTGATGTATTAATAACAGGTGAGATGGATTTTTATACCTGGTTTCTTCTTACTTAAAGGAACCTCTTTCATTTTCCTTTTTCTTTTTTGATGATTGATGTGCCGAAGTTGAGAAGTATTACCTCCAGTAAACTACGAGATGAAGAGGAGGCTATCAATGCGATGTACGCTGAAGAAGTCTAGATGATCAAGGTATCTGAAGTTGAAAATTGCAATCTGGTCGGTGAAACAGGCCTTGGGGCCTAATGAACATTGGTATTTACCAGGCTCAAGTACAGGCAGTTAAGAGAGTTTTCAGAGAGGATCAGGTGAATGTTACCCTACCACCTGTGTCTACATCACTTAGACGCAATAGTACTGACGAGACTCGAGTGAAATGATGAGATTATCCTCCAGATTACTCTCATAAAAATAAGTGATTCTGTCTGTTTGTCTAGTAGCTACCTGTCTGTGGTCGAGAATCTGAATCTACATTAAAGTTTCTTGATTCACCTGTCTTAAGATCGTTATATTATAGTCAGGTAGGTAGGTGTCTGTGTGTGTCATCAGTAGTCTGCTAGTAAGTTAGCGTCCGGGCACCGTTCCGGTGGCAACGATGTAATGGAAGATAGAAGAAATCAATAACCCTAAATAAAAAGTGGCGACAACTGAGAATCCGGGCCAGTGTTGTTACAAATGTAGACGATCAAAGCTTGTTTTACAGCTAAGAGAGCAGGCTGCAATATCATATTAATATACTGTGTTCAAGATGTAGCAAATACAATATGAATATCAATCAATCATGTACCATGCCGGAAAGCGTGAGCGGTCATGACTCGCCATTTCACTCGATCACCAACGTCGTGGATCAGCTCAGTGTTCCTGTCTCGTCCATGCCATGTGGCCAAGCCATCCAGGTATTTTCCTCTCGGTCTTCCCTTTGTTCTCTTCCCCTCGATCTTGCCAGTTGTCACCAAGTTCTCACAAATGTATTTCTTCTCATAACGTGACCAAACATCGTGTCTGTCTATGTCTAATTTGAAAAATGGAGACACAAACCATAGATTGTACGATTTATTGCCTGACATATTTCGCTGCATCTCGTCAGGTACATACTGCAGAAATCACACAACTTACGTGAATTAATTAGATAAATCCTTCAAACTGAAATATACACATGTTCGCACAGTAATGTCGATTGTCTACCACGGTAATTTTAAACTGACTAACATGTCTACGTTGTGTGACATCTGCTGTATGTACCTGACGAGACGCAGCGAAATATGCCAGGCAATAAATCGTACAATCTATGGTTTGTGTCTTCGTTATTCAAATTCACTACGGGAAAACATTGTTTTGATTTTCTGATATGTCTAATTTCTCTAATCAGTTTACGGTTTTTCATTTATTTCTTGTAGGACTTGGTCATTGGTTTTTATGTCTGTCCATGGTCTTCTATGCATTGTTTTGATTACGTTAACTGCAAATCCGAATATCTGTTGACAGATTTTACTTCACCACGCCTGAGCTGTGTATCATACCTCGTTGACGATCAGCAGCCACGACGGTCAGACAGGTTTTTTTTTCATATCCTATTTACAGGACATCGCTATCAACACCATCATTTTACTGCCGTTGTTCATGTCTTGGCAAGTTTACGTTCAGTAGTTTGTCTTTGCTTTCTGAACGACCGGCTCCCATACCAACACATCAAAACCCAGCGGGACACTGTCTGCTGCCAAATCGGTCGCAGCTGTGTTTCGAACTCGGGTAAGCGGGCTCACGAATCACGCCACGCACAACCTTAGCCACGGAGGGCGGTCAGACGGGTATGCAGACTTTAAATCATAGTTTTCCCAGAATTACTGGGCCAGGATGCAGCACTATAAGCAGTGTGTTTACAGGAAGCCAGGGGACCATTATAAATTATAATCGCCAAGTGACCCGTAACGAAATAGGGTGCGGTGCTTAGGCTTTCATATTCAAAGGCTTTGGTGATATTTTTAAGAACAACCCGGTTCTGTGAATTATTGCATTTGTTCTAAAAATAGACTAGCTATAGAAAACTTGTCATGTTGGCTCTGCAAAACTTGGTGGAGTATTGATACATGACAAGGCAGATGTGGTTGCGGCCTTGTGGGAGCACGTGTACACCTCGGAGGAGCAAATGGATCACCATGGTCTGGCAAGAATGAGACAGCGAGGAGTGACGAGGAGATCTGGCCAACGCTCAACGCTCAGAGGAAAGGCGAGACGGACTTATAATCAGATTGCTACTGGTACTATTAGTGTTGGAACTCTTCGCTAGCTACTGAGGATGGGGACGGAGCACTAATGGGAATGCCCCGAATGCTGTGATGTCGATTCCTAAATCAATCAATCAATCAATCAACTTGTCATATGACATCTCTAGCTAGAATTAGATCTCAGTATTTTTTTTTCGCATATCCTTTACAGGACATTGCAGTCAACACCAGCATTTTTCACCTGCTGTTGATGTCTTGGAAAGATTACGCTCAGTAGTTTGCCATTGCTTTCTGAGCGACCGGCTCACATACAACCAATGCGACGCGATCCGCTACCGAATCTCGTGCAGCTCCGTTACCCACGTCAAAATACGGGATTAAGATCTCTGTATGCTTTAAGTTAATTCAAGCAATAGTAACATTTGTCTGTCTGTCTGTCTGTCTGTTGTCTGTCCTGACACAACACCCATTCATCTGATAGTGTATGTGTCTCATCTGCATAACAAGCTGGTAATACGTATGTTTCTCACTCTGATCACTCCTCGTGTCTGTGTCAAGTGTGTCAAGGTCATTTCATTATATCTATCACCGTGCAAGTGTTCCTGCTATTTAAGAAGCAATAAGGCCGGATACAAAGCTCAGAACACATTACATCGTTGGGGAATTTGCATCAAGCAGAAGCTCCTCCTCTCTAGAATTGTAAGTGAATTGTTACTTCAGTTTTAAATATTGATTATCTCTTGTGTCAAAGCCGGGGCAGTGTTGTGGTGTGGTAAGTGGTTATACTGACCATGTCCTGTCTTTACATTGAAGTGCGAACATTCTGGTCAGATTCTAGTTTGTGGGGACATCATGGTCAGACACTAGTTTGTGAGGACATCATGGTCAGACACTAGACTGTGGGGACATCATGGTCAAGCACCAGCCTGTGGGTAATCCCGGGCATTCACTATCCGGTGGGACATCCTTTCAGACACTAGCCTAGTAAACGAAGGAATGGTCGCCAATGATCTCCGATGTGATGAAACTTGTTGCTAGCTACAAGACTGTAGTAAAGCCACAACTATTTTCCACGATGGTGGCAGTCAAGCAGCACCCACTTTTTGCACTCTCCACCTGGAGAGCTCAACTCTTTACGCCACACGGCATTTTGTAGCAGATGCTGACCAAGGAGGGAAATAAATACCTAAAACAGTATGAGTAAATACCGGAGTAAATTAACAACAGCAGAGTCACAAGTCCAAATACAAAGTCCAAGCGGCAAATATTCTAACGTTAAATTAGTACTAATACTGCTGCGTGGATCAGAAACAGGGAGAACAACAAAGATTATTACAAATAATCCAACAATATTACAATTAAACCATAAACCTTCACTAACTGGTGCCTGCACGTAATAGAAGGAATACAATGGACAACGGTATGACAAAATTACTAATTTAGAGCTCACGGAAAAAACTTGTCAAATATCAATGAACCAAGCGGTGAAGAAAAAATGCTGGCAATGCATATGTCATCGACTGAGAGAACCCGAGAACAGTATATCTACGAGAGCCTTAATCTGGAATCCGCATGTGTAATGAAATTGATGAATGCCTAAAAACGAATATAGAAGAGTAGTAGAAACAGAAATGATCAATATGGGGAGGATATGGACAGAGCAGCATCATCATCATCAGGTGCCGTGTCGGCTGGCGTAGGCGTTCATGGCTCTCCACAGATCTCGGTCTTTGGTGTTCTGGATCAACTCTGCTAATGATATTCCTCCATGCCACCGTCTCAATCCGTCCAGCATCATTTCTCTTGGTCTGCCTCTGCCTCTCTTCCCCTCGATCTTTCCAGTTGTCACGATGTTCTCCAATGCCTCTCTTCTCATCACATGACCAAAGAAAGCTGTTTGTCTCTTTCTTATTGTTGTATATAAGTGTTCTAGTTTCATTAGCCTCTTTCAGGCAATCGCTGTTAGTTACTCTGGCAGTCCAAGGAATTCGCAACATTCGTCTCAAAAACCACATCTCTGTTGCTTCTAAGTTCTTCCTAATTTGTTCATTTACATTCCAAGATTCGCTGCCATACAGCAAAACTGGTTCTATATAGCATTTTAGCACTCTCTTTCTTACATTCATTGATAGCGACTTATTGCATAGGATACTCTTCATTTTCTGAAATGCCCTATTCTGCTCTTAATCTCTGTTGTACATCTTCCATCTGATGTTATAAATGCCCCTAGGTATCTAAAATTATCCATTTGGTTGAGAATTTCCCCTTCTATTTCTATGGCACATTTTGGTGTCCCCATTTTCTTTGATATCGCCATTGTTACTGTTTTCTTGATATTCAAGGAGAGTCCTTTCTGTGCACTCTCTGATACTACAGTGTCCAATAATTGTTGTAGGTCTGTTGCATTATCCGCCACCAATACTGTGTCATCTGCATAGCGTATATTGTTTATATTATATCCTCCGATTAGTATTCCTGGCTTCTCTTTGATCTCTCCAATTCCAATTCCAATTTTCGAAAACAAAAATTCCAAATTCGTCCTCATCTAACCTGCTTCATCAGCTGTGGTTATTGTTGAGGATCGTGGTTTTTGTGGGTTTATTCACCCTAATTCTTGTCTTGTGAGTCCTATCTCGGACTGGTTATGTAGCGTTTGTGTCTGTGACGTCAGCGGTGGGATCGGTCGGCGGCTATCCTTTGTGCTCTTCTGTTGTTGTGGTTTTCTTTGTTGGTGTAGGCTCCTGGCTCGACTGGCTGCAGTCCTTATAAGGACTTTTCGTTATCCCACTCCAGCTGGGGGATCGGTCGGCGGCTGTCCTTTGTGCATGTTTCCACTTGTTTTCTTTGTTGGTGCAGGCTCCTGGCTTGATTGGTTGCAGTCCTTAAAAGGACTTTTTATTTGGTCTTTTTGTCTCCTTTATTGTGTATTTTCTGTAGGAGCTTATCGACGTTTTCATTTTCCTCCTTGTGCCTGTTTTCACTGTTGCGTTTGCGATACTGCTGCCTAAAGTTTTCTTCCTCCGTGGTCAGCCATGGGACGATTTTACCGTCATCTATATAGTACTCGAAGTCGTTCTCACAGTCGTAGTGTAGGACTGGGTATACCATCGGTTTCCCCCGGAGTTTCTTAGGCTTCTTCTTTTCTTTTTCTTCCCAGCGCCTTCTGAATTCCTCGCGCTTGAGTTCCTCCTTGTCGACTGGGTATTCTGTGCCTCCTTCAGAGATCCGACGGTATAGTAGTTCCCTCTTGGGCGTTGTGGTTGGGCTGCTGGCTTCAGCTTGCGGTTCAGGCTCGGTCTCTTGGTTTTCTTCTTGCGGTTTCTCTGTGAGTTCTTGTGTGGCTTCTGTTAGTTTGTTTTGAAAGAGTTCCATTTCAGCTCTATGCAATTCTCTTTCGGTCTTGATCATTTGTAGGATTTCTTCGTTCTCCTTCTTCATCTCAGCCATGCGCTGAATCTCTTGTTTGATGTCGAGCTGGATTTCTTTCATGTCGGCCAGCAGCTTCTCATTATCGCTGGTCGGAGTCGTCGTCAGCAGTGCCTTGACT